>QKWP01000387.1:315296-330558 GCA_003550325.1 Gigaspora rosea | reverse complement strand
GGTTCATTTGAACCATGATCAGGTTCATTTTGAACCATGATCGGGTTCATTTTGAACCCAGATAAAAACATTAATACCATTAGCCTGCGGCAACGCCTGGGCCCTAACACTAGTCTATACATTATAGCACAGTTGTTCGTCACTGTTATGTCATGCTTTTTTTTCGTGCTAATCTGGAATAAACAAAATTTGTGCACGCGTTTATTTATTTTCATCAATTCCAGATCAGCCTGACATAGATTCCGAATGCGTGCGAATTTGTGCATGTGTTTATTTTCGTCAATAATTTTACGGGCTGATTAGAAATAAACAAAATTTGTGCACATATTTATTTTTGGCGGGATCGGGTTCATGAACCTTGGTGGGTTATACAAAAATTCATACTCTGCCGTACCAGGTCAGATCGGGTTCACATGAACCAAGATCGGGTTCATTTGAACCAAGATCATGTTCAAATGAACCAAGATCGGGTTCACATGAACCAAGATCGGGTTCATTTAAACCATGATTGGGTTTATTTGAACCATGATCGGGTTCATTTGAACCATGATCGGGTTCATTTGAACCATGATCGGGTTCATTTGAACCATGATCGGGTTCATTTGAACCATGATTGGGTTCATTTGAACCATGATCGGGTTCATTTGAACCATGATCGGGTTCATTTGAACCATGATCGGGTTCATTTTGAACCATGATCGGGTTCATTTTGAACCCAAATAAAACATTAATACCATTAGCCCATGGCAATGCCCGGGCCCTAACACTAGTATATATATATACCTGTTGTATTGATTTTTTTACATATATTTGCATTTGTCTAAATTTTATAAAAGATGAAAGGTAATTATATATATGAATGATATATAACAACATAATTCTGCAAACTAAACTACTAGTTATATAGTATTGATCAGAATTTTCCTTTTGACATGGGATGGGCTCTAAAAGAGAATATGAACCTTGGTAATAAGAGTGTAGGAAAGCATATGACCAAAAGGATATTGCAATATTTGTAAAGTTTCTTTTTGGCTTGTAACTTAAAAGCTACAAATTGTTACTCTTCCGAGAATATGCTTGCTGATTTTGAAGCTTTAGCTAAAACTAAAGAACTAATATTTGAGGAAATACTATTCGTAAAAACTATTAAAGACGTGGATCAGAAGGTACAGTGCAAACTTTAAAAAAAAGTATTAGAACAAGTACTTACAAAAGCTAACAGTAATGCAAGAAGAACTACTAGTAGTAAATATCAAAAAGCTAGTTTAGAATATCATTAAATAGCATTAAGGAGCTTCCAGAAATTAGCTGATTTTTGTTTACTATGAGCCTATCCCCACTCACCCACACCTGATACTCCAATTAGCCAATCAGATTTTACGATTATTAAAAAGTTAAATATAATTTTTAATAGTAAATAACTTTTGATCTATTGAACCAAATTTGATGAATCAACTACCAAAATAATCCTCTCAATGAAAGGATTCTAATGAGGCCAAAATTGTTAAAATCCAATCACAGGATCCTGTAATTGGAATAGATTTGTGTTACTATAAAAGTTCTATAATTTATTAAATAATTATAAACTATTAATAGTAACACAAATTTATTTTGATCTTAGAATCCTGTAATTGGATTTTAGCAATTTTGGGCTTGTTAGAATTTTCTCATTGAGAGAATCATTTTGGTAGTAAAATCATCGAAATCGGCCCAGTAGATCAGAAGTTATTAGCAATTAAAATTTAATTTTAATTGTTAATAACTTCTGATCTACTAGGCCAATTTTGATGATTTTTATACCAAAATAATCCTCTCAATGAAAGGATTCTAACAAGCCCAAAATCGTTAAATCCAATTACAGGATTCTAAGATTGAATAACAATTATTTAATAAATGATAGAACTTTATAGTAATACAAATCTATTCTGATCACAGAATCCTATGATTGGATTTTAACAATTTTGGAATCCTCTTGTTGAGATAATTATTTTGGTAGTTGAATCATCAAATTTGGTCTAGTAGATCAAAAGTTATTAATTATTAAATATTATTAATAAGATAGCTGCGCAACATAGTTGCGCTAAAACCAGAAACAAAATATAGTACAATTATTTAAATCTAAATTTATTTTAGTGCATGAGTATAAAGAATGTTTATAAATATAAAATATTTAAAGCAGGTTATTCTAGCTTGGGTTTTTCTAGGCATCTCTGGCCAGAAATATGTAGTTTATATATCTCTGGCCTCTTGGCCAATCAAAGGACGAGAAAATCACATTCCCAAAAATCATGTGTTAATCCGATTGCCAATGCAAGGTCGAATGATCTCGGATCCGAATTGATAAGTACCTACGTATAGATTTTTTTTTTTTTATTGATTTGTTTTTTATTTTAGCTTGTCACCTTTGTCGCTCACTTTGGTGTCGTAGTTTTGTTTCGTAGTGGTTTTCTTTGTTGCTGTGATTTAGCTGTTATTTCGTGACTAAACTACCACTTTTTTCCAAGTAGGGGCTTGGCTGGTATATAACGAACGTATCAGCTTTTTTTTCGTGTTTTTTTTTGTTACTTTTACTAAAACTTTTTTCTTGCAGGTTTGTACGAACTTTACCGGAAAATGTGGAATGTCACCAGGTTTTTCGTCTGTGTGTTTTTTTTTTGTTACTTTTACTAACACTTTCTTTTTCTTGCAGATTTGTACGTACTTCGTCGGGAAATGTGAAATGTCACCGGGAACAAAGATCTTGAGCTTAGCTGGTATATAACGAACGTATCAGCTTTTCTTTTTTCGTGTGTGTTTTTTTGTTACTTTTACTAACACTTTCTTTTTCTTGTACGTACTTCGCCGGGAAATGTGGAATGTCACTGGGAACAAAGATCTTGGGCTGGCTGGTATATAACGAACGTACCAGCTTTTCTTTTTTCGTCTATGTGATTTTTTTTGTTACTTTTACTAACACTTTCTTTTTCTTGCAGGTTTGTACGTACTTCACCGGGAAATTTGAATGATACCGAAAAAAAAGATCTTGGGCTGGGCTGGTATATAACGAACACATACCAAGCTTTTCTTTTTCTGTTTGTGCGTTTTTTTTTTGTTATATTTACTAGCATTTTCTTCTTCTTGCAGGTTTGTACGTACTTCGCCGGGAATGTGGAATGTTACCGGGAACAAAGATCTTGGTATATAACGAACGTACCAGTTTTTCTTTTTTAGTGTGTTTTTTTTGTTACTTTTACTAACACTTTCTTTTTCTTGCAGGTTTGTACGTACTTCGCCGGGAAATGTAGAATGTTATCGGGAACGAAGATCTTGGGCTGGGTTTTCGTTCTTGGAGTGCTTTTTCGATGTTCTTCTTGACAAGTAAGTCTTGTTGGGATTTCTTGGGGTTTTTTCCCCTTCAACTAAATTTCTCTGACCTTGGAGCAATTTCCAGTATGTCTTTCAGTTTCGCTTCGATGGACCTGGATCTTGTGAGCTAAGTACAGTGGTTTTTATTCATTGTTTTTTCTTTTTTTTTTCTTCGGATTTAGCTAGCCTTTTTTTTTGTGGCCTTAGTGTAATTCTGTTGTTTCAGTATTGTCGTTTTGGAGGCTTTCATTTTAATATAAGTGGTCTCTCTTATTGCTTTTTTTTTTTTTTCTTCTCGAGTTATCTCTTCTTTGCCAGAATAATAGGTAAATTGTTACGGCGTCGTCGTTGTCATTGGAGCCTTCACGGGCATGATTTTGACACCTTAGTGTCATCGTTGATATCTTTGTTGGTAGGTCTCATTGCTTTTAGCGTTGTCGTTGGAGCTTTCACAGGAATAATTTCGCCGCCTTAGTATCGTTTTTGAAGCCTTTATTGGTGGGTCTTATCGCTTCTAACTTCGTTATTGAATATGAGTATAATGAAACTCTGGTGGAGGTTCGATGTACAAGTCGAATGGTATTTGTTACGTTTGTATCGCAACTTCATGGCACCATTTTTAAGGCAATATGGATTGACGGGTTTAAAGGGCCTCGATAATTCTAAAGATATTAAACAAGAATTCTTTAGCTTTTTTTTTTTTTTTTGAGTACAAAATTTGTAATGGGCATACGGGTCGATGATATTATAATACTGTAATATTGTAATTAACGTGTTACACTATAATAAATTAAAAAAAATTGTTTACATAATTATTTTTTTGATTTGTTTCGCGGATCTGAGTTGTGTTGATGTGAAGATATATCCACAACTACCTGACCAAACTCAGTAAAATTTTTTTTATTCGAATTCTTTAAATCTATAGAATTCAAATAAAAAATTTTTATCGAGTTTGGTAAGGTGGTTACAAAGATATTTTGATTTAAAGGTTCGAAAATTTTTAATTTTTTTTTAATGGATTCCCGAGTGTGATTTGTTTCTAGGTTACACAAAAAAGTCGATGCATCCAACGTAATCACGTGATCGCGTGATCGTCAAAATAGCGATCACGTGACTTTCTTGCAATTTAATTGGCTAAATGGCCAGAGATATATAACTTATATATCTCTGGCCAGAGATGCCTAGAAAAACCCATTCTAGCTTTATTTACTATTTATAATTTGCTTTAGATTGAACTTTTAAAAAGAATATGCTAAAATTTCTACTTTTTGGTAAAATTTTGTGAAAAGCTGTATAGGAAACTAAAAAATGAGTGTAGAAGTTTGCAAAGTATAAAATAGTATAGAAAACCAAGAGCTTGCTTCTACTAATGCTTCTACAAGTTCTTGACATATATTTTTAGTATTTACCAACTACTTGTTTGATAGTTTTGTTGACTTTCACCAGAGTGCCACAAACCCAAAAAGAGTTATTTTTTAACTCTATTTCAGTTTTTTAAGTAATTCAAAAACTCATCAAGCTTGAGACTACTAATTCTAGTTGCAATAAGAGAAATTTTTATATTATTTTCTATACTAACTAAACACTTTCTTGCAGGTCTGTTTGGTAATTATTGTTTTAGAGGTTATCAGAAAGAGTTCTTTTATTCTAATATTAAAAATAATTTTTTTATTTTAATGGTATTATGCTCTAACATTTGGTTTTTATTAATAATTTATAATATTTGTTATATAGATAAGTGTACAACTCAGCGAATTATATATAAGTAATTTTATGTAAGATATGGAGTAGAGTCAATAGAAATGGGACAAATTTATTAGATAGATTTGTCCCATTTTTATTGACTTCACCCCATATTACAGTCTGTAATATTATGAAAATCTTATGATTAATGCGATATATTACGTAATATATTACGTTATATTACAGTAATATTATGGTTATTATTTCAAAATATTTCGAAATATATTGCGAAATATTGCAAAATAAACAAATAAAAAAATGCAAATTACCTTTTTTACAGGTGTCACGTACTTATGCAGATCAATAAACTAATGCATACAGGATATAATATTTGATATCTTTGCATTGTTTCGCAATATTTTGCAAACTTTCGCAAATTTTCAAAATTTTTTAAAAAATAAATAAATAATATACATATTCACATAATCATACTTTTTTACAGGTTTTTGCAATATTCGCACAGTTTCGCAATTTAATATAAAATTTTATATTTTTTTATTTATTATTATATATTATATTTTACATTTATTAAATATACATTTTTAATTAATACAGTATTACATACTTTATTATATATTACGTATTATTTTTAGGACGTTGATAAAGCATACCACCACTGGTGTTCAACACCACATGTGTTTTAATCAATCAAAATTCATGAAATTCGTATAATGTGAAGATCAGGTGTACCCCGAATTTTTCGAAAAAATGTGTTTTTTTTCAAAAATTGTCTATATCGAAAAATTCTGTCTAAGAAGCCTATCTTCACATTCTAACAAAAAAAATTCCTTGCAAAATTTTGGTATATACTAACCCTAACCCAAACCCAAACCCTAACACAAACTCTAATCCTAACCCTAACGGCAAAAAATTTTTTGCATATTATAATTTGTATTTACTGGTATTGAACACTACTGGTGTGATATATACATATTGTATTTTTATATTATTACAAATATTTTAAACTACTTATGCACTTTGTCACATCTAATTCTATTACTACAGTGCAAGACACTTAAAGACTACATTCTTGTAATTTGTTCCATTTTTAAAATTTTCATATTACAATTTAATATTTTTTTGATTTCTTGTATTTTGATTGGTCAAAAATTAATTAATAAAAAATATATTAAAAATAATTTTAAAAATAATTTTAAAATTAGCCAATAACAAGAAGCCAAAACATGTAACTTGTCACATTTTTGGTTAAATTTCTACGTATTATATAAAAATACTAAAAAGTTATTATAACTTTTTAAAAAAAATAAGGCCGTTAAGTTGTAATAAATTGATTTAGCTATAAAATAGTGGCTTCTTTTTTAAATAACTTTTTTAGAACATAAGTTATTAGCTTTTAAAGTTTGTGTAGTCTTTAAGTGTCGCATACTATATATACAAAAAACTAGCTCTATACACTTATTTTTGCTCATCCCACAGTTAGCTATTATTTTCGCATTTTTTTTCTATCATTCTTGTAAGTGTTGAAAGTCATAGTTTGTATGCGCAATAGGGTTGAAGTATACATGAGGACGAAAGCATTTCGGGTTCTAAAACCTGAAATTAAAATTTGAAGATGAAATTGTTTTTGATCTACTTTACTTGAAAGATGAAATTATTTGATACTTTTTTTGAATAAAAGAAATTATAAGAAACATATCTATATAAATTTTATTTGCTCTTTCTTATAAAAAATTTAATTTTCTCTAATGAAAACGAAATAGGCCTTTTTCAAAAATCAATTTCAGTGGCATCACTAGGTTGGAGGCACAAGAAATTTTTAGGGCATGCCTGGGCCATGCCTTTGCAGAGGGCATGCCCTTCTATGCCCCGAGCATGCCTTGTAAATATAAATCACATGTCTGGTTAAAAAACTCTAAATAGTCAGAACTTTTCAAAATTTATCTTAAAAATTTTATTGATCTTGCTCGTAATTTGAGTTGTTCAAATTCTATATCAGAAAATACTGGACTTATTAAACTTTAATTACTGTATTACCCTTATTACTGTATTAAACTTGTATTAAACTTATTAAATTTTATTACCAATATCGATATAATACAAGCAGATTTTTTTATTAACAAAAAAAAATTTTTATTCTAATGCAAAATGCCCAACTCTATATATCATCTTTTTTTTCAGTCTTTTTTTCTTTAATATTTTATTAATTATTAAGAATATCGTCAATAGATCACTTCTCCTCTTCTACCAGCACACTGCTTCTACCTTGACCTGAATTAAGTGTTTTTTGACTTCTTTCAAAAGCGTCAAAGTCAAAAAATTTTTCTAAGAAATCTATTTTGTCCATATCTATTATAATTTCTCCAACTCTTTATTCGGCTCTTCTATTGAATTGTCCTCTTTAGCAAATAAGGTATCGACACTTTCTTTACCGCAGATTGAAGGCCCAACAGTTCTTTTATTCTTCTTTTTTGTAGCTACAGCCTTTTTAAGCTCACTTCTGAACTGTCTGATAATTGAAAGATTATTAGAAGTTAGTCTATTTCTTATTTTTGATTTGACTAATCCTTAAGATGAAAAAAGTCATTCACAGCTAGCTGCATGGGGAATGATAGCAAAAACTTTCATTGCAAAGCAGCACAAAAGTGTATAATGTCCAGTAAAATTGGTCCAGAATGATTGTAAAGATTGTGAAGGATTAGAAAAAGGTTTGTCGAATGGAGAATAATTATTTTTATAATTCAAGTGAAGCACATGTCATTACTTTTTCATCTATTTTTTTAGATATTGCAAGTTGCTTATAAGTTGGAGAAAGCACAATAAAGAAAATATCACTGTCAAATTCTCTTGCACGTTTACTAATAAAACAAAAGCATGAGCTTTAAAACCACTTATAGGAACTTCAAGCTGGGATATTTGTCTATGTATATAGATAAGTTCTTTGAATATATTGGCCATAGTAGAATTATTTGACTCTAGCCTTCCAATAGCATCAACTATTGGTTTTATTACTTGTGTTAATATATCATTATTTGCAAAATGATATTTGTCACAGATAATGTTCTTAACTGTTATATTCCCAATTTTAGGGTATTTATACTGAGAATTTTCACTTAACGAAAGACAATGTCGAAAGCTCTGTTTATAGGCCGATATACCCATGCAAACTTTAGCTAGTGAATACCATCTAGTTTCACAGAATGTATTCAAGAAATGTCTGATTTCTTGCTCTTTTTGCCAGTCTTGTAATTCACGATGCCAGATATGTGATGATTAAAGAAATTGACAAGTTTTTGATTTTTTTACAAATTGTTATGACATTAGAAAAGCCAGAAATATCCTTAACAATCAAATTGAGGACATACAGGCAACAGCGAATAGAGATTATATTAAGGTATTTTTCCTAAATTTAATAATTTAATATAAGTATTAATATTAGATATACCAATTGGATGTATAAATATGTCACATTACAAAATTTTTTAAAGTAATATATAATAATTATAATTGGACTAATCAATTATAATTGATTAATTTTAATCAATTATAATCGTTTGAGAGGTTATTAATCGATTACTAACACTAATTGATTATAAACGATTATTGATATATATCGATTTTAATTGGTAATAATCAATAATATAAAAATTTGATTAATATCAATTGTTTAAAAATTTGCAAAATTTAGCTAAATTTTAAACCCGATTTTCTCAATAACTAACAATTAGAATTAGCTCAAATTTTTACTGTAAATAGTATCGATTAGTGATCCTGGTCGATCAAAATTTTTCGACCAACCAAGCTAATGAAATTTTATCGGCTTAGTCGGTTAGCCAAAAAATTTTAAATAAATCATAATTTGATCAAAACAACTTGCAATAATTAGAATAAACCCCGATTAGAAAATATTTTACTATATATGGAGTGAAGTTAATAGAAATGGGACAAATTTATCTAATAAATTTGTCCCATTTCTATTGACTCCATTTTTATTTTTTCTTTATACGTTTACTTTTTTTTTATTTAATTTTTTTTCAATTAATTATTTTTTTCATTTTATTTAAATTAAATTAATTTTTTTTCAATTTATTTAATTTTTTTTTATATCATTTTTTTTTTCTTATGTTTTTTTTATTCTTTTTTTCATACCTTATTTTTTTATTTTTTTCTTTATTCCACCCCATATAATTATGCGATTCAAAAATTAAAAATTAATATATCCTATTAAATAGGATTACAGTTACTGAGTGGTCCTGGTCATTTCACTAACAGTAATTCTGGTATTGTCGTTAGGGTTAGGTTTTGGAATTAAAGTTAAGGATAGTGCAATTTTTAAAAACTTAGTAATGAAATGATCTGTCAGTAAACTAATTGTTAGTGAACTGATTGTCAGTCAGTGAAATGACACAAACCAGTTAACATGTTTCATAAGTCTTGAAAAAAAAGTTTTTTTTTTACTTATAAAACCGGCTAGCCAATTTTAGAAAAATCGACTAACTGGATTGAAAAATCGGCTAGCCAATTTTTTTTTAATTTCGGCCAAAATTACTAGTATCGATATCAGATTATATTATACTAAAATTTGAGCAAATTTGACCCAGTAGTTCGTGAGTAATTGTTTGCATACAATAGTTGATTTTTTTTATAAAAATTGACTATTGTATGCAAGCAATTACTCAAGAACTACTAGGTCAAATTTGCTCAAATTTTAGTATAATATAATCTGATATAGATACTATTTACAGTAAAATTTGGGCTAATTCTAATGTTAGTTATTGAGAAAATCGGGTCTAAAATTTAGCTAAATTTTGCGAATTTTGATCATATATCGTTATCTATTACTATCGTTTATAATCAATAGTGGGGTTATATATCGATGATAATCAGGTGATTACTATTAATATAAATCAGTTTGCAAATTTTGGTGATGTAATTTTATTTGAACATATACTTACATTAAGTTATCGTCTCATTTTACCCATATTCGACGGATTATTAGTAACACAGGCGATAATAGATTTCTTTATTTGAATGCCATTTGCTGTTAAAACTTATTTAATTTATTATAAAAAAAGTCACCTGTGTGGCGATGTGCAAACAAATCAAATATATTTATTACTATTTCTTTATTCTTTTTAAGGGCCATAAACCCATATACTGAGTTTCCAAAATTATCTGTCCACCCATCTAGAAAAACTGTCAAATTAGTTAGAATTGAAAATGTATCCAACTTTACTTGAATATGATCTGAGAACATTTTAGTTAATATACATTCTTTAACCATTAAGGATAGGAATCATATAGTCATTAGTCGACTAGTCGACTATTAGTCGACTAATCGACTAAATTTTTTTATAGTCAGTCAATCGATTAGTCGATTAGTCGATTAGTCGACTAGTTGATTAGTCAATTAGTCAATTAGTATACTAGTCGACTAGTCAATTAGTTGATTAGTTGATTAGTCAATTAGTCAACTAGTCGACTAGTTGACTAGTTGATTAGTCGATTAGTCGATTAGTTGATTAGTCGATTGATTGACTAGTTGATTAGTCAATTAGTTTGGTTACTTGTCTATTAATCAAGACTATTAATCATCATCTATTTCATAATATTCCTAATCATCTAATCGACTAATCACTAATCGATTAATCGACTAATCGACTAATTGACTAATCAATTAATTAACTAATTGATTAGTCGACTAATCGACTAGTCAACTAATCGACTAATTGACTAATCGATTAGTCAATTAGTCGACTAATCGAATAGTCGACTAATCAATTAGTCGACTAGTCAATTAGTTGAATAGTTGATTTTTAGTTAGTCGATGACTAACAGTTTTAGTCGACTGACTAATCGACTAAAAATTTTTAACCAATTCCTATCCTTATTGACCATGCTTTGGGAAGGTGAAATGTATGAAAGATTTAAGTTATGAAAAAAATCTTGAAAATACAGATTATTAACAAAATGAAAAAAAATATTTTTATGGATAATAGATTTTAGAAGCTTATAATAAAGCTTTTCAGACTGTGCTTGAGGCAAAGGACAAGTAGACCAATTGAAAAGTATATTTTGGCGAGGCACAGAAAGTTGCTGCATGTTATCATCATCATTATAAATAGTTAGGTCGGTAAATAAATTATAATCATTATCTTCATTATTAGTACATTTACAAGGTATAAGTTTTTCTTCTTTAACTGTATGAAAATATTTAGCTTTTTCAGTGGAAGACCAAACACTACACCGAAGAATGTGATTATTAAGCTTGTTAGGCTTGCCATTTAGTTCTGCTAAACAATAATGGCATTTTGCAATATATCTATTTTCTGCTCTTTTTGTTACAGAACGGTAAAAATCTGCCCAGCATTTGCCTTGTGTTTTAAGTAGCAAATCAAAACCAGAAGGAATTTGAGTAGCAGTAGGACTAACATAAAGGATGTTTGAACAGCAGTAGAACTAACATCAGAGCGTGTTTGAACAGCAGTAGAATTAACGATTTTTTCCATATTTTTGATGATTTTATTTCAGATAAGTAAAAACTTATTATTTTAGTTTTTTTTTTAATACAAATTTTATTAACTATGTATTATCTATCGAATAGCTATCTGAACTTTGGCTGTTTTAAAAATTTATTCAAGGTCAAAATGCACAATTTATATATATTTCGCATTTATCTAAAATCTTCATTCCAATATCTAATCTTTTTTCTTACACAACAAATTATCATATGATAAACTGTGCCCTCCCAAAATGATCTTAATTACACAATTATGTTTCGTGGTGATTCATTAGCATAATACAATTAAGGATAAAATGGAATTTAAATATACAACTACTTATGGTAGAATAGAATTTAAATACATGACCAACTTTGGGTATAATAGAATTTAAATACACAACTAATTTTGGATTTAAATTAGTTTTTACTAATGGTGAATAATTATGAATAATCCTGCAAAATTTTTGCTTATTACTTTAACTATTTTATACAAATGATGCTGATTTCAATTTATAAATTTCCGAACCAGATGTACCAGGATTATAACCTTTACCAAATTTGATCTTCAACAGGTATTGGCAAAGTAGTGATGCATGCAATGCATCACTGATCTTTTATTGATTAAAAAATTGATATCTATCCTGATTATAGGCACCTTTATATGGAGTTAAAATTTGCACTGCCCAAAAATCAAACTTGAATATGAATATATATTATTAAAGAACAATCCTATGCATTGTTCATGTGAAATAAGCATTAAATTCTGAAGACTAAACTATATAGTATTAAAGGTGATTTTGCAATATCTCTTAAATAGATTATTCACCATTTGTATTATATTCTTTATTTAACAATTTATATGCAATCTATCAAAAAGTCTATTCATTTAGAAAAACTCACTTGTAAAAATAGCACAAAAAAAAAAGAAATTTCAAATAAACAATAAAAAATCATTGTAAAATCATTAATGGGTAACTTATTTATACTGTTTAAAGTACTTTTTTAGAACTTATTCACTAACTCTAAATATATCTAAATTGAACTGAAGTTTTAAATTTACTCAGAATTTCGAACTGACTCGAAATTAATTCTAAATCCACTTGCCGCATATTCAAGTTTAAAATTAAAAGTGTTTGAATTCAGTTTAAAGGGCAATATATTTCAAAGCTATTTATATATATATCAAAGAATCTATACAGAATAGTGATGTAACCCGGGTTGAGTTGTAGCAACCCGGGTGGAACGGGTGGGTCGATTCGACGGGTCAACCTGCGGGTTGAACTCGCGGGTTGACCCATCAGATTCGAGGTAGCAGGACGAGCTTAATTCTGATTCGTTAATCACCAGATGTATCATCATATACCTTGTGCATATATTATCTGACTTTTTAGAGTTTTGTATTTCTTTCAAATCCTTATGCGTAGCGCAAAAAACTGGAGCTATAAAGATTTAATCATTATTTCATTATTTGAAATTATTAATAGTACACTTCTTTGTTTTGATTAGATTATATATAGTGCTCGTACCTGGATAACTTTTTATCCGAAAGGTTGTAACCTTTAACAAAATTTAATAACGGTTTTATATCCTATTCAAATAAAAGGATAACGGTTATATCCAGATAAGATATTTATATGATTGTTGATTTATATATACAGTATTAATGCATAAATCAAATAAAGTAACTCTATAATAATAAAGTAAAAAAATTAGAAAAATAAATAATAAATAAATAAAAATGAATAAAAATGAATCACTATATGCTCGCCTAAATATTAAATGCTAACTTTTCATACATTAAAAGAATAGATCTAATATTCATATACAATGTAATTAATAATTTTTATATTCCTTGCATAGAACACATCCACATTTGTTTTTCGGCAATGGCAGGAATCTGGTCGGGTGTCATGTCTAGAAGATAATTACTAAATTTTTTTTGAACAATATAAATTTATCTTTTTCGACATAAAAAACTTGCATCCTCAAGTTATTCCTATTTTGTTTAGCCATGAGAAGTTCTTCTGTTATGCCAATACAAAAAAAAAATGACAAAACAATAAAAGAATAATCTTTATATATATTATTAATGAAAAAAATCAATGTAATTATTAATAATTATTATCAGTGGCTTATTACATTACTGTGCATTTCACAATCGATGAAAATTGAGAAAGAACGTATGTTCATTCAGAATTAAATTCAAGAAATGATATATTATTATCAGTAATTTATTATATGATCTGCATACAAGATGAAAATCGAGAAAGACCACGTGTCAATTCAGAATTTACGTATATTCAGAAATGATGTGAACAATAAGTAATTATTATCAGTAATTTATTACATGATCTGCATACAAGATGAAAATCAGTGTTAATTAGTATTCTTTACTGTGTAAAGTATGTAATAAAAACATAAAGTAAGTAATTACTGTATTTATATATATAATATAATAATTATTATTATACTTACAAAAAACTGAAAGTTAGTATAAGTTTAAAGCGTAATTGATTTATATCACCTATTAAATAAATATAAGAAACAAACGAAATAATAAAATCATGTTCTTATTTAAAATACATTAAATTTATGATAGATTATAAATCATGTTCTTATTTAAAATACATTAAATTTATAATAGATTATTTGACAAGACAAATAAATGGGTCACGTTAATTGATAGGTAGAAAAGTCAGAAGTCAGGTTACGTTACTCAATAGGTAGAAAGGTTGGGTCATGTGACTTCTGCAGACAGTTCTACCCTCGATCTAATCAATGCCGGAATACATCTAGCTTATTAAGCAGAGTTGCTGGACTTGCATGCTCAAATTTTCAAAAAATCTGGCCAGTAGCTGTCCAAAAATTCGAATTCCAGAAAAATCGCCATAAAAAGCAAATTCTATATAGTTACTGATAAAATTAATTACTTAAAAACAAATATTTTTACTATATGCTACTACAGTTACTAGCACTAGTTATATGTTAAGAACAGTTAAAAAAAACTTAAGTAGTAGATAGTTTTTAATCAGAATAATCCGATTAAAAACGATCTACTACTTAAAGTTTTTTTTTATTAACTGTTCTTAACATATAACTAAATATCTGACCCGGGTCAAACAGGTAACCTGTGCACCCAGATGGACCCATCGATCAACTCAGGTCAAACGGGTAACCTGTGCACCCGGATGGACCCATCGATCAACCCAGGTGACCTGCGGGTTCACCCATAGGGTAATCCGGTTTGCATTTTTTTAACGGGTTATATCACTAATACGGAAAGCTAATTGCATAATAAAAATGACTATTTTAAAATTTTACAGTATAGAGAATTTGACAAAATAATAATTTCAATTTTATTTACTTTTTATTTTATTGATTTCATCAGCAAATTTTATATATAGATATATATCAATTACTAACCGGTAAGATATATATCGATAATCAACACCCCTGTCGATTTCTATCGATAATAATAGTAATCAATATATATCTGGTTAATTGATATATATCAAATATGATATCAATTAATAATTATTATCAGTGGCTTATTACATTACTGTGCATTTCACAATCAATGAAAATTGAGAAAGAACGTATGTTCATTCAGAAATAATGTATTATTATCAGTAATTTATTATATGATCTGCATACAAGATGAAAATCGAGAAAGACCACGTGTCAATTCAGAATTTACGTATATTCAGAAATGAT
>QKWP01000387.1:294037-314114 GCA_003550325.1 Gigaspora rosea | reverse complement strand
AGTATTCGAAATATTAAAAAAAAAAAAAAGAAAAAGAAAAAAAAGAGAGAAAAAAAAGGAGAGGGGGTAAAAGGAAGAGAGAGTAAAAATCGTTCAAAAACGCTTTTTTTTTTTTTTTTTTAAGTTTTTTTACCCGGTCATTCAAAACACTATATAATTGTTAAAGATCTGTTAATCATTATATATCATTTCAAATAATTCCGATTATAATCGATTTATAGATATATAACAATTTAATATAAAAAATGACATATATCGATTTAGATATATATCGATTTTTATCCAGTTAATCGATATATAGCGATATTTTATAATCAATATAAAACGATTAAGTGTTATATATTAATCAATATCTATATATAAAATTTCCTGATGTTGAAAATGATTAAATATATTAAATATTAATTTTAAATCCACTTATTAAGTGGAATTTGAACTTTCTATTCAACTGAGTTAATATAAGTTGCTATATGCAAGATCCGGGTTTGATACATTCCAATAATTTTAAAATCTATAGTAAATCTGGGTCTACGTAGTATGCAGCCAAGAGTTTATATTATTAGAGAGAAAATTTTAAAGATCATGTATATTTTGCAGTTTTTGTGATCTAGATATTTGAAAAAACCACAATTTATTAATATAAATTATGTGATTTGCGAATTATGGTAGATCTACTATTTGGGTGGAATTCCGTATAAAATTGGACTAAAATGAAATATTGTACTATGTAAAAAATAGACAAGCTGCTGAAAAATAAAGATTAGAAGTTAGTTTTAGTATAGAATTTACAATAAACAAGTATAAGTGAGCTTGGGAGAGTCAAATAGAAACACCCTTTCCAATTTTATTATGATCCACAATATGTAATAATGATTATATAATTTAGCCAATCATATTACTGTATAAATCATATGATAGGGGCATGCCTTTTGGCCAAAGGGCATGCCCCTAAGGCCCATGCCTCCAACCCTAATGTGCAAGATTTCAAAAAGTTGTTTGTTTTTCTCGCAAAGTGCTCAAATAAAATAAATTAATAAAAAAATTTAAAAAATAAACCAAAAAAAACAAAACCAAAAATCATGAAACGAAAAAATAAATGAAGAAAACCTTGCAAAAACTTGCAAAAACTTGTGCCCATTTCTCTAAAGAAGCGTTCTTGAAAATTTAGAAATTGCTGGGGGTGTGTAAAGTGCTGAATAAAAGTAAAATAAAAAAATTAATAAAAAATAAATACACATCACTCTGGTTATACTGACATCTGGATATAACGACATAATAGTAAAATCTTTCTATACCGACATTGTTTTTCAAAAATTTAATATAAAATGTCGGTATAACTCATTGTATCAACTAGGGGTCTTAGCTGGGTCGGATCAGACCCAGGTCAGAAAAAACCCGGGTTGGGTCAGACCTGGGTCAAAAAAAATCCAGGTCGGGTCAGACCCGGGTTAATGATGGGTGACGCATGACGAAACTATTTTATTACAAAAATAAATAAATAACTAATTAATTTATTATAAAAAAGTATTCATCTGATAAAAAGAACTTTGTACATACAATTTTTACAGGCAAAATTCTCGTGATGTGATCTAGTGATCAGATCTGCATAGGGATACCGCGGATTTGTGATAGCATAATATAATTCAGATTTTACCATAGCGACAGCTATATTCGCTTATCAAGATAAATTTCGCATAATTTAAAGCATAACTGATAATTTGCGCATAAAATGGCTAGAATTAAAGATCGAGTAAGATCGGGTTTATCAATTTCCCCACCAGTTCCTATTGGATGCAGCATTTGATTGTACGAACCATAAATTTCATAAATTATCAGATTTGAAAATTCAAATAATGGTAGAATGTTAAGTAATAAAACATATCGTTAAAGTAGTATAAAAATTTAATAAGAAACATATATTAGGACACAAAGTTAATTTTTCGGTTTGCATAACATGGTGTTCCAAAATTTCAGTTGGCTGGCCGGATTTTTTTTTAAAAAAAAAGGTCAGCAGGTTATGCAAAACGAAAAATTAACTTTGCGTGGCCTTATACTAAAATTTTGCAAAGATTTTTTTGTTTGGCACAAAAGACAGTTTTGTAAACACGACTCTTTTCATAATTTTATATTACACAGATTTTNTTTGTTTGGCACAAAAGACAGTTTTGTAAACACGACTCTTTTCATAATTTTATATTACACAGATTTTGTGGTTTTATTGGTAAGTTACTGATAGCAGGGATGGTAAATGACCTCGTGACTCAAATGAATAATGATCAGATGCTGGTCATTTCAAAAGGTGAAATGACCTATTAGGTCATTTAAAATGCTATATAAAACTAGAGATATACAGTTCAAGACACTTAAAGACTACATTCTCGTGATTTGTCCCATTTTCAAAAATTTCATATTGAAATTTGATATTTTTTTGATTTCTTGTATTCTGATTGGTCAAAAATTAATTAATAAAAAATATTTTAAAAATAATTTTAAAAATAATTTTAAAATTAGCCAATAACAAGAAGCCAAAACATGTGACTTGTCCCATTTTTGGTTAAATTTTTACGTATCATATAAAAATACTATATTTTTAAAGCTATATATTTTGAAAAGTTATAATATCTTTTTAAAAAATAAGGCCGTTAAGATGTAATAAATTGATTTAGCTATAAAATAGTGGCCTTCTTTTTAAAATATCTTTTTTAGATTATAAGTTATTAGCTTTTAAAGTTTGTGTAGTCTTTAAGTGTCGCGCACTGTAGTAATTTAGTTGGTCACAACTTCTTAATCAGTTATTTGAATCAAACATGTGTGCTATATATAATTAACCAGGGAATTTAGCCATATTAATATATATAAATGCAAATAATTTTTATGCTCCCAACTAATCGGATGCAAAGAAATAAATATTAAATAGTCATGAATTAACTTAAATTAATAAAAATTCTTTATATTTACAACATTAACGTGATTAAATAGTATATCTTATGAATAGCTTATTTTAAACGTTTAGGTTAATGAACTTACCAATTGAAATTAAAAGCAATATATTTTGCGATCAGAACTGCTTAAATAAATATATTGAAAGTTAAACAAGTTAAGTAATCAAAAAACCACTAAGCAAGAGAGGAAAGGAGAGAGTAAAATTCATCAGCAGCTCAAATAACCGATACCGTCAGATGCTCTTTTTGCGATAAAGCATGGGTTTTCGGCAAATATGGTTATTCTGAAAATTATTTCCGAAAATTATTTTGCACTGATTGTATTTGAAAAGAAAATCCAGAAATATGAAATATTTCAGATACCCGAAGCAGAGTTCGATCAGCGTAAATTAAATTTTAAAATTAGACTGAGGCTGCCCATACTATGAGGCAGAACGTGATAATGAAATGGTTAATGCATGTTTACAGTGGAACTTAGAACAACTAACAGAGAGTAGTTATTTACCAGTAGCAACTCCGGTAGTAACCAACTAAGCAGGAAAAAAAGTGGGTATTTATTGCTATCGCCGCAGCAAGGAACTTTATCAAAAATTAAGCGCACAGTGTTTGCTCTCCTTTTGGCATCTAATCTACAAGCTGATTATCAAAAATTACAAAATAATTCTTTTTCTGATATAGAACAAGCGGGAGAAGCAATCAAGAAAATAGAAGAGTGAATATTTTCTCACCGAAAAGAAATCGACGAAGCTTGAAAAAAAGATCAAGAAAACAAAAATAAAAGCAGTCAACAGCAAATTTACATCCATAATCCTTCCGGAGATATTACATTTAGTTCCAATAACTCTATTAATTCTCCTAATAGCTCTAATTTAAATAATAGTGGCAAAAATTCTCCTTTTTCTGCACAATCAGCCGGTAATAACGCTAAACAAAATCAAGAAAATAACGGCTGAGTAATACTTGGATTTATAATTGGCGTTCCTCTCTTTGGAATTTTTCTTTTATTTGTTTTTACGAAATTTAGTTTTGGACAACAACACAAAATAATGAAACAAGCTAGTGGAAATGCCAATCTTATAAAAAAGAAATCAAATAAGAAAAAAGGCCGTAAATAACATCTGCTTTTATCCTTAATCAATATAAAGTAAATAATCAAAAAAACACCACAGCAACCATAATTTGCTTAGTTTGATAATCTATTTCTAAATTGGCTAATCCGCCTCCACCTGCTACTGTTTATTCATGAATAGATTATTTTAAATACTTAGATGATCGAACTTTGATTTATTTGGATCAACAATCTTTGTAATTTTTTGGGTCCATGAGTCCGTGAATACAACATAAATAGCCATCCTATGTTTATTTTATGAAATTTATTTATCTATAAAAAGGAAATACTGTGAATAATTAATTGAGTTCCATGAAATATAATGAAGTCGAAGTGACTACTGTATTATAATCACAGGACTTACGTGACTCCAAAAAAAATGCAAATATGGTGAATTAAACTGTCAATATTTATGAATCTTATTTAGACTAATAAATATCCTTTATATTCGTAGATTATTATGATAAATGTTTAGATCTTAGATTAATAAATGTTGTTTATACTACTAAGTTCTATAAATAGTAAATATCATAACTCGAATAACTTATTTCAGACCTAGATTATAAAATGTTTTTATATTCACTAAATGTTGAAAATATATGAAATTATTCATAATTCGAATAGTTAAATGCATAACCTCGATAAAATTTGTAAGCCTCTCTATATGACCCATTGACCCGGGTTCAACCCATGTTGGGTTGGGTTGGGTTAGACCCGGGTCGGGTTTGACATGAGGCGGGTCTGACTCGGGTCGGGTTTGACATGAGGCGGGTTTGACCCGGATCGGGTTTGACATGAGGTGGGTCTGACCTGGGTCGGGTTTTGACCCAAGTGGGTTTAACCCGGGTCAGGCCCAAACCCGACCCAACTCGACCCATTAAAACCCCTAGTATCGACATTTTGAATTTTTTTACTAATGAACCAAAAATGTCAATATAACCAGAGTGACGAGTAAATAAAAAAAAATAAAAAAAAAACAAACAAAAACAAAAAAAAAACAAATGAAAACAAAAAATGAAAAACAAAAAAGTAAAAAAAAAAAACAAAATAGAAAATTTAATTATAAACAAAAGATCTAATCTGATTTTGTAGTACAGAGTTTGAACAACATCAAACTATTTCAAACTATTTCAAAAAATTAGTCTTATTTGTGATTCAGGTTACAGATCTACTGATCCAGCTTGGTTTCCTAGTTCTAAAATATTTTGAAAGAGTTCAAATATTTCATAATATATTTCAAAATATTTCGAAATTACTTTCGTAATATTTCAAAAATTTGATATTTCGAAATATTTCGAAATATATTACATAATATTTTGTTTATATTATAGTTCATAAGATCTTACGTAAGATTACGCTATTATAAATTTGCTGATGAACTAGCTACATATGCACTTTTGGTACCTAATTTAAGTAGCCTGTCTGAAGGTAATATTAAATATATTTAATTTTAAACAACTTTACTTAATACAGTTTCAAATATTACCAAATTAAAATTTGAACAATGCACATCATACCCTTTTTTGTATATTTAGAAAATTTATAATTCATGATCCACCTAAGAACCAGTGAAATAATATAGTAAATTGTAGGGAAATTTACTATTGTTTTTTGCCTTTTTTGGAATCTGGAGTTTCCCAAAGGACAAAATAATTTTCTACTAAGTAAACATCTCTTTTAAATTAAATAATAATTGTAGAGGAGAAAATTCCGGTCATAATAACAGTTAAATTATTAAAATCGGCCTAGTGGATCACAAGATATAAGCATTTTTTCTTTGCGACTATAAGGTGTAAACAAAAAAGTAAACATATAATTACAAAGACAAAAATGCTCATATCCTGTGACCCACTAGGTCAATTTTAATGATTTAACTGCTATTATGACTGGAATTTTCTCTTTTACAACTTTTATTTAATATAAAAGAGATGTTTACTTAGTAGAAAGGTTTGTCTTTGGGAAACTCCAGATTCTAAAAAAGACAAAAAATACATAGCAAACATATCTCCACTGTCTACTATATTTTTTTACTGGTTCTTAGACGGATCACGAATTAATACTTCTATAGTTTTTAGAATTGATTTATATATTAATATAGGCCATAGCAGGATCATGTGCAAGTTAATAATAATGTGTTGAATTAATTTCAATATAAATAGTCTTATAGATGCATAGTTTAGGGATTCCGTATAATCCTAGAGGCTTTATAAAGTAGTTGTTTACTAAATTAGTAAACAAATAATGATTGTATAAATTTAGCCCCATAGACTAGTATAGAATAGTTATAGACTTAAATAGAAATATCAAGAATTTTTAAATATACAAAAAAAGTAAGATCTGCATTATCCAAATTTGGTAATATCTGAGACTGTAATATATAATAGTCAATTTACTTAGTATAATTTGGACTTTTATATGTAGCAACTATTTGTAATTTTTTTTCTCTTTGACAGTCTTGCCAGTATCACTTTCTAATGATTTTATAATGACCATAGTTATCATTTTTATTTCCACCAATTGCAACTCGACTTCCTCCGGCTAGCTTTTTACACTGCCCAGAAGCGACCTGTCGCACTGACCGCCGTAGTGGCCAAAAATCTTTGCAGCCAATTTTTCAGACTGCTTGCACTACAAGTTCATATAGTATCTCGTAATATTCAGACTTAGGTCTCACATTATGTCTCGTGACTTCAGTTATTCCAAATCGGCGTTCTGACACAGCCCTCGTCGTCGTAGCCTTGATTTCAAATCACTGCTTATTTTAGAACCCAATCTAACCCGGCTGGCTTTCTTTACTTTCGCTGCCACTTGGATTTGAACTGGCAACCTTGCGATTTGCAACCTTGGAGCATAACCACTATGCTATCGGACCCAAGGTCTCATTTGTAATTATAAAATATTTATTTTTATATAATTATATTATAAATATTTTATATAGAGTATTATTATTGCTATTTCTTATTTTTGTTAGTACCACCCTATATGACCAGAGCCAATCTCTGGCCCAAAGTCAGCCTGACAAAAGAATTGTTATGTGTTCCTGCACTTCTAAGACCATCCTAAATGACCCAATTTTGTAGATTATTATACAATTAATTAAAGTTTTTACAATACTTTATTTGAGACTTGGATAGATTAAAGTTCTCAAATTGGAATTTACTACTTTTTTTGATTTCTTGTATTTTGATTGGCCAAAATATTTTTTCAGATTTTTTTAATTAAAATAACAAATTAGCCAATCACAAAAGGCCAAAACATGTGACTTGTCCATTTTTATTAATTTTTTGACATATCATATAAAAATTAAGCATCTTTAAAGTGATATAAATCAAAAATATATAATAATTATTTTAAAAATAAAGCTGCTAGGTTGTAGCAAATTAACTTGGCTAAGTTTAGCAGCTTTCTTTTTTTTATATCTTTTATGTATCAAGAGCTATTAATTTTTGAAATTATTTTAGTCTTTAGATGTCATACACTGTACAAATTTATTTTTTAGAAGGATGTCTAAAAAGCTGTGTCCAGTCATATGTTTTGATTTTTTAATTAAAGTTAGAATAAGGATTAGTCTGGGATTAGAGTTAATAGAGATTTGATCGATGTATCTAAGAACTTTTAGAAAAGTTAGAAAGAGACACATCAAAAAGACCACTAATTTTGATCGAAATGTATCAAAAACATAATTTTGACATCACACTAGAAAATCCTCTGCTACGCTCTGGGTCAATAAACAATTACCATAAAGTACCGCATACAAGACTGCATTTCACCAATTTTTAAACCATATAGTAGACCCTGGGTCTAGCACACACTGTGAGATTATATCGTGAAATGAAAACATTTAAAGTGCATACACACTTTGTATTTACAATAGGCATTCTAATTATTTTAAAAAAACTGTATTTGATTAATATAGATTTTGTGGCTCGCACCCAGGTCTAATTCATGGCGGATCTACTATTTGGAGGGATCTTGTATGCAGCACTTTATGGTAGTGATAAATGTTAATTATCAATAGTCTCAACATATTAATCCTAGAGCTTGTACTCGTATAAGTGTTACCCGGGTAATCCGGTTAATACCTGTCAACCGGGTCATAGCTATCGTTAACCGGGTGACCCGGATTAATTATCCATAAGCATGATAATGTGACGTACAAACGTATGTACAGTACGTATGTCCATTGGGAGTAAGGTCATTTTAAATATTATTATTTAAACCCAGTTTATTTTCTGACGGCCTCTAGCCGTTGGAGAATAAACTAATTATGTTACAGCTATTATCATGATTCTCAGGGCACCTGTAAAATTTGCCAAATGATTTTTAGGCCGGTTAAATTATATATTAAATTTTATACATAAAAATTAAATAAATTTATCAGTTACCATTATCATTATACGTAGTTTTTTTAAAAAAAATGCATATAAGAGAATTTATGATTTTGCATCAACCAATCAAAAAAACCGGGTTACCCAGATTATTAAGATGACCCAGCTTATAATGTTGTAAACAGGTGAGTAACCCAGAGCTTAAATTTTTTAACGAGTACAACCTCTAAAAAAATTACATACCATTAAGAGCTACCTCAATTTTGTATTAGCCAATCAAACAAACCGGGTCAACCGGGTCACCCGGGTAACCCGGATTTTTTAAAACAATCCGGTTTGTGACCCGGTAATAATCTGGTAAACGGGCGGGTTATCCGGAATTTGAAATTTATTTCGGGTACAACCTCTAATTTAACCTTTGGTTGATTTTTTCCTCAGTGACCTTAGAAAGAT
The DNA here is from genome assembly GCA_003550325.1 of Gigaspora rosea. Lineage (NCBI taxonomy): Eukaryota > Fungi > Glomeromycota > Glomeromycetes > Diversisporales > Gigasporaceae > Gigaspora > Gigaspora rosea. The sequence goes on along the minus strand of QKWP01000387.1, from coordinate 305,283 downwards.
AATATTGAGAATTTATGTCTTTTCTGGTGTTAATCGATTTACTCGTGAACATATCATTTGGATGAATTGGTAATTTTAATTCTTGCTTGATATTATATGCTTCAAAAAATTGCTTCTTGATCACATTATCATCATCATCATTTTGCCTCATTTCTTCAAGCCAATTTCCAATTTTGTGACAAATATTTGTTGTCATTGGTTGTTAATTGGAACAGAATCCATGCATCTCAAGTTTACATAGCATTTTGGTGTTCCAAATCCATGTTGTTTGCCTTGACAAATTCTTATTAAAAGTTCAATATCAAAAGACACACTGTCAAATGCTCTCTTACTCTGTCATAATGATACCGAAGCTATAAATATCCGCCGCTTGAGTTAATGAATTTTCTTGTAAAGCCTCTAGTGCTATATACGGCATAATACCATTAATCTTACCTTCTTGTTTAATATCAGATAATACAGAAAGTTCCAAATCAGCGATATATACGCTATATAAATTGGGTTGCAAAATATTACCTAATTCAATCTTGATGATTCAATCCTTGACAATGAATTGCTTCAAGATCAGAAGCAATGCAATCTAATATATTTAATTTATCTTACAAATTCAAAATTCTGACATAAGGCCATATAAAATTTATGAATTGGTTTTCATAACCCGGCCGGGTCATAAAAACTAAATTATAATATTAAATTTTATAGATTAATAAATAAAATTTTATATGCCGGGTCCCGGGTTATAAAAATTAAAATTTAAATATAAAATTTTATATGTTGATATATACTAGTGTGATGGACGGTACCTTGCACCACCCATCTTATTTAGTGTTCTTTTATTAATCATATTATCCAGTAATCACAATGAGTTTAATTAAATTTGCTCAAATGAATATATATAACACGGTGCTGCTTACTTTATAAACATTCAATTCACGGATATTTTAGTTAACAGACAGTCACTTTACAGACAGCTTATTTTACTACAAGATAATGGTGTATGAGTGAAAACCTGTAAGTAAAATATTATTATTTGTTAATCACTATGCTGATCTTAACGATTTGGCACTGAAGCATGACAATAATAGGATATGACAAATAATCATTTATTATATAATTTATGTAGCAAACGTTTATTTGTCATATTCTATGATTGGTCACACCCAAGTGCCAAATCATTAAATTAAGATCGGTATAATAAATTAATAACTAATCTTTTACTTACAGGTTTTCTCTGTGCATCACTCATATGATGGGACAAGCCAAGTGTACTATTCTCTATCATTTTTAACAGGCATCCTTAAAAATTCAACCTGCATTTGTTGCGATTTATCTAGATACATTAATTCGATTTATTAAGTTATATTAGTATTATCAACTTACCAACAATTACTATACAGATAACTTAGTTCGCAGAGAATTAGACTACAGGCAAGGTTATTTTACAGTTGATTAATTCACAGATAAGTTTGTTTCATAGATAATTCTAGTCATTGATGTTAGGGTTAAGTTTAAATTAAAGTTGGTGCATTTTATAAAAAAATTGTTGGTATAATATATTGTCTACAAAATGAATTTGTCTGTGAATTAACTGTATGTAAAATAATTGTAAAATAATCTTGTCCGTAGATTAATTGCCTATGAACCAAGTTGTCTATAAATTGATTGTTGCGAAATAATATGGACATAAAGTCACTTATTTATTGGTTTTTTGTTTTTTAATTCAAAAGGCATATTATTATTATTATTATTTTATATAACAGTGGCATACTAATTACCATAATCAATTTTGTCCAGTTTTGTTGTCAAATTATATGTGAATTTATAGAATTTGAAAACCTATAACTATATGCTAGATAGTTTAATCGAAATTTTATTTTCTTTTAACTTTTTTACCTTGCCACATACATTATACTTATACGTAATCCAAATCGCCCACTTGTTAAAGTATGTTAAAAATAGATAGAAGCTGGGCATAAAAAAAATAATATAGCGATCTTAATTATAAAGTATAATAATGTAAATAATATCTGTTTCTAAAATTTTAAGATGTACGTTACATTTCTGGTTTTAGTATAACTATGTCGCGCTACCTAATTGTTATGAAATTTTTGCCGGGTCTTGGGTATGAGTTTTAAAATTTAAAATTTTATTAAACATAAAATTTTTTATTAAATAAAAATAAAATTCGGGTGGGCGGGTGAAAAAATTTTTTAAATGTTATGAAAACCAATTACTAAATTTTGTATGGCCTAATGAACCTTTATTTGCATATTTCAAAACAATAATGTAATCTTTAGTCGAATCATCTCTTGATACTCCATAATATTCTAAAAATGATGGATTTTCATAACCTATATCATAATAATACTTCAATTCCTGAATACAATTTTCTATATTTTATTCGAATTGTGAAATGTGTTTAAGTGCAACCTCCGTATAAATCTTATCATTTTTATTATTCCAAGATGTATAAATACAATAGCAAATACAGTACGCCTTTTCCTATTTCTCTAATATTTTCGAATTCAATGTAATTAATCCATTTTTTCATCGTTTAAGATTGTTTTAATACCATTATCGATTTCTTCATGCAAAATTTTATTTACTTCTTACTTTTTGATACCAATGATTAGCTTTTTGAATATCTTAATTCCATTTCTGTAACATTCACTAACGTTAATTATTATTCCCCAAACTATTCATATTAGTGACCTTTTTGTAACATTCAAATGCTTTATGTTTGCGTCTTTTATAACTCCTATTCCGTAGCACCAATATTATTCATACCCACAGCATGTCCCATTGGGGTGTGCGGCGCACTATGTAAAACAAAATTATGTATGGTATCATATAAAAATCTATTATCAAAGATTTTTTAAGTTTTTGTGCAACCATGATGATCACCTATTAATTTATTAATTACAATGCCGCTACAACTAATGCTACGCTAATACAGTTAAAAATAATTAATTAATATTGATGTAAATAATTAATTAATATTGATGTAAAAATGACATTTTAATTTAATAAATTATTGAAAATATTTGAGGCGACTTCAGGCCCAAATTGCTGTAAATTTAGTTCTTGAAGTGGTGTTTTTTGCCGATTCGCTTGCATTTTTTTTGATGTTTTTTAAAACGTGCATTTTTTAAGTGAAATCGCTGTTTATTTGACCTATATATACCCATGTTTCTGGATTTAATTAGATGCACAGCTTTAACGGCACATAATTCCAATATGAAATTTTGAGAAAATTAATAGCAAGTTTTAAAGAACTGAACAATAGAACGAAATTTGCATTTTAATAAAGGAAAAATTTACCAATTCATTTAAAAATTCGCTCAGCAAACCAAATAAAGTATAAAATTAAAATCGTTTTGAGAAAAAAAAAATTTTCCCATAAATATTTTTTAAAAAAAGATTCTATTACTTTATAGTCGTAATAAGAAAGAGTCGATTTATATTGAAATTTCCGGCAGAAAAGAAAAATTGCAGTCGGTGCATCTAAAAAAGTGTGACCTAGCTTTATATATAAGTTTTATATATAAAAATACTTATCGATCATTACGTATATTAGTTTATAGTTTATCAATCGACAATCACTTAAAAATCTGTCATAATAGACTTCACTATGATACCATACATAATTTTGATTTACATAGTGCGCCGCACACCCCAATGTCCCATGTCAGCTGACTTTTGAAAATAAAAGAATGTAAACTCCAATTCCAAAATATAACCAACATCCAACATTAAATGTTCCCCATCTCAACAGATTTTGATAATAATCAAACGCCTTGCGTTCATTCTTTTCAACCCCGATGCCATTTAATATTTACATCCGAGTACGCGAAGTTCAGTGCCTGTCTGACTCATGTTAAAGGTTTGTATCAAAAATTATTTTATTTTATAGTTTGTGTTTACTCAGTTCTTAACAAAAAAAAAACAATCTTTATTCTTTCTGCGTTTTTTTTTTATTTCTAGTTTAATTTTTTCATTTAATTGATTAATAAATCTAGTGGAAATAATTATTCTATGAAAATTATGATATGTAAATAAACCAAAACGTTTAAGTAAATTTTTGTCTATCGCTAATGAGTATTAAATGTGGCGGATTAAAATGAAATCAGATTACAATGAATGTGTATAGTTTAAAAAATTGACAAGCTACCGAAAAATAAATTTTTTGAGGTGCATTTGTTAAGGTTAGGGATTAAGGTTAGAGGTTAGTTTTAGAGTAGAGTTTATATTAAACAAGTATAAGTGGATTTTAGAGGGTTAAATAGAAATACATATTTAATTTTAATCCGATTTCATCCGCAACATTAAATAAATATATCAGATATACTGTATATAAGCTTGTAAATTCTAAAATTCATTTTTAATTTATATATACAAAAAGTATCTAACACGAATCTAAAATGGTATATTATTGTTTTACAAAATTTTTTAATGGCAGAATTACTATCGCTATCATTAATCAATAGTGCTTATAAAACTTATGAACTTTAATCAAAAAGACTATTAAAAATTTGTTCAGAATGAACGAAATGGCGGAGTGCTTATAAAAAATCCATTAATATTATTTAGAAAAGACACCAATGACAAAATAACTACAGACACTTTAATAGTTTATGTTCTTCCAAAAGATTTAATTGCTAGCAAAAAAAGCTTGTGGAAAAATAATTAATTGATATGGTACAGCTAAATGTTAACCTGTTTTATCTAAATGAGCTCAATTTTGTTCCGTGACATATATTTACTTATAAATTAGTGTATTTACCTTGTTATAATTGTGTTGATACTTGGTCACCATCTAATATAGATTGTTAGTTAGGGTTTGCAATGAGCAGTCTGAGCTCGAGATTTAATAAGAGTAACAAATCTACATATTGTAAGATGTATCATCAGAAATCCCTGGGCAAGAATTTCTAAACTTTGTAATTACCGATAAGGAATTTAATCCGATAACAAGATATTTAGAATATTTAGATAATTTAGATACAAAATAGTTAGTAAATAATCCCTTGATTTTCTAATATTTGCGATAGATATCGATATGAAAAGATTCACGGAATTACTATATCATAATTGTCAAATCAATCGATATGAAAAGATTCACAGAATTACTATATCATAATTGTCAAATCAAAGAAACTTTAACCACGGTTGACGTCATGCATCATTCAGTCATATGAAACCACAATCATTAGTACAGAGATTATAGAAAGTGCTTACAAAGATTAAATACGATAGTTTCATACATATCACAATCTAAGTAAATTTTATCGCCTATTGCATGGTTAAATTCTTCTGGATTTGGAATATCAATATTGTAATCCAAACCTAATGTTTTAGCCATACTTTTAAATTCTGAGGCCAACTCTTGAGTAAATTTAGCTATATTTATTTCACGATAATGAGCTTTTTAATTGATTAGATTCTATATAAGAAAAACTATATAAGAAGTTCCAGGAAATAGATGTAGTTATTAATAAAGATAATTATCAGATATTAAAAATTGCCATATTTTGTGCATATAAATAGATAACATACTTGTAATAATGCATTAATGAGTTTAAGTAATCGACGAGCGTTCCGTCGTATAATTTGAAGATGTGATAATTCTTGCGAACATGCGTTAATTACGTCATCAAGTGGTGAAATCATTAAAGTTAATGGTGCTGAAATATTAGAAAAAAATTTAATTTGTGACTAATTCCTTGGAAAAAGACAATGTTTTGGTAATTCAACTCAGTCAATATTTTAATTCGCTCCTTTTCCTCTTCAATTGACTTCCCTTGTTGCAAAAGGTGGTTATTTGATTTGTGATTAACTAGCAAGTTATAAAAATTTATATAAGTAGTTTTTAATACAGTAAACATAACGAAATTAATCATATGAATTATTATTACATACTTGTAAAAATTCCATATGCTTTTCATCAAGTGTGTGAAGTTGACTAATACCATAAATTAATACAACTGACAAGGTTTGTGAAATTTTTATCGATAAGAGTATAGCTCGTGATTCATCATTTAAAAGAACTTTTACATGATTTCTTTCTTTTAATGCAAGATATATTGGCCAAGATTCACATTTTAAGAACGAATGAGTAAAAGCACCTCGTTTCAATTCTATATATGCATCGTAATTTTTATTAGAATCTTTAGTTAAGTCAATTATTTCGTGAGTTTCTGGTAAGTAATCAGGAATATTCCGTCCTTTTTCATCATCATCAAAGGTCGTAGCGATTAGGTGGGCGATCAGAGATTCAGAGCTAGTATTTAGTGTGTGTTTGATTAAGTAAATTAATGTATAAAGAATGTCTTTATTGTTACTTAATACTTTTGTTATAATATGGCAGGCACTTTCTAAGGATTTAACCTCTTCAAGAAATATTATGAAAAAAGTAAGTAGTTAAAGATATAATTCCATAATATCCATAACGATAATGAACGGAATTATAAATTATATTTATGAGTACTAACTAGAAATATGATGTCCAAATTCACCAAGTGTCTTCAATCTTCGAGAGTTTTTGACTCCTTTGATAATGTCTTGAACCAGACAAACTGCAGCACAAACCGTGCCACCTGATTTGAAAACTGGGTTAATTGAACCGTGGTTGTAAATCTCTTCCTTATATCCATCATATGTAAATGTGGATGTCTCGTTGTTTATATATACACTCTTGCCAGTTGCTATTAACCTAATATATTATAATTTATGAAAAGTTTAATATTATGAATGAAAAATATCCATTAAAATTATTACATATTAAGTTTATATTTCGCAGGATTTTCAAAATATTCGGGAAGAAAATCTTGAAGCCGCTTTCCTAATGCTATTTAACATTAATGAAACTGATAAGTTGGCGATACTGTATTTATTTTAAATATTTATAACCAAATATATGGCTAACCATCCGGATGTTTTGCCTTTAATATTGATACATATGCTATAAGCAAATAAAATTAGATATTTAAACTAATCAAATAGAATAGGACAGGCAGGTAAACTTTAAAATTGTTTTACCTTTATTGTAGAGTAGTATCCAATCAGGAGGATTGATAAGGATTGTAAAAGGAAACTTAGAATTGAGGATTAAATTCTATAAAACACGTGTTTTTACGAGTTATATTGAAAAGTTTACGATTTTTTTTTTTTAAATAAAAAACAACTGATATATATGAACGCAAATTACCGTAACATGTTTGAGAACAGGATCCCATGTGTCTATAGGCCAAGCGAAGTTGAAGACCAATCATAATTATAGACCATATTAATAAATTTTGATTCCTCATTCTCAATATTATCGCCGCCATTAATCAAAGGTAACGACATATAGGCTAGAAAATGAATGACAAAGCTATTGAAGACAACCGAATCCATTTAATTAATAACAAAAGAATAACCTATTATTATGATAACTTGATTTAATAAAAAATTTGCATACATAGTTAATATTCAAGGAATGTTATGAAAAATTGTCAGAATTTAGTTATAACAAGTAGAATTTCAATTCACAGACTTTTAGTCACTATAAATATACAAGATATGTCACTTGGCCACAATACCCGATACCCCATTTACCTTATATAGAGTTTAGTTATTCGCAGTTTTATAATTATTACTGTATTATTGTAGCAATAATATAATAATTTCTTACCTCTTTAGCAAATTATTGAATAGTCTTTTCATCCTTAAATATAATGTTTAATTGATTAAGAGCAATGGCCAACCTGCAATCTTTCCATTTTGCTTTATATATAATTCTGAAACCTCCTTTACCAATTAACTTATGAACAAAGAATTCAGAATAGTCGTAAGACTTAAAGTAACCTTCATTAATAGTATTTTTGAACCATTCTTCCGAATATACACGTTTTAATAAATTATTTTTATATGTAATTATTAAATGCTAACAAAGACAAAACAGAATTGTAGAATTAAGTATTGTTGGTCGGTATCAAAAAACATAATAGTAATTCTGTAGAACGCGTGAGATCTCATGATCACGTTTGATCACGTTTGATCGACATAAATGAGTCAAAATAATCAAATACGGAAACGTAATTTGTTTTGACACTATCAAATGATTTATTTACCCTTTATTTACTGTATTGTTCACACACTTCCTTTTCATCTTTTCTTACCCTTTCTTTTAAACATTAAATTTATATGGTCGTGGTGTGTCAGCCTCCTCGCGGCGCGGCTGGAACGTACCTGAGACTTCGGCATATATCACTTCGATCAAATTCAACTTCGATATATGTCACTTCAAAGCTTACAACAAATGACACCGACACAATTTTTTTTAAACTCCTTAAAACATTCGTTTTCGTATAACCTGGTCATCGCCAAATAACGAAAAGTTTTCTATGCATGATCAAGGTTGTTAATCAGGACCTGTTGTTCATCAGAACACTAATTTGGAGTCTAGTGAGATTACGGATAAGTAACCACTTAGGATTCTCCACTGATTACCTTTTCCCTTTTTTTTCTGTCTTGAACCGATTAGTACCTGTTGTTTATCAAAACGATAAACAACTAATTGGAGATCTAATTTTTATGCATAAGTAATTATTTAAGACTTTCCACTAATTGATTCGGTTTTTTTTTATTATAGAGAGAAACAAAAAGGTGCCTTCGATAGTAATCTGGTGATTTTTAATTGCTTAGTATTTCTGTTGATTGTACATCTTTTTTTAATATGTACAGTTATACTGTCATATAGAGTTATTTCTCTTTTTCTCTCTCCATTTTTTTTTGGGTCACTTAAGCATCAACGTCCTCGTCGTGTGACCTGGATAACCAACTGATAGATGCTTACGTTTTTATTAAAATTTTTTTTTTGATCGAATAATAATTAACTATCATAATATATTTTACTATTTTTGTATAATAATAGGGTTTGGAGAAGTTGCTACGATTAATTAGTGGTTTACGTGGTCTAATTCGATTTGAACTATGATCTTGGGGTTAAGCTCTTTGAAATCATGCTCAGAAACATACTTTTATAGATGCTTACGTTTTTATTAAATTTTTTTTTTGATCGAATAATAATTAACTATCATAATATATTTTACTATTTTTGTATAATAATAGGGTTCGGAGAAGTTGCTACGATTAATTAGTGGTTTACGTAGTCTAATTCGATTTGAACTACGATCTTGGGATTAAGCTCTTCGAAATCATGCTCAGGAACATACTTTTATTTTAAGATATTTATATATATATTGGTTGCAACTTAACAAAATGCGCCACAGATTACAATTAGCGATATAAAGATGGGTTTTTTTTTCTTTTTATTAAATCGTTAGAGTTAATAAAAGACTTGAATATATTACAATCTTATTAAGACATCGTCTGCACTTTTCATAGTAATATATCTTTTTATTATAATCGTGTATTATATATCAGAACTATATCTGATACTGTATGTTAATAAATAAGGCCATACAAAAGTTAATTTTTTGGTTTTCATAACATAAAATTTGAAAAAATTGCCCAGCAATCCGGCTTTTTATATGTAAAAAAACATATAGATATCTAAAACCCGGATAATAAACATAGTCAGAAATTTGATCCGGCCGTTATAAGACCAACTTATTAAGTTTGAAATAAAACGATGATTAGTGAAAAGTTTAGTTGTAATAATAATGTATTGTAAAAATTATATCATACAACAGTACAATGGTCATTTAAAATAAAATATATAAAAATGGTTAAAATAAATGTTGCGGCTGAAGCTGGAAATTTTAATTATTTTAATATGAAAATTTCAAAAATTTTTGGGCCTTTTGTTAGGGGGTTTTTTATAGGGTTAGGTTTAATAATAAAAGAGTATAAGTGAATTTTGGTAGGGCTTATATTTTTAAATCAAGGTCCCTAATTTCCAGCTTCAGCCATTTCCAGCTTCAGCCGCGACAATAAATTATCTAACCCGTATAACTAACTTAATAATTCTTGTCTTGTTCTGAATTTTATCAATCCATATGCAAATCATATATGATTTTCATATAGATCAGTGAAAATAGGCTTGTTACATAAGACCCATGCAATAAAAGAAAAGTTCTACATCTTTTATTATAATTCATATCATATATATGACTCGCACGAAATCGCTTAATATAAAAATTGTTGAATACACAAAATTCGGCCTGTAACATACTAATCTGCTCACCCCTCCATAGCATACCCTTCTGGTCATCTATACCATGTTGATCTTCGGTAATCTATTTTAAAAAAAAAAACATACTAATCTGCTATAATCTTTGACCCAATAGTATACGTATAACACCCGATCAGTATGGTACGGATTTTAAAATAGGGATATTTTAATCCCCATACTGTATGAATCTAGTTATCCATACTACAAAATGTGTAACACGATTTGATTTTACGAATAAAATATAGTATTTAATCATAAAAATTTCTTTTATCAATTGAATAATGTAATATACTAAATAGCATGGTAGATTAAAAATGGTTATTGTTATTAAAGCCTTGATTTTTTTCTTCACCCATTATAAAATTTATGCTAAATACAATGCTTAAAACAAAACCAAAACCCATATTTACACGATTGTTAACATTAAATATAAGAATCTATTGAAGCAATAATAAGATTTAAGCTTGTGATTGTATATTGATATCTATTATGTTTTCAATTATCTAAAAATTTGGTATACATTATGTATTTATCCATAGTACTCTTTTAAAAACAGGCAATGCATTCTGATAATGCTAATATAAAAGTGCTTCGTTTTTCCTTATTCCCAACTTGTAAAATTCTTGGTAATCTAAAAATAATAATAGATGGTTATTCACATACTCTTAAAAAAAATATATACAGTGTATATATATGTTTGTATAGAAAACAAGAACATACTCAATTTGTATAGCATCGACAACATGTTCAATGTATTGTGAACCATATTTTGTACACAACAACCACCATGAAAATATTTTGTATCCTTAAATAGGTATTTATGAATATGTGATGGAACAGTAGCATAACCATGGGATTGTAAACAACCACCAAATGAAGTAGTTTGACCGTAAAGTAAATCAGCAAATTGAATCTTATTCGATTTTCTCGTATATAGAGAGCGAATACTTGATCCAGAATAAATATTAGGATTCTCATTGATTTGTGAGGTTGGAAGTGAGAGTATTTCAGCCGGAAGAACATAACCTATCTCAATAAGATGTTCCGGATGAGCATGACCTATAAAAAA
>QKWP01000387.1:232990-291065 GCA_003550325.1 Gigaspora rosea | reverse complement strand
GAATATTATTCGATTTTCTAGTATATAGAGAGCGAATACTTGATCCAGAATAAATATTAGGATTCTCATTGATTTGTGAGGTTGGAAGTGAGAGTATTTCAGCCGGAAGAACATAACCTATCTCAATAAGATGTTCCGGATGAGCATGACCTATAAAAAAAAAACCAATAATAATAATAAAGTTGATTAATTCCTTATAAGGTAATATACTATATAAATATATGAATGTCGATTAAAAGTCCATGACCAAAATTTGTTTCGACATCTTTAATAACGGTCTGCATAAAATTATGATAATCATTCCAAGCAACCAAAGTTTTGGGATCTTCGACACCTTCTTTTATCGGTCTATTAACATCAATTTTACTTCTCCCTGACTAAATAAGGTTCATTCCTTTAAAATGTAACATTAATTTATCAGCAAGCTCTCTACCAATATCTTGAGTATTAAGAAATTTTACAACACTTGAAAGATTTTTTTTTTTCTATCTGGTATTTCAGGAGGAAATAAACGACCACCATGCGGAATTGAAATAATTAAAGGTAGGTGACCTGGAATATATTCGTTATAATTCATGGAGCCGAATATTGGTTCAGTTATGTAAGTTTCATTGATTTCACCAACTTCTATTTGAGTGTAATCAGTTGACACGGAGTTGGAAAAATTATCAAGAAAACCGAATTTTAAGAGAGAAAGAAATGTAAATAAAATAAAAGCTATTAAAGTAAGAAATTTAGGATTACGTATTAATCGCTTCATTTTTAAGCTATTCTTGCGAAGCGGAGGACACTGTTTTTACGTCAGTATTTGATACACAAGGTCACGTGAATTCCGTCTGTTCGTTTCCGGTTTTCTGATTGGCTGCAAATCACTATCATTTGATTGATCTTTTAAGCTCCGGACACACAATGCCTAGTTCGGTAAAGTAGTCTTTTAATTATTTTGATTTATTTAATAAAAAAAAAAAAAGAAAAATTACATTACATAGCGAGTTGATTGGGTTAGCTTTTTGTTGCATGAACTGTATATAGTATATCTATTTTTTTAAGTTTCAAAACTTTTCAACGGTTATTGTAATTTGTTTCGCAACGTTCTCCGTCAACTCTGATACGTGCATACTGTATGTAGTACTGTACTTACGTACGTAATACGCTATGTATTTTATGTTACCATAGTCATTATCTGTTATTTTGATATAATATTTATAGGGATACGATGAAGAAATGTAATCGTCTTAGTAATTAGCATTAAGGATTATGTTATGTCATTTACAAAGTTAATACGTACCTACGTATGTATGTAGGTACGTAAGTTGGCGTCACGACAAGGGTCACACAATACAACTAGCAGCTAACACTAAAAAACAGCTCACTAAACCTTAATAATGGAGGGCGTCGATCGAAACGCGGATAGACTTGGTCAGAGTAGCGAATTGCCGTAACTTGTCGTAGCATCATAAAATTACGGCAAAAATGGCGTAGCTCATTATAATTATTATTACATATTACAGCGGCAAAGTTACGACAATCATTGGGACGATTCTCCTGCATCATTAGGTCCGAGTGATTAGGGTCTTAGATTAAGATATCTATTTCAGAGGGAAGCTTCCCGTATATCAATACTGTATATATAACGAAATTACAAGAGCTTTAATTATTCTAGCTATGGAACTATTCTACGAATTCTCTTAATTCTCCTTATTTCCAATGTCACGGGCTAAAAGTGATCTTCGAAATTAGGCGCAGTAAAATCCGTGATTGAGAATCAAATACAAGAAATCTAAAAGAAGAAATCAAGAATTAAGAATTAGTTAAAAATAGTTAACAATATTTTATATTGTTAAAAATAACCTTCGATAATTATAATCATGTAATAATCACCCTTAATTATCAGTGATTCTACCATGATCCTTCGTGATGAAAGATCGATTTATCCCCAAACCTCATTAATTTATAGTCTAGTGAAAGTTATAAAAGCTCTGTACTGCTGTAATTTCTCTCTTCTAAAAGACAGATATCCTACGGGACTATAACATATACCATATAATATATTTTCATATTTCCTTATAATAACTCTGTTAATAAATATTCTAAAATCAATTGTTAAATCACCAAGTCACGTCTCTGGCGAACTGCCTTTTATATTCTTTTATCTTAAAATCCATAACGTTCGAACCATTTTACCCCGTAACACCAACATTCTTATTTCTGGAAAGGTATTTCGCAGATCAGTATGGTATAGGTGAGCAAATCCGTATAGTATAGGCCAAATTTAAGATCTATACTATATACTGATCAGCTATAATTCCTAACCCTAACCCCCTATAATTCCTAACCCTAACCCTAATATATATTACACCGGATCAGTATAGTATAGATTTAAAAATTCGGCCTATACTTTACGGATCTGCTCACCTATACCTGCGAAATGTTTAACATATGAAACGTATAGCATAGATTCTAATTGGTTGATTTTCAGTCATCAATAGAAATATAATTCCCACTTTTTAAACTTCGATATCAAAAATGAATTTGTTCCGAATCCAAAAACAAATAATAAGAGCTTTTAGGGCCAACCGATGCATTTCTAATGATTACAAATACGTTCAATTCTAGTTTACGTTTACATTTAGATGGCTATCTATTTCGTGCACTCATTATCTATCCGATTTTAATACAGTAACCTTAAACTTTATTCCACCAACATTTTATCATTGATTTGATCCAACTGCTTTTTTTGCCATATTTAATTATAATCTTTTACTCAATGCCAAGTCGTTTAGTTGAGAGAACTCAACTCCATGACGCCATAAAATTGCTGCGCTTTTCTATTTACTGTGATCAGATCACCCATCTCTCAAAATTTCTATTTTTTACAAAAATTGCCACCGAAAATAATATCATTTCCAATGATTTCCCGTTGAATACCAATTTTCTAGTTGTCTATTATTATGTATATAGATCTTTTGATTGGCTGACCAAATCACCAAATCATAGAATTTTTCTAACTGTGCTCTCATAAATTTTAAACGAAAGAATCTTATTAATTTCTTTCAACATTCACAGCTATTTCGAATTATAATTCGATAACATTAAACATTTAAATTGACTAAGTCATTTTTGAGATATTTCGTTCAAAGTTCGAAAAAATATAGACAAGATTAAACTTTATTAAGATAAAAATTTATTACTAATATACTTAACAATCAGATTTTTATTTTCTGGTTCTCATTATAGATTTGCCTATTTTTCGTACTTTTGCTCGAATCTCAAAGTCTGGCTATTCCATAGTCTTAATATTTCTTTTTAATTATATATCTTTTTTTATTTTTTCTGTAATGATATAACTAATTTTTTACGTTATTAGAGTTATTAAAGAAAGTAAAGTTGCGGAAAAGAAAAAAAATGGAAGAAAATAAAGAATCCATCTGGATTTGATTGTTATTGTCCACGGAATGGACAAAGTATGCATCAAGTAATTTGTATTATACTATAAACATCCTACAAAGACTTAAATTTAGCCCGATCAAAAACTATATCTTCTAGAATATCTGAGATAGCATGAAAATAAGAACAAATGATAATACATTTAATTTTTCAAATATTACCAATTAGATTCTTTAAAATCCTATTTCTAACTTTGATAGTAATCTGATTCGGGTAAAGAAATCCAATATCCCAGGTTAGAGTGCGTCGATTATATATAAGTTCATATGTGTCACTGGAGAGATTGGATCTTCTTATCAAAATCATCCAATATGAGAATTAGTTAATTCATTGTGCACAAAGATACTGTTTTAATTATTTGAAATTTTACAAGACTATCAACAACTTTGAAAATCTAAAATAGGGGAAAATAATTATTCATTTTAGATTTCAGATTTATTACTTTCAATTTTCATATTATCACGTAGTAACTGTAGTGCCCAGAATTGGGAAAGCGATAAATGAGCATGTGTGGTTTACTTTGGGCACTACATAAGTAATGCGGGAAGATCCGTTAACCGTATATATCTTCCCACTCTACACTATTAATTGAAAAATGAAGCGATTATGACGCAACAATTACATATTAACAAAATTTCGCCCACCAGATGTGCGATACTGCATATACCTCTAAATGCACCCCGAAAATTTGTCTGTCAAATAAATACTTGTACGTACATACAATATCAGATATTTCTATAAACTGTTTTTATACATTTATTCGGTCACTAACGTTAATTATCTAAACAAAGTACTTTTGCCCAATGGATTTAGAATTAAAAACTTCATGCAAAAGTATTATTTTACCGACTGCATGGGATATTAAGGATAAATCACCATTTTATTGACATAGATTCAAGTGGGTTTAAAGTGAAATATACAGGTTAATATGAGATAAGAAATCTCGCAGACATATTTAATGAGTATCAATCAGTGGTGATTTAAAGAATCATCAATTTATTAAAAAAACTTTTTTAATTAAAGACCCTGATGATTATAAAGCTGCTATAGTTCGAGCAAATCATCCAACCCCTCCACAGTGTGGGATATTTTACTTTGAAATTAAAATTATAAATAAAGGAAAAAATGGGTGTGTTAATTATTTTCTGTCATAAACACACCTGCATTTTTTAATTTTTATTCTATTGATAGAATGATTGGAGTCGGATATTGCACAAAGCAAAATGACAAATAGACAGACGATTCAATCATAAAAACAGATTATATAAGTAAAATGCTCATGCCTGGTAATAGAAGATTTCTATATTATTTCTTATTATTATAGATTAAAATAAATATCATGATATTTTTTAGGTCAAGAGTCTAAGGAAAGTGAAATTTGGGGTTGTGGCTACCATGGTGATGATGGATATTCATTTTGTTCTGGAGGCGGTGGGCCGTATGGACCAACATACACTACCGGTGATATTATTGGATGTTATTTAAATTTCATAAAGAAAATGGTATTTTATACTAAAAATGGAGTTAACTTGGGTAATTAATACTTAGGAAATTTTATATCTTCAAAGCAGGTTAGGTAGAAATTTAAGATTTATAATGTATTTTAAGGGATTGCGTGCAATCTGCCTGACAATTGGAAAGGCATTCTATATCCTTGTGTTGGATTTAGATCACAAGGCGGGTCTGTAAAAGTGAATTTCGGCCATAAAACATTCAAATATTCCGGTAAATTTATTTAATGTTAAATGATTTGTATGGTTGAAATGTTTTTGAACTAATACGAATTATATAACTGATAAATAGAAATGATCAATGAAGATATTAACAACGAACTAAATACGTTAAAAAGAATTTATATAAAAACAAAAAATTGGATTAAACCAAATAATATTTATTTGGTAGACAATTACGGAGCATCGCTTGATGATTTAACAGATGCATTAACCGAATCACTGAAAAACAAACCAAATAATGCATTTGAATTAAACTATCGGAGAAAAATATTTTTTATTATGGGTGAATATAATAAAGCACTAGAAGATTTAGCTAGGTTGTTAGAAATTGAACCAGATAATATAATAGCACTAAAATATCGAGGAGAAATTAATTATATGATGAAATAATATAATGAATCAATTGCTGACTTGACGAAATTATTAAAAATTAAACCAAAAGATACGTGGGCAATGGAAACCTATAAATTAGTTGAAAAAGCGTAAGTATAATGTGCATTTGTTCTTTAAAAAGTTAATACTAGTTCAATAACTCAACCACACATGTCAACACAATAGTTTGTAAGTTTTTTAAATGAATTTTTTACATTAAATTACGATAAACATCAACGATAATACAAACTAACATGACTTTAACTTCATACGGTGTGTCACCGCAGTAGTCTGTAAGTTTTTTAAATGAAATCTTTAGGTCAATACAAACTGACTAATTACATACTTTGTGTCACCGCAATAGCAAGTAAGTTTTTAAATTACAGTAAATTACGATAGACATCATCGATATGCCAATACAAACTAACAAAGCTTTAAATGCATACTGCGTGTCACCATAGTTAGTAAGTTTTTTAAATGAATTTTTTTATAGACTAGAGCTTGGTACCGGTTTTGTTTTTCATGTTAAACTCGGTTTAATCGGTTTTAACTTATGAATAAACCGGTCCCAAATTCTACGACAGACCATGCCAATACAAACCAGCTACATACTGTGTCACCACAATAGGAAGTAAGTTTTTTAGACATTAACGATAATACCAATACAAACTAACATAATTGGGTGTGTAACGGGCCAGGTCGGGTTTGTTGGAACCCGACCCGGGCCCGCTTAAACCCGACCCGAGCCCGAGCCCGAAAAAATTTTTTATCACTAGTCGGGTCTGGTCGGGTCGGGTCGGGGCGGGTTTTGAACTCGACCCGACCCGACCCGACCATTTATATATTTATAAGCGCATATTCAAATTTTATCATTTTAACGTTTAGTAATCATTGCAATGTTTAAATGTTAAAAATTGATTAGAATTTTTATTTGTCGATCATTATTTGGGTTGATTATGGCGGTTTGCAAGAAGGCGTGGCCCTGATAATGATAGTGGAAAATTTTTGAGATTTTTAATTTGTCACTCGACCATACAATGGAATACACATATGGGATTTCGCCTCGCTGTTCACGTGGTCACCAGTCATTCCTAGCATTGCTAAACCGGTCTTATATCTACCTCTTTTTCTTCGATATCCGAGCTGTATAGTCAGATATCGAAGCACTAATTTCGATATCCAGGCTGTGCACCCGGGCTATCGATCACACCTATAACTCCAACACTAAATGCTCCCACCCAGAGGTGGGTAGGTGAGTACTAACAACAAAGTCTATGCACCAACATTTCTCTATAACCAGTAACCAATACCATATACTTACTCAACGGTACCAGAATCTCTCACGTAAAATCTCATCCTTACTCATTTTCCATACACATAAAATTCATCACCAATACCCATGCATCAACCCTCATAATGGACCCAGTTCACAGTCTTGTAATAAAAAAATGCCGCGTGACTTCGTTCACGCATCTTGTCCCATACAATACCTCATTATTACTCATTTCCTTCCCATAAATACCCGTCACTAATATCTCAAACCAATAATTCTCATGCAATATCTCATACTTGTACACTTTCCATACCTATAATATCGATACTAAACCTCATCTACTTACTATGCATCAACTCTATGTCATGAACCCAGTTGACAGTCTCATGATAAATGGATGGCATCTCAATACCTCATACTAACCAGTCATCAATCCTACATCATAAGTCACGGTTATTCATGGCCTCTCACTTACTCTTTTCTTTAATATCCGACCTGTTCGATCAGACCAACAAGCCAATCACTTTCGATCTTTGGGTTGTCCACCCAAGCTACCAAACCCTCATACTTACTAAACCGCCCCTACGTTTCTTTTGAACTACCTTATTCTTATTTAATTTCTATACCATAAACAACTGTCATCAATACCTACTCAATGGAACCAAAATCTCTCATGCAGAACCTCATTCTTACTCCTTCTCCATACACCCAATATCAATCACAAATACCTCATATCTACTACTCATCAACCTTACGTCATGGACCTGGTTCATGGTTTCGTGACAAATGGATAACATGTGACTTTATTACAGCATCTCATTTTCCTCCTGTCCCTTATGACCTCATACCTACTCAACTGAACCAAACATCTCTTACGCAATACTCATTCTTACTCATTTTCTATACCCATAAATATACATCACCACTACTCATATTTACTCAACGAAACCAAAATCTTTCATGTAATACCTTATTCTTACTCATTTATAATATCTTATACTTACCACTCATCAATGTCATGGATCCGGTTAATGGTCTTGTGACAAATGGATGCCATGCGACTCCATTCACGGCACCTCATTTCCCACTTAAATAACTGTCTCTTATGGCCTCATACCTACTTAACCGAACCAACACTTTTCATACAATACCTCATTCTTACTCATTCCTCTACCCATAAATAGTTGTTACCAATACCTTACTCAACAATCCAATCATTCCACAATACCTTATTCTTACTATTTCCTATACTCATAATATCCGTCACCAATACCTCATACTTACCATCATTAACTCTATATCTGGACCAGTTCACGTCATGACAAATGGATGCCACGTGACTTCATTCACGGCACCTCAAAACCCCATACTAATCGATCATGAACCTACAACATGGGTCTGGGTTATGGTCTCATGCTCCATTCATGGCACTTCACTTTCTCTTTCTTCATTACCTGACCTGTTCGATCAGGCCAACAAGCCAATTACCTTCGATATTCTGGTTGTTAACCCGAACTATCAAACCCTCCTATAAGTCTGCCAAACCTATAGGGAGCTCCTACCTAGTGGTGGGTGGGCGGGTACTAACGACAAAGCTAGACTTTCGTCGAGCTAGCAGCAAAGACAAAAGAGGTAGAACAATTCCCGCCCTTACTTCTCTTAAAAAGTCAATTCCTATGACCTCATACTTACTCATTAACCCTATTCAATACATCATATTTCCAAACTCTTAAACATATCACACCCTTAATCAATATCCTAAACTTATCTATCAACCACCCTGCATCATGGGCCAGGGTCATGGTCTCGTGACAAAAGGATGCCCGTGACAGAGACCCGTAAAAATTTTTTGTGTTATACTAAATCTTTATTTGCGTTATTGCAAAAATTTGTATTAATTTGCAATAAGATATTAACTTTATATTAATTTGCGATTTGTTTCGGAAAACATTAGAAATTTACTCAAAATTTTGTTCTGACCTTGCTCGTCTTTTATGTTCATTCATTTTCTCTTTCAGAAACTTAATTCAGCACACTTCCTGATATTATTAGCCAATCAAATTTATAGAATACACGTGAATTTACCCTTAAATATTTGGTTTAATTTGCATTATCAATCTAAATTTGCATTAGTTTGTATTAATTTATATACAAATTTTTACGGGTCTCTGGCCCGTGACTTCGTTCACGGCATCAACATTCCCTATTGATCATAGTTTTCGATCAATAATGTCTATATTTTTATTCGGTATCTTTAAAATTCTCTAAGAATCGAAAAATCTACTAGAATCGGCCGATTTCTCATGATTTTACATGACATTATGATCTGCAGAGGTCTCACCTTTTTGCAAACCGCTATAAAAAAAGAGCAGATAAATTGTAAGAAATCATAAAATTCATGGAATTAATTGAAATATATCGATATTTTTATGCATCGATACTATTAAAAAAACAAAGAATCCAAATGTTGAAAAGGTTTGGTCGTTAACTCCGCCCATTTTTTCGCCGTTACGCTCAATTTCGTTATGCTGTTAACGTTGAGCAGAAAGAGAGTATGGGACAAATTATATAGAATGGAAAGGTCAATAATAAAAAGTTAATTTATTAATTGTAATATCGATTTTATACTTACAACTACGTATTCTGCATGATCAATTGATTACGTACAGTACGTACTGTTACGGGGTGAATCGTAGGTTTATTAATTTATATGAGAAAAATATATGATCTAGCTGATAAGGCAACTCACCAGAGGAGTGACGTTGGTGATTTAGTATTATTTAATTAATTTATTAAAAGGATTTATTAAGGAATATTTATTAAAAGTAATATTAATTATAGGAATCCCGTAGGATGATCTTTCAACTAACGCGAATTCTCAGAGCTTTTATAACTTTACTTTTCTAATGAATTTTTAAGGGAAACTCATACTAGTATAAGGGCTTACATTACTAATTACAACTTAATTCAAGAAAATGTGAAGGCTTTGCTTCGCTCTTCCAATATTTCATATTGGAAGGACTTGATTTTGTTTTTAATTTCTTGTTCTTCGCTTCTCCAATATTTATGTGTTCAAGTTCTTCGGATTTCACGTTGGTTTGTATTCGGCCGATAAGTCATTCTTAATCTAAGCCTTAAGTTAAATTACAAACCTGTTTACTAGTTTTATTCGGTCGACAAGCCTCAACCGATAAACTGGTTATTACTTGGCTATTAGTCTTTGATCACGAGTTCGCTACGTCTAATTTCGTAGATCTACTTTTTAACCCGTGACAGTACAATTTCGCTTAAGCCAACTGCGCCACCAACCTGGCACACATTCAACGCGTGCATATTATTGCTGATCTGGGACAACGTGAAAAATTTTTGTTGATCCGCAGTAAATTTTCGGTAATTACATTTATCGAAAAATTTTATATTTTTTCGGTAATATAATTTCGGCCGAAATTATTATCACGGTATTGATTGTTTTGATTTTCGGACTGATCCGTGATGTTTTGTAACAAAACGTCCCGGATCAGTCCGAAAATCAAAACAATCAATACCGTGATAATAATTTCGGCCGAAATTATATTACCGAAAAACTATAAAATTTTTCGATAAATGTAATTACCGAAAATTTACTGCGGATCAACAAAAATTTTTCACGTTGTCCCACTAATTTTGAGATCAGCAGTAAGCTGCTTAGTATCATCGGGCTTTGACGGGTCAATTAACAAAGCCCGAGATACTTTATTAGGCCCGACCCGAGCCCGACCCGTTTATATGCATAGCGGGACCTAAAATTTGGGCCCGACCCTAGTCCAAACACTGTCCAAACCCGACCCGACCCGCAAAATCTCGGGTTAAACCCGGCCCGTTTCGCACCCTAAACATAACTTTAACTACGCGATAATGCCAATACAAACTAACATAAGTTCCCGCAATAGCAAGTAAGTTTTTTTTACAGTAAATTATGATAGGCATCAATGGTAATGCCAATACGAACTAACTAATAATGTGTGTCATCGCAATAGCGAGTAAGTTTTTTAAATGAATTTTTTACAGTAAATTACGATAGACATCAACGATAACGCCAATACAAACTCAACTACATGCTGTGCACCGCAATACCGAGTAAGTTTTTAATTGAATTTTTTTTTCAGTAATTATGTTAGACATCAACAATACAAACTAACATGAAACCAACATAAACTTTAACTATATATTGTGCCTCGCAATAGCATGCAAGTTTTTTAATTGAATTTTTTACGATAGACTAGAGTTTGGAATCGGGTTTATTTTTCATATGTTAAACCCGTTTAATCGGTTTTAACACTTACAAATAAAATCGGTTCCAAACTCTACGACAACACAAACTAACATAACTTTAACTACATACTGCGTGTCACCGCAATAGAAAGTTTTTAAATTATGATAGACATCAACAATAATGTCAATACAAATTAACATAACTTTAACTATGTACTGTATGTCACCGCAATAGAATGTAAGTTTTTTAAATGAATTTTTTACAGTAAATTACGATAGACTAGAGTTTGGAACCGGTTTATTCTTCATATGTTAAACCCGTTTAATCGCTTTTAACATATAAAAAATAAAGTCGGTTTCAAACTCTACGATAAACGCCAACACAAACTAACATAACTTTAAATACATACTGCGTGTCACCGCAATAACAAGTAAGTTTTTTAAATTATGATAGACATCAACAATAATACCAATACAAACTAACACAACTTTGACTACATACTATGTTGCCACAATATTCAGTAAGTTTTTTTAAATGAATTTTTTACGATAGACATCAGCGAACAATACAAACCAACATAAATTTAACTACATATTTTGTGTTACCGCAATAGCGGGGAGTTTTTTTTACAGTAAATTACGATAGGTATCAATGGTAATGCCAATACGAACTAACATACCTTTAACTACATATTGTGTGTCAACGCAATAGCGAGTAAGTTTTTTTAAATGAATTTTTTACGATAGACATCAACGATAACGCCAATACAAACTACTACATGCTGTGTGTTACTGCAATAGTCCGTAAGTTTTTTAATTGAATTTTTTTTACAGTAATTATATTAGACATCAACGATAATGCAATACAAATTAACATAACTTTAACTACATACTGTGTCATCGCAATAGTCTGTAAGTTTTTTAAATAGTAAATTACGATAGACATCAACGATAATGCCAATACAACTAACATAACTTTAACTATGTATTGTGCCCGCAATAGAGTGTAAGTTTTTTAAATGAATTTTTTTTACAGTAAATTACGATAGGACATCAAATACGAACCAACATCACTTTAATTGCATACCATGCGCCATTATAGCTAGTAAGTTTTTAAATGAATTTTTTACAGTAAATTACAATAGGCATCAACGATAATGCCAATACAAACTAACATTAACTACATACTGTGTATCACCACAATAGCAAGTTTTTTAAATAAATTTTTTACAGTGGATTACGATAGACATCAACGATAATTCCAATACATATTGTGTGTCACTGAATAGCAAGTAAGTTTAATTGAATTTTTTTACATAAAATGATGATTCCAATAATATTAAATCGCACCTAATTAATTATATGTTAATCCATTATGGACGATATATATTGGTTATTATTAAATTATAGCTATTAATACATTATTATATTTATTATTATTCACCATTTAAGATTTAGAAAGGAATTTCATAATTGGACAAGTGGAAATAAGTATATTGATGAATTTATTAAACAAACTCAGCTTAATGTAAAGAGATATAAAGACATTATCGAATGGATACCTTTTGATAATTTTACAAATATCAAGTATCTTACTATAGGAGGCTTTGGCACTGTTTTCAAGGCAGTCTGGACTGATGGATATATTAAAGGATTTAATTATAAGAATAAATGGATAAGAAAGTCACAAGTGAATGTTTTTTTAAAAAGCCTTGATAATTCTAAAGATATAAAACAAGAATTTTTAAAAGAAGTATATATCATAAAGTTTATTATTATCATTATCATTTTTTAAATTTCATTTATCCTATTATTATTTTAGGTTGAAAATCAACATAAATATGGGGGCAATTCAGCAATTGATATTTATGGCATAACTAAGAACCCAAATGATCATAATTATATGATAGTTATGCAGTATGCAAAACAAGGAAGTCTCCGAAAATTATTAGATATCAAATATAATGACCTAGATTGGGTTTTTAAAATAGCTATCTTATTTTACATAGTTAATCGGCTTAACACACTCCACAAAGCCAACTTAGTGCATAAAAATTTTCATTCTGGAAATATAGTTTGCGAAAATATATTTAATCCTTACATTACTGATGTTGGGTTATGTAGGCCAGTGTCTCAGAATTCAATTTCTGAAGAAATTTATGGTGTAATTCCTTATATTGCTCCGGAAGTGTTGTATAAAAAAGAATACATTCAAGAATCCGATATTTATTCTTTTGGAATAATCATGTCGGAGGTTTTTACTGGATATCCACCCATATCATGATATTCAACATGATAAGGAACTAGCAATTAAAATTTGTCTAGGTTATAGGCCTAAACTTAAATGCGTAGTTCCTCAACTACTTTTGGATGTAATGAATAAATGCTTAGACGCTAAACCTCAAAACCGACCAACCGCAGAAACATTAGTTAATATTCTGAAACAATTTCATTATGAAATGAAAAAAAGGCGAATTATATGAACAAGTTAAAATGATTGCACATTTAATTAAAAATTCAGAACGACTCAGTTATCAAACACACAAACAAGCTATTTATATAGGCCGACTTTTGAAATTCAAAAGCTTCCTGAACCAATAAATACAGATGTATTGGTGTTGATATTGAGATAATAGGTCTAAACAAATGGATTCCATTCAACGATCTACAAATTATTGAAGAGATTGGGAAAGGCGGATTTGCAACTGTATACTTTGCTAGGAGTAAATTAAATAAATTCAATGGACCAGTACGAGATGTTGCGCTTAAATTTCTTCGAGAATCACAAAATAATTCGGAGGTGCTCTTAAAAGAGGTAGATATTTGATACACAAATCAATTATTTTCTATATTTTATTTATTTTAATTTATTAATATACATATACTTTGTTATAGCTAAAGGTTTATTATGATATTGGAAGTAAAGAACCAACATTTTTACAGTGTTATGGAATATCAAAAGATATTAAAACCACTAATGATTATATTTTAGTTATGCAATATGCGCCAAAGGGCTCTTTGAAACAAAATCTTCGTAAAGTTGCACTTTTAGAGTGGAAAGAGAAATTAGATTTACTATCACATGTTGTACTTGATCTTAAAATGATGCATTCTCATGGCATTATTCATCGTGGCTTGCATAGTGGAAACATATTACAGAATAGCCTTTATAATGCATATATTGGTGACTTAGGGCTTGCAGAAACTGTTAATCAAGCATTAGCTAAATCTGGAGGGATTTATGGAGTTTTTCCATATATCAGTCACACGATATGTCACAACAAAATTTTTTACATATAAAATTTATAAAAAAAACATATAAAATTACTATAAACTTTGAATCTTTGATCTTTCTTCACCTACATATTAACTTAAAATTAAATTTTTCGGGAATATAGAACAAAGAGAGAAGAAAAAATTGGGCTTAAAAATCGAATTAAAATTTCGCCGTTTTTGCACAAAACGAAAATGTAAATTCGCCAAAAACAAATATTTAACGATTTTAAGACAATGAGTATGTGTAAAATCATGCCCGAACAACTTTACTTAGGCGACCGAAGTAGTTTACCTTGTAAGAAAAATGGGTTACCTATGTACTAAAGTAAAATTTTTTGAGTTTTAAATATAAACCCCTTTTTTATCAAGATAACCTACTTTGGGCGCTTAAGCAAAGTTGTTCAGCATGCAATTTTACTCGATTCGAGGTCAAAACGCGTTTTTTCGGCCATTTTCAAAATTTTACTTTAGTACATAGGTAACCCATTTTTCTTACAAGGTAAACTACTTCGGTCGCCTAAGTAAAGTTGTTCGGGGCATGATTTTACACATACTCATTGTCTTAAAATCGTTAAATATTTGTTTTTGGCGAAGTTACATTTTCGTTTTGTGCAAAAACGGCGAAATTTTAATTCGATTTTTAAGCCCAATTTTTTCTTCTCTCTTTGTTCTATATTCCCGAAAAATTTAATTTTAAGTTAATATGTAGGTGAAGAAAGATCAAAGATTCAAAGTTTATAGTAATTTTATATGTTTTTTTTATAAATTTATATATAACTAGAAACTCAGTTATAAATAGTGTGACAAGTCGGTTGACTGATATAGCGCCAGAGATTCTACGCATGAAAGGATATACTCCTGCATCCGATATTTATTCATTTGCATGATAATGTGGGAGGTATCGTCAGGACGGTTGGCATTTTCAAACGAAGAACACGATTTAGAATTTCTTATAAAGTTTGTAGGGGGGTAAGACCAACTGGTGCTAAAGGAATACCACAATGCTATGTTGATCTCATGAAAAGATGCTGGGATGATGATCCAGAGAAACGTCCAATGGCATCGGAAATTTATGAAGTTATTCAATCTTGGAAAAATAATTATGAAATTTTATCCAAATTTGATGATTTTGATGTAACTATATATGATCAAAAATGTCGGGAAGGCAATTTTGCTTATATATATTTACCTAAAACTTAATCTAACCCTAATATAGGACGACCCTAACCCTAAAGTTAATTGAAAAAATTATTAAATATGAGTTGTCTCCGCTTTAGACGTCCCCTATATATGATGAATCAAGAACCATACATTCTCAAGCAGTTTATACAAGTAGATTCATTAGTCTTGATGAATTAAAAGTCATAAACTCCTGGACAAACGGAGTTATCAATGATGATAACAAAATTATAGAAAGTCAAGAAGATAACATACCTATCGAATATATGGAAAAGCTTATGTTAAACCTAGATAAAGCTGCAGAATGAAACGTAGTATTGAACAAAAGACATACGAGATTTTATCATCTATAGTTTTTTTTATTATTTCAGCATTTAAGTCCTTCTTTTCAAAAATCTCATATCTACATCTAAATGTATATAAGTATGAGAGTCCTGTCCATTTTCAATAAATACTTCGAGATCCATCTTTATGCTACATTAAATTTCATATTTTTGGTAAATTCTAATAACTTGTTTAGAAATGAAAATGACACATCATATGGGCAGCCGTCAATAGAAATCAAGCAAATCAACATTTGAAAAAAATTAATTCCTTAACTTTCATAGCTCATATCTCAATGAATTTTAAAGCCATCTTAAATGATTTAATATTCAAAAGAAAGCTTAGATCATAAGCTTTCTTTTGAATATTAAACATTAAGATAGCTTTAAAATTCATTGAGATATGGGCTGTGAAAGTTAAGGAATTAATTTTTTTCAAATGTTGATTTGCTTGATTTCTATTGACGGCTGCCCATATTTGCCCATTTCAGAAACAATTCTTCATACTGTATTTACGTTGCTGTTGTAATCGTGTTGCGTATTTGCTTATCGTCAATTTTTGTTCGTTTTCTAATAGCTTTTTTTATACGTGATTATATTTTGTAAATTAAGGAAACTACTATTGCCGTCATGGTGATTTGCTATTTTCACAATGAAATGACTAAAATTATAAAATCCGCTTACCCTACCCTAACTTTAACCTTAATTCTGACCATGGTCTACATACCTACGGCGGTAATAGCAAATTACTGTGGTGGAAATTGAGGTTTTTTTTAAATTAATTCGCGATTTTCCAATGCAATTAATGATATTTGACGAAATGTTTCGTCGAGCAATTACTGATTGATGAATGACAATTGATGAAGTATACGAGTATCATTATATTCTTTAACAATATAAACATCAGTCCATATAGCGTTGATTTTTCTGGTTACATTATCTTATCTACTCATTTTTCAATAACTTTCTATTGACACTTACCTGACATTACTCAGGAAGCACACTGATTAGCTGACGGAGAAACAAAAAAAAAAAAAATCGTTATAATGAAACGTTAATTTGAAAAATTAAGTTCATTATAAAGGAGCCCATTGAAAGAAAGACTCATTTTATTAGTGAAATTGGTTTGTAAGGTCCGAAGGTTGGAGCCAGCTTTAGTTTTCGTACGCTAACCGGTTTATTATATGAAAAATAAAACCGTTCTAACACTAGTACAGTAAGATTTCATCAATCATCAGAGGTTTCGTCACTCATCAAAGGTTTCGTCATTTCAAAAATTGAATCTGCGGGGATTCTTCATCAACTGATAAAAATCCGTGATTATATAGTGCATTCGTATAATTTGTATTAATTTCTAACAATTTTTTTATTTCGGTTTACAAAATTCACAGAATCTTGTAAACCTAAGAATGATTATACGTATCTGCCATTTCTCGATAAATTACTGCGCTTTGCTGACCTCTGCAGATCACAATGTCGTGTGAAAGCAAATCGAAAAGGTTGTGCTCCGGAAGATCATGTGATTGTCCGGAAACCAATCCAAACGATCATTAATGATATCATCGATTAATTACCTCTCTTTACCTCTTTCAAAAGGCGCTTTCATATTTGTGTTACGGTTTTGAATATTCGAAACAAGATTTAGTCTTTCTTGGCAAGAATCGCTGTCCGTTTTTAGCGAAAAAATGCATATAAAAGGAAGTGATGGTATTACGAATTTGAAAGCGTTTTGTATAGTAGGCTATTGATCTCTATTCTTGATCTCTATTCTTGATCTCTATTCTTGATCTCTACTATTCTTGATCTCTATTCTTGATCTCTATTCTTGATCTCTATTCTTGATCTAGATCTTGATTCTTGATCTTGATCCTTAGCGCTCCATTTTCACTTCGCTATGAACAACAGTCGTATTTATATTTAAAAAAAACCATTTGAGGCGCAGATCGAATGCTAACCTTTTTTATGTATTTTGTACTATATGTATTGGATATAAAGTTTTTGTAATCCATTTTTTTAAGAAATTTAAGTCATTATAGTGAAAATTCGATACAGTAAAGAATTTTGAATTCCAAAATTATAAACTTCAACTTGATATGGTGAAGTTCATACAGTATTCTCTCAATATAAGCTATAGTGAGGACTTCATTATAACGAGAATGAGCTGTATGTGATTTTCTAATTGATTTACAGAAAATTAATTGGGTAGCGGTGACCTAATAAATAGGAGCCATATGAGTAGTGATGCAAAACGGCTATGCAAAGTCGTAGGCGGATTAGCTTAACTGAGCTATGGTTCAGCTTGTGTTATGTGGAGCCAATTTGAGCTATGAGCCGATTACATTATATGCCGTAACTATAGCTAATTACTATTATAAACTTTTGTATTAATAATAAACTTTCGTATTTATAATTTTTATACTCATACAGGAGGGTCCCCAAAATTCCGGGTCGGGATACCTCGGAGTACATTGGCATCATTGTCAGCTGGATCGAAATTTACTAAACTATTTTTATGAATATTTGGTTCCTTCCAAAATAGATCTTAACTCTTATATTAATTCTCAAAACTCATCAGGGCTCTTTGTAGCATGTACATCTTTCTGAAAAACATGTACAAGCTCTTATTTGTATTGGTTCATGGTTGGAACACGGCATTAAGTTTCGAAACTATTTTTATACTATTGCTGCTTTGCACATTCGCAAATTATTAATTACTGGAATATCTTTACACGTATTAACACTAATATACAGGTACAATCTCTGTGATTTTTAAATTTATAATATAATCAATTTATGGTTCAGGTTTTAACTAATTTATTCATAATTCACTGTTAATTTTTTTGTACAGTATTAATTATATCGATATTAAAAACCTTCGATTGAGTAAGTATAATGTTTGAAAATAATCTATCTATCTAATAAATTGTTGGACCTCCATAAGTGCTCACACGTTCTTGGGACCAAACTCTAACAAAGTGCACTTAAAGATCAATAAGAGAAAGTGCATTTGTAGAGATCATATGTATATATATATATTTGAGCCAGAATTCGTGTGTGTTATTTATAAAGACTTTGCTCTTATATGAGTGCACTTATGGAGGTTTTACTGCAATACAATTGGGCAT
This sequence comes from Gigaspora rosea, assembly GCA_003550325.1. Taxonomy (NCBI): domain Eukaryota; kingdom Fungi; phylum Glomeromycota; class Glomeromycetes; order Diversisporales; family Gigasporaceae; genus Gigaspora; species Gigaspora rosea. The sequence goes on along the minus strand of QKWP01000387.1, from coordinate 272,086 downwards.
ATTTTTGCACTATTTGAACAAATTGGACATGGTCTAAACGTTCAATATAAATTAGATCCGTTTAAATATTGTCCGATGACAACACTGTATAAGACTCAATTTAAAAGATATGTTGTGGATAGATTCAGATTTCTTGGTATTCTAATCATAATTTGTTTATTTGCTTTTTGCATTATGACGAATTTATGAAATTAAGCTAAAATTCGGTCACCATGTCCAAGTCTCTGATCGTTAAAATTAAATTTTAGGTGCCAAATTACATATTAATAAATCGATGATGAACCCCTGAAAATTTTTTTGTACCTCTGATCTATACTGATAACATGTCTAACCTATCTTTGTCGCTTTTGACGTATTACATTATACATAAAAATTTATTATATTGAATTTGTAGTCAAATTTTCAGATTTTGGGTTAATAAATTCGTCATAATGTCTTTGATCGGTCAGAGCTTATTAAATCTATGTTTTTTCAATATCGACTGTTATTTATTTGGCATGCTGCTAGATGCTCACTACAACTGCATCCTGTGAAATGCGAACCTTGTTTATAAAAAAAAAAAGCTATTCGCATCATAGTATATAGATCATGACCAGAATTATGTTAGAGTTAGGGTAACAGATTAGTAGTTCCCTGGATTATCGGATTATCAGTTATCTGTTATAAAAGTTTTACTGACCTATAAAAAAATGACTACTTTGACAAATTGACATGAGTCCTGATTGACAAATTGGGCATGGGGTGCTCAACGATTAACTTCTGCAAATTAACATGAGTCCCGATTGACAAATTGGGACGACTAAGTGAAGTCATTAGATTGTTTAAGTGTAACGTGAATTTTATAAAAAATGCGAAATTTTTTCAGTTTATACTTAACAATTTTCCCTATCTTTCTCTGAATCGCTTTTCTATATAAATTAAATATACTGACAATATTATATTAACTTTCTGTATAAGTTTCTTGGGAAGAACATGACATTCCTTCGGAGATACGGTCACGGTGCTAGATAAGCATATTTGTGTACGTAACCTAGGGCGTAAAGGTATGTATTTGTTTAATATTTAATTTATATTATCTGTTATACCCAATTTTTCGGCAGGGTTTTGGTTGTTATTTTAGCGTTTCTAGCGTGATTCTACCCAAGAAGTGAGTCTGCCCTTACTAAAAGATGGTTTTTAATCCAAGAAGTGTGTTTGCCCTTACTAAAAGATGGGTTTCACCTTGATGCGCGTTTTCGGTGGGAATTTTTTTTTAAATTAGAATAAACTTCGCATATTATTTTAGAATAGTATATTTTTTCCTCCTTATTTATTATCGTTCGTCTTTTGGGCCATCATTAGTACTGACGTCCCTGTCGTATGGCCTGGGCACTATTTAATAGTGCTAACGGGTACTATTTTATACAATTATATTTGTATTAGTTATCTAATTCTTCAATTGATGTATTTTTTTAGAATATTAATTAGACATCTATTATATAAAATAAAATGGTGTAGATAAAAATTAAATCTAATTGGCTAGACAAACATATAAAGACAAAAATAAATATGATTGGCTGCTTTATGCACTTATGTTACACAAAGACACATTGTATTGTTTTTACAAAAATCATTTTTAATTACATGAAATTAATGTTGTATAACATTACACAAATTCTATTTTGGCAACTTTTTGTTTGCATCTAAGTTTATCCAAAATTTGAACCAAAATCGGGTTCAAATAAACAAATACAGGTCTATTTTAACCAAAGCTGGGTTTAAATAAACAAAAATAGTTTTTTAAACCAAAATTGAGTTCAAAATGGGTTTATTTGAACCAATATTAGTGTTATTTATACTAAAATTGGGTTTATTTAACCAAAATTGGGTTATTTAAATTAAAAAAAATCAAGTTTATTTAAACCAAGATCAGATTTATTTAAACTAATATTAGGTTTGCTTGATTCAAAAATTGGTTTATTCAAACAAAGATTAGATTTATTTGAACCAAGTTCAGATTTATTTAAACCAAGGTTAGATTTAAAACCAAAAAACAAAAATAAAATAAAATAAATTTTTTAGTACTACTACAAAATAGTGATTTATTAATTTGGTTTTAGTTTTATTCTATACCTCTATATAGTATGTCATTAATCTACAAAAAAGATGTACTTTTTAAATATTATATAGTGTGAACAGTCTAAAGACATCAAATTAATTAATAAATTGTATCTTTTTAATAAAAAATTTTAAAGTTGCAAAATAAAATATATATATAATTTAATAGCTTTTGACAAAGTCTATCAAACTACGTATTTTATTTTTAAAAATTTTGTGCTTATTTTTGAGAAGATGTAATTTTAAATTTATAAATTTTTAAAATTTTCAGCACAATAGATAAAAAAATTAAATAATATATAAAAATTTTAACCAATTAAAATTCAATTTTATAAGTAAATGATCAACAAAATTTTTAGCACTACTATAAAATTTGATGCGACTAAACTATTTGTACCATATTAAAATAGGTTCTTTTCATAGAACTCTATTTTTTATTCTGCACCTCTATATATCATTAATCTACAAAAAATCAAAGTTTTTTGGTAATATTTCTAAAAAAGAACTCTAATATAGTATTAAAAACCTTTATTTTTTATAAATTAATATATAAAAAGCAGAATAAAAAATGAGTCCAAAAAAAACCTCTATTTTTGAATTCAAACAAATCTAGGTCAGGTTTATTTAATTCCATTTCAGGTTCAAATAAACCCAAGCTAAGTTTATATTGCTCTTACTATTTATTTAGTTTAAATAAATCAATTAGGGTTCACAATTTAATTTAATTTGATTTAATCAAATATTTAAAATTTAATTTGATTTAAAAAATTTATAAATTTAAATACAAAATTTTTAATTCAAACCCAAACCAAATTTATTTGATTTTATTTCAGATTTAAATTTAAATTTTACCAAATAATTTTAAAATTATAATTAAGTAAAGTTGTTTAAGATTATCAAAATATATTTATTAGTACTATTTGAACAACTTATTATTAGTATACTTTACAATTTTTTGAAAAATTTAATAATCTAAAAATAGACTACCTTTATATTTTTTGTATAACTTTTACCAATAAGAATAGCTTATTTTGAAATATATAGTAAGCCCAGAGCAACGCGACGGGTTATATGCTAGTTTGCAATAATATAGAATAAAAGTATTAAAATATAATTTTTGTAAATTAGTAAATATTATTTGTAGTATCCGATAATAAATAAAAAGTTTAAACCGCTTTAATAAACTTTTGGTAAACTAGTGCAAAAAAATATAGTTCTGAATAAAAAGTTTGTTGACCGAATAATAAATTCTCTAAACTTTATTATTTAAATTTTGTTTTTTTTTTTGATAAAATAATAAAGTTTTATATATAAAATTAACATATTTTGTAAATTCAAATATCAAATAAAAAAAATCCAAATGAGTGTTCTGGTACACATATTTCAAGAAACAAACCCTTTTTTAAACTTTCTAAATAAATAGTTTACTAGTACTTAATGCTAATTTTAAAATATTATTATTTGATCTTGCATCCCACTAACACATCTATTCCTTTATTATTTTTAGCCTTCGGATTTTTTGCTCTGAACAAATGAACTACCGGTACTTTACTTACCGCTAGATTGAATCATAAAAATTATCTGTTATGATCAAATTACATTTACGTAATTTAAATTGCGATAGTAAATAAAGTGATACAAAATGAATTAAATAGATGCTTGACTTTCTGCCAAAATTTGAGATTTTTGGTTTAAATTGTATTAGTATCATATTCATAATTATATATTCTAAAGCACTCGCTACTATACCTTTTCACAGTGTTGTCATGGGACACAGACACGGACGGCGGACAGTCCGGGACAGGACGTCCGGGACATGTCCGCCCAGAATTTTTTTTGTCCCGGACATTTTGCGACTCAACACGTGATCATCTACCAATAAAATTCGTATAATTCCGCAATTTGATTGGTTTTACCCGGCGGACATGTATCATGTTGGGACATTATTGCGGACATGTCCCGGACGTCCCGTCCCGGACTGTCTGCGTCCCTGAAAAATCGGCGGGACAATGTCCATGTACAACACTGCCTTTTCATATCTATTTTCTATAATTTCTCGACCACCTAACTTCGAACACTATAATTTTTCATCCATTTGACTCATTCCAATGATTACAAGTATTAATAAACTCTTATTTTACTGTCATTCTTTAAACATGATATTCACACATTTTTAAATGCTCTACAATCTAATAAAATATCTTAAACTCTACTTCTAATCTGTTTAGAGTTGACTCCACTTCGACTTCACTAACATCACATGAAATTTAAAGATATAGTAAGAGTGAATTTCGATTTGTACTAAAAATATAAGAAAATTTATACATAATCGACGTTTGATTTTATACAATTCACATGATTAAACACTAAAATCTGATACTGACTCAACTTCTGAAATCGGGTAAGTTCCAACCGAACAATTAACATTCCTACTTGCGACCCACGATTGCCTTAGTTGATAACTTACTGCATCTGCATCTTCTCCAACTCGAACCTTGTTTTAATCTAACCTATATTAACCCGATATTACTCGNGACTTCACTAACATCACATGAAATTTAAAGATATAGTAAGAGTGAATTTCGATTTGTACTAAAAATATATGAAAATTTATACATAATCGACGTTTGATTTTATACAATTCACATGATTAAACACTAAAATCTAATACTGACTCAACTTCTGAAATCAGGTAAGTTCCAACTGAACAATTAACATTCCTACTTGTGACCCACGATTGTCTTAGTTGATAACTTACTGCATCTGCATCTTCTCCAACTCGAACCTTGTTAATAATAAAAACAATAGTAATTACCGATATAATCATTTTCTTTATTAATTCGCTTCATATTTCATTTATAGTTTGCTTCATATTTCTCTTTATACTTCGTTTATAGTTTGCTTTATACTTTGTTTTATATTTCGCTTTATATTTTGTTTTATATTTTGCTTTATATTTTGCTTTATCATTCGCTTCATACTTCGTTTATATTTTGCTTCAAATTTCACTTTATGTTTTGCTTCATATTTCGCTTCACATTTCGCTTTATTCATTGCTTTATAATTCGCTTCATACTTCGTTTTATTTTTTGCTTTCCATTTCACTTCCCATTTCACTTCATATTTCACTTCATATTTCGCATCATATTTCACATCATATTTCACATCATATTTTGCTTCATATTGTTTCATATTTTGCTTCATATTTTGTTTCATATTTCGCTTCATATTTGCTTTATATTTTGCTTCATATTCGCTTTATATTTCGCTTCATATGAAAAAAAAACAATAATAATGATGATAATAATGCAACCCGATTTGTTCAACTTGTCTGATTTACCTACTCCACTCCAGAAAATACTTCTATCCAATAATACTTATAAAATAAAAATTATAATGAACTTGAACTAATGGTTAAATCTGAAAAATAAATATTGGGCAGTTTAATGTGGATTTATGCGTAGATATTAACAGCAAAGAAGGTGCTTTAAATTGGTTAAGCGAACTTCAGGAAATGTCAAAGACCACTATGCGGCTAAGAAAGATCACAAAAAAAGCTGAATCTTTATTATTGGAAAAACTGGTTGCTTATCTCTATCAATGAAATTCTACCATAACTGATAAAGGCTAAATCATTATGAGTGGAGCAAAAATTCGAGTACAAAAATTGAAGAAAGTGTAAGATGTCAACCGACTATAATAAAACACATAAAAAAGGAAAAACTTCCAAGAAATAATGTATAATTTATTGAAAAACATTAACACGAGCAAACAAAGCTAATAATAACGTAAAAGTATTTAAATGTTTATAGATGTATACTTATTTCATATGTTGTAATATTTGAACTTCAAAAATTTTCTGAATATTCATTCCGGACTATCACGTGATCATCCGGGGCAGCAGCCTGGTGTGAAAATTAGAGAATTTTATAGATTTTTGGATTAACGTAACCAATCGAAAAATATAAAGTAACAGACAATTTGGGAATCTCAGTGATTATCAGCCATCATCATTAAAGAAATCACCGGGTCACATCTTTTTGCAAAGCACTATAATATTCATGTCCTGATTAGAGATGGTAATAATTATTATATATCATTATATACTCTAATTTTTTACTTAATAAGTAATAATAAGTAATATTATTTAAAACAAGTGTTTCACTTGAATGCGCAGGGAGGCAAATCTTACGTTTTTGATACTCCTGCACTTACTTTTTTGATACTCCTGTATGTACGCTTACTTTTTTGATGCAGATCTGCATATATACATGTGACTTGTGTTACACAAAGGCCCAGTGCATTGTTTTTGCAAAAATAATTTTTGGTTACACGCTGCTAATGACGTGTAACGTTACACAAGTCTAATTTTGCCCAGCATTAAGCTTAATGCTGGTGGGCACTATCATGATAATGCTCCGGTGGGGTTAGACATAATTCCGGCCCACCCTAACCCTAAATCTAGGAACCCTAAAAACTAATTGTTCGAAGCAACATCCAATCACAGTACATATACTAGATGCATATGTTGTATAACCAGTATATGAACTGTGATTGGATGTTGCTTCGAACAATTAGTTCCTAGATTTAGGATTAGAGTGGACCGGAATTATGTCTAATCCCGCCGGGGCATTATCATGATAGTGCCTACCAGCATTAAGCTTAATGCCGGGTTAGGGTACCACTAGATTTAGGGTTAGGGTGGGCCGGAATTATGTCTAACCCCGCCGGGGGCATTATCATGATAGTGCCCACCAGCATTAAGCTTAATGCCGGCAAAATTAGACTTGTATAACATTACACGACATTAGCGGTGTGTAACCAAAAATTATTTTTGCAAAAACAATGCACTGGACCTTTGTGTAATACAAGTCACGTATATATATACAGATCTGCATCAAAAAAGTAAGCGTAATTTTGGGTACATACAAGAGTATCAAAAAAGTAAATGCAGGAGTATCAAAAACGTAAGATTTGCCGCAAGGAGTTATGGTAGTACTAAGTATGTTTATGATACATGTGATTCTACTAGATATTTTTGTGATAACGAGTTGTAAATTGTGTTTATTACCGGTATTATGTATGGTGATTGATATTGTATTTATTTATTTGAAATTTTTATTATGCGTATATACTTGCTAGCAAAACTCATGGGATTTGGGATTTGTCTACGGACAAATGGAATAGTTTAGCCATGTCTAAAAATCCTATGTGGCCAAATCCCAAATCCCAAATCCCAAAGCTATATACACATAGAGTACATATATGTGAGTGCCACCAAGAGAAAACCTGTCATCGGGCTTTCAATTATATTTTGTACCAGACTTATTCCCTAATAAATTAGATTTTTTCTGGTGCAAAATATAATTGAAAGCCCGATAACAGGTTTTCCCTTGGCGGCTATAGTCAATTCTGTGAAATGAACGCCTTTATCACAAGCGGTAAAGATTTAAATTTATATCAGTTAAAAATGGTAAGTGGAAACTGTTTTTTTTTCAAACTATCCAGTTCGTTATAAAGTTGATGTAAACTTGAATTCGAATGTATCTTCATTATTTAGAAAGAATAAAGTATATTTACAAATTTTACAGATTTACTTTATTACAACCAGTTTGCCATAATATCACTTTTTTTGTTTATTAATAAAAAAAAAGAAGCTTCATGAAAATATTCACTTATACTGCGAACAAGAAATGTGGATTTATTGATTGGGCACTGTAAGAAAAGGCGCTTTTGATGAATAGAATAGCAGTGTAATTTAACTTACTAGTATCTATTTTAAGTTACGAAAATAATAAATACAGTTATAATGTAAGATTAGCTCACGTCAAGTATTGTTAAAAGGTATTAAAAATTTGTTCAACTTTGCAATTTCATAACCGATAAAGGTTTACAAGTATTTGCATCAGGCTTACCACACTGTCTTACTCTAACAAAATTTTTTTTAATTATCAAAACTTATTCAAGTAATAAAAAATATATTCCTTTACATTAGCATTGATCGAACTTGTATAGTGATACAAATCGAAAATCGAATTAATCGATTAGTTGTAAAGTTGACAACTAATCGATTTGAATTTTACAGACCCAACTTAGTCGATTAATCGATTAGTCGACTAATCGATTAATCGATTGGCCAACTAATCAATTAATCGACTAATTAATCGATTAGTCAATTGGTCGTTTAATCAACTGATCATATAAGAATACCAACCCGGCTGTTTTCAGTTGCTACTTACATGTATTTTACCAAGTTTTGTTTATTATTTATTCAACTAATCGATTGGTCAATCAATTAGTCAACTAATTGGTTAATCGATTAGTCGATTAATCGCCAACTAATCAATTAGTTGAATAAAATCGATTAATCGATTAGTTGGATAAAATGATCTATCAACTAATCGATTGAAAAATTTTCATCGATTTGTATCACTAACTTGTATGTGACTATATAGCATTCACTATAAAAGAATTAAGGATAATATCGTTGTTATACTGTAATTTGCCTCAGTTATTCTCTGGTGATGTTTTACTGCACAATAAAGTATGTTACACATAGTATAACTGAAAGACAAAATCCTAGATAATATCATATAAAGAGCAAGTTTAAGGATACTATTTTCAGTCTGAAAAAAAACTGTCCTGTTGTTTTATAAAATTTGGCAAGACGGTAATTCTTGATTTAATCAAATTTAGGGTCCTTGTCACTATGATTACACCCCAAGTGCTTACGAATGACAACTGCTTGCTTAACCAAGTGATAAAGGTCCTCAGGAATCTCGGATGCTAGACCTTAAAAGAAATAATTCAATAGTACTACTTAATCATCAAACTTTCTTTTCTTTATTAATATTAAAAAAAAAAGTCTACCATTAAACTTTAAGACTGGTCCAAAATCACACAAATTTTGGAGACACACACTAATTTGCAACCTTTATTTACAAGCTTTAAAATTTGTTTACAGATATCATTAGGTGTAATTTTCATCCACAAAGACAGCATATATTGGTATAAAAAGATATTTTTATCAGAAATAAATATAGACAAATTTTGTTTTAGTATTTTTTCATAAAAAAGAATAAGGACTACATAGAATAGAAGAAAGCTTTTGAAATCTTTTGGTAAAAATATACAGTTTTATTTGCTATTATAGCTTTTTTTTAAAAAAATGATTGTGTGGGTAACAGTTACTACTTGTAGATCATGCCATGTAATAAAATTTTTACTTGATTTTCCTGAAAAAGTACTTAAGAATTAATGTGATATATAGTAATCAACAATAATGAAAGTATTTTTATTTTTATTGACCCACTTTAACAAATTTATTATATATATCTAAGTCAATATTGAACATAATATAGAAAGAGCAGTATTACTAATTTAGAAGTTATAGCCTGAAAGATTATTAATTGTTGAGTATAATTATTGGCCAAGGTAAAGAAAAATTTATAATAGCTGACGTAGCTAAAAAACAAAGAGATTACTTGTAAATAGTCAAAAATTATAATTTTTTTTAGCAGATTAATAAAATTGGTCAGGCAAGTCAAACAATATTTTTACTCTATGACAATTCAATTAAAAAATGTGAATACTTACTAGGCAGTAATAAATTTTAATATATAAATAATAACTGAAACAGTACGGGCCTATTTGAAATAGTATCATATTGTATTATTATTTTAATAATTCTTCACTAAATAAATTAGCTCCATTTTCTATAGAGCTTGCAATTCAAGTAAAAATAGACAATAGGTCTTCTTGGTGAAGCTTTTGATCTATGTAATTGAGTTCTGATTTTGCATTCTTGACTAAAATATAAGGGAGACAGGGGTATTATGGACATGTTAAAGTTTCTACTAATAAAACTTTTTAATTATCAAATAGATTTTTATACTATTTTTATTATTTGAACTATGCTTAATAAAGAATAAATTACTGTAAAAAAATTTTATATCATATATTGTTTTAGATATAAATAATTAGTACACAAAATAGAATATAAAAACCAAATTTTAGAAGAAAGGGGGGTATTGTGGACACGTGAATAAAATCTGATCTACTGGTCCGTTTTGGATGATTTTACCACCAAAATGACCGTCTCAGTGAGACGATTCTAACAAGCACAAAATCGTTAAAATCCAATCACGGGATCCCAAGATTGTTAAAGGTATATTATGTAAAAATTTGCAAATTTTCAAATATATACAAAAACTTATATTTTGCATAAATAAACGATATCTTGTGATCTAGTGATCAGAATTGGATGATTTTTATACCATTTGATTCGTCTCTCTAAGACGATTCGAATGGTATAAAAATCATCCAATTCTGATCACTAGATCATAAGATACCCGCCCTGTCCACAATACCCCCCTGTTCACAATACCCCCACCTCCCTTATGCATCTAAGCCATAACCTCTAAAGGTTTAACACTTAACCTAAAAACAAAAAAATAGTATTTTTAGTAATAATGAAAAATATAATAAAAAAAGAAAAAAATTAACACACCTAGCCCATCTTTTATCAAGATACCAGCTTAAAATATTGAAAAGTTGCTTACAGGCAGTATTATAAGATGAAATTAAATATATTTTTAAGGTGTGAGTTTTTAGATAATCTTCATTTTTTTTAAGTTCTACAAATATCCACCAACCAGTAACTGTATTTAGTAAATAAAATAAGTTCATCTTAAATACATACTTTAGTAGATAAAAACAAAACTGCTGTAACACTTGAGATTGCATCAATATACTGTATTCTGTATTCAGTAATGTTAGTGCAATTTGTTCACTTTAAAGTTTTTTTTAGTGTTCTTAGCCATAACTTGCTAGATAGTAATTTGGCCTTTTTTTTTATAAAATACAAACACAGCCTTAAAAACAATTATTTGCAAACTTACAACTGGCTTTCTTTTTCTATTTTTTTTTTATAAAATACAAACACAACCTTAAAAACAATTATTTGCAAACTTATAACTAGCTTTTTCTTCTATTTTTTTTTATAAAATATGAAATAGCCTTAAAACAATTATTTGCAAACTTACAGCTAGTTTTTTTTTATATTTTTTTTTATAAAATACAAACATGCTTTAAAACAATTTGGCTTTTTTCAATTTTTATTTTTTTCATATAATATACAGTATAGGACAACTAAAAATATCCAATTTTATTAGTTGTTTTAAAATAGCATAACTTGACAAAAATTATTAAATCAAAAAACCCTCTTTTAAATTGATGGTCTGTAATCCAAACTATATTTTTGAAAGGATTTTCTTTTATTTTTATTTTTCACAGTATTATAACAGTTTAAAATTTGTTATTTTATATATAAATCAAAAATTTGGCACTAGTCTAAATGTATAAGCCAATAAAAATAAATTATTTTTGTATTACATTATTTTAAATTTGGTATATCTTAGTAAAAAGTTAATATTTTATATGTCTTTATCTAAATTTGGCACCTTTTTAATAATAAAATAAAAGTAGATATCTTTAGCTGTTCTCCACTATATATATTTCTTTTTTTAATTTGCTAAAATGGAATATGTGACAAATAATAAATATACTGAATATGCAACATATAATAATGATGAAATTTTTAATGATTTAGTTAACCAGATCATCTATACAAACTAAATTATCAAATAATAGTAGGCAGCCCCCTGCAGATATATAGGAAGAATTTAATTCCATAAATAATAAAGCAGAAAAACATAAAGAAGCAAGCTGAAAGGGTGTGACAACCTAGAGAAGTGGCCAGGTTGTCACCCCCAAGCGGCAGATCAACAGTTCAAATCCCACTGCCGACGATAACGAAAATTAGGCCTGTGTTGTGGTAACAGTGGCTCAACATAGGTTGGGTGAAAAACCTGTAACCTTGGTTCCACCATCTTGAATGGAAGCTCTCAGGCGCAATAGTGTTTGTTACACTGAAAAATCCAAGGAACTGAAAAAACAGAAACCCGTTTGGAAAGACCCGAGTAAGGAGGTAGATTACGATCTCTGACGGTGCTACTATAAATAAGGTCGGCACTGGGATCTAGGCCTCCGCACGGGCCTGGGCTACCCATGGGCAGTGTTGTCACTTGGGCGTTTTTTGGACATTTTGGACATTTTTTCAAATTAAAATTACTTAAAATTTTATTAAGATAATCTATTTTAATTTTTTCACCAATGAGTCCAGCACCTAAAAAAATAAAATTACTTTATTGATTAGTTAAACATAGGACATAGGCTTGGACGATTTTGGACAATCTTGGACGTTAGACAAAAAACATAGTATGGACATGTCCAAGTGACAACACTGCCCATGGGTACCCGTGGGTAGGACCACAAAGGGCCAGGCTAGTGTATTTAGGGTATTGAATTCCAAGCCCTAGGGTAAGGTAAGAACTTGAGACATGGGCCCTTACACAGACAGGTAGGGTGAAGGTAGTACTGCGGGTACCCGTTATACATATTTCACATGAATATCAGCTCATATAATTGGCTAATGTATGTTAATGTCGATCCATACCTGATACCTATTTTATTTAAGAAGTACGTGAGATAAAGAATGTATGTAATTTGATATTGATTGAGCTCTGATCTCGACCCATGCTTTGTTGTTGCGATTGATTTTTGGTCAAGGTTGTAGCACATGGCATATAACCCTTGACCAGTACTACTCTTCTTTTCTATCTGTTGACCCTCATCAATATGCAGAGTATAAAAACATTATTCTAAACATTTAAAATCAGGTATTCGAGTTCATGAATATTTAATATTTAGTTCTCATTAGCCGCGTTAATTTGGTATTGCATGTAAAGAGCATTTATTAATCTAAGTATTTTAAATAAATATTCAACTTCATATATATTTACTAGTTAATTTTATTTTATTCGTATCAAAGCATCTATTACTTTTATTAAGCCCGTGGGTACCCGCAGGCTTTGAGAGCTGAGCTAGGGCATCGAGTTCTAAGCCCTAGGGTAAGGGTAGGGGCTTGGAAGTCAAGCTCTTACACAAACGAGTAGGGCTAGGGTATTTCTACTACCCGGCCCCACCCGGCCCATGCAGAGGCCTACTGGGATCTGAACGAACCTTACAAGGGCAAGGGATGTACCTCGTGATTCGAACATCAGACTGTGTGGTACTAAAAATCCAGGGGCATAAAACAACGAAATGGGACGAAGTTGCTCGACTGGTACTGGATGCCTGCGGGGTAAATTAGCCCTAAGGCTGTTTGGCAATATAATTGGTGGATTCGTATATTTAGATCAGAGAGTTTTGAATAGGCAATACCCATAGCCAGTGTTGTCAATTGGACATTTTTTGGACATTTTGGACATTTTTTCAAATTAAAATTACTTAAAATTTTATTAAGATAATCTATTTTAATTTTTTCACCAATGAGTCCAGCACCTAAAAAAATATATAATTATATATTTTTTTAAATTACTTTATTGATTAGTTAAACATGGGACATAGGCTTGGACGATTTTGGACAATCTTGGATATTGGACAAAAAACATAGTATGGACACGTCCAAGTGACAACACTGCCCATAGCGGGTTGCAGGTATAGTAGCTAGTGTAGAACCTGCGGGCGGACTACTTAAATTAGGCACCAAAAGTGCACGTGTGGCTAGTTGTACCCTCGTTTTTGTACACAACTATTTAATTAATAAAGTGTAGCCCAATAAGCCAAGCAAGGCTACAGTCTAAACGTAAAAAAAAAAAAAATAAAAAAATAAAGAAGCAAGCTATAAATATTGTTTTCTAAAGTGGTCTTGAGAAAGAGCTTATAAAATGAAATCCCATCTTGCTATAAAATATAAAAGCAAAGTGGCTAAAGAAATTTGAATAAAAGTACTTAGAGATCTTCAAAATAAGTCTATATTATCTGAATCAACTGCCTCTAAAAAAAGAAAATTAGAATATTCTCAGTTGTTTATAGATGTATATTTTTATGCGAAAAATACTATTGATAAAGCTAAGAAAAAACAAGCTAACCAATTATTAATTAAATAAATTGTATCTTTGGTATTTCATTTTTAGCCTTTGATAATCCTTATTTTGAAGACTATACTAAAGTAATTAATTTTAGCTATGATCCACCCAAGCACACTGTCTTAGCAATATCTATTTTAAATGCAGAAATAGCAAATATAATAATAAAAGTGGATAAAGAGCTATCTAAGACTAAGAATTTAACGTTATGTCATTAGCAAAAATATATATGCATAAACTTTCACAAGTTTTTACGGTATATAAGAAAATCGTAAACTTACGTAAAGTTTAGCGTAATAATATGTAAGTTTTATGATATGTAAAAAATTGTAAATTTATGTAAAAATTTTATAGAAATTTACGATTTTCTTATGCACTGTAAAACTTATATAGTTTATACTAAACCTTTTATGTAAGTTTCCGATTTTCTTATATATTGTAAAAACTTGCGAAAGTTTATGCTAAATTTTTACAATTTTTTATGAACCATAAGAAATCGTAAATTTATACTAAATTTTCTTATATAAATATTCAAACCCTTTTGAAATATTTTAGAACTAGAAAACCAAGCTGGATCAATAGATCTGTAACCTGAATTGTGCATTGAACTAATTTTTCGAAATAGTTCGAAATAGTTTAATGATGTTCAAATTCTGTACTACAAGATCAGATTAGATCTTTTGTTTATAATTAGATCTTCTATTTTTATTTCAGCACTTTACAAAACACCTTTGCAAAAAAACCAACAACTTTTTAGCACTTTGCACATGCCTACTCAAATTTCTGAAACTTTGCAAAAACACACAACTGATTTTCCCAGCAATTTCTAAATTTTCAGGAATACTTCTTTAGAGAAATGGGCACAAGTTTTCGCAAGTTTTCACAAGTTTTTGCAAGTTTTTGCAAGTTCTTGCAAGGTTTCACTCACTTTATTTATTTTTTCATATTTTTTGTTTTTGTTTTTTTTGTATATTTTTTATTAATTTATTTTATTTCGACACTTTGTGAAAATAGTACACTTATTTTCTAGCACTTTGCAAGAAACCAACCCAGGCTTTTTCGACACTTTGCGACTTTTTTGGCATTTTGCAAGAACATTAACCCAGCTTTCGCAGTTTCTGAATTTGCAAAAACATGAACTCTTACTTTAGAGAAATGAAGATTTGGAGTTTTGTTTATATTTTTTTATTAGTTTGCTTACATTTTTTGTTTTTTTGTTTGTTTTTTTTTTACTAATTTTTTTAACTTTTATTTTATTTATTTCATTTATTTCTGACTTCTTCGAAACTTTGCGACTTTTCTGGTACTTTACAAACCAAAGGTTATAGCTAAAACAAAAGAAATAGCCAAAGCAAAAACAATAGAAAACAAAGAAGCGAAGATAATAGCTAACTATGGGTTGAGCAAAAATAAGTGTATAGTGTATATAGTAATAGAATTAAATGTGACAAAGTGCGAAAGTAGTTTAAAATATTTGTAATAATATAATATAATAAAGTATGTAATATTAATTAAAAATATATTTTAATAAATGTAAAATATAATGTATAATAAGAGTAAATAAAAAATATAAAATTTTATATTAAATTGTGAAACCTTGCGAAATATTGTGAAAATCTGTAAAAAAGCATAATTATATAAATATGTATATCGTTTATTTATTTTTTAAAAAATTTTGAAAATTTGTGAAAATTTGCAAAATATTGCAAAATATTACGAAAACATCACAAAATATGCAAAAATATTACTCCTGCGACCCTGCAACCCCCTGAAAAGGCATTTTTTATTTGATCTATTTTGTATTATTTCGCATCAATCATAAGATTTTTGAAATATTATGGCAATAACTTATATAAGATTATGTATATATAATTCACTGATGTACTATAGTGTAAACTTACATAATTATTACCCCTATGTAATACTCTAAACTAATCAGAAGTTTTTCGCAAGTTTATATTTGCATAAAAACTTGCGGAGGTTTACAAATTTTTTTTTTTACTGATAGTATAGATGGTTGGTGCATAATAACCAGTGAAAAGAAACAGTATGTCTATTCTTTATAAGATTTTTTGAAGTTTGCCCATACTGCAAAGTTTAATAATAAAAAATTATAAAGGTTTTAGAGAGAATTGGACCAGAAAAATTTATAGTAATAGTTTCTAATGCTGAATCATTTATAATGGTAGCAAAACAGCAAGTTATACAAAAGTATCGACATATTTTTCCCATATGATGTATTGCACATCATATCCAACTTAACTCTAGCAGCATCTGTAAATTATCTCATGCAAAAAAGTTTTTGTCAAACTGCCAAACAATTATATACTTTTTTAGGAATTCCTACTCTGCTAGTGCCACTCTTAGGAAGGAAATCACATTTACTTCTACTCTTGGTAGAAATTTGAAGTTACTAACTAAGACTCAGTGATCAACAGCGTGAGATTTCTGTGAATCTATCCTACGTAATGAAGCTAACATTAAATTAGTAAGGTTTTATAATTCTGGTTTATGCTGTTGGATATAAGTGAAAATAAAGTTTCTATGATACTTATACATGCAGACCAAAGTATTTGTACTACATATCCATAACTTAATAAATTTAGCATATGAGTGACAGGAAGAGAAAACCTGTAAACTATTAGGTCACTTGAAGTTGAAACTTCATTTAATGTTACCCCTTGGGTCGCCCCCAAAAATTAAACAAATATAAATAAAAGTTTTGATCGATATGATAGCTTGCATAGCAGTTAGACTTCTTCAGCTTATATTCAGGATTTCTCAATACACTATATTTACTATAAATACAAAAAAAAATAATATTAAACAAGGTTTTAATTTCAAGTCACCTTATCATCGCAGTAAATTCTACAAGAATTTATTGCGATAATAATAGTTTACAGGTTTCTCTTCCTGTCACTCATATAGTATTATTTAATTTTGTTAAAAGGTTTTAGAACAAGAGCCTCAAATTTTTATCTGTGCAAGTACTGTAAAAAATCTAATCAATGATTGTCAATTTTAGATTGATATTGAGCAACTTAGAAATATTCTAGGCCCAGTAAAATGAGCTGTAAAGAACGTAGAGTTTCGAACTAACTTATTAGCTAACATTTTTGTTCACCATCTGCAAGTTACAGAATTAAATTGCTTTCTGAGAGCGGAAGTTATATCGTTTTAAAGATCATACTATATAATTATTGTGACAGATTAAAATGAAATCAGATTAAAATGAAATTTTTCTCAAAATTTTAAAATTTTTTAGAGGACATTTTTTAGGGGTTTTTTTAGCATTAGATTAGGGTTAGGGTTTAGGGTTAGGGTTATTAATAAACAAGTATATGTGGGTTTTATAAGCTTTAAAGGTGAGCAAGAGAGGTCCCCAGTTTCATTTTAATCTGATTTCATTTTAATCTGTAACAATTATTACGCGATCTAAAATTCGCGCATTGAGATATTAATCAAAGGCTTTAATATAATCGTATGAATATACGTGAACTTTTGTATTTGATGATCAAAAGTTATTTTAAGATGCTGTTATTATTTAATAAGAATTGTGTTAATAGTTAATTCTAAAACCATATCATCTATTAAGCAAAAATTGAACGCTAAAGCTGTTTAAAAAATTTATTAAAAAAAAACAATGCGTTTTTTAATCAAAAAATAAATGAGTTTAAAAATTACCCAAGAATGTATCGTAAAAAAAAAAAAATCCTAACTATTAGATTGATTGTATACCATTCCAACAGAACCACCTTTTGATATATATTAAAAATAGAGCTATTTTTCTCTACTATTACATTACTTTTTAGCTTATCTAATTCACAAGACTCACAACAATAGTGCGACGCTTTAGTATAAAAACGAAGAGAATATCAGAATAAATAAATTGTATCATCATTTACAACTCCAATTCCATATTATAACAACCATTAACTTTATACATTCCTTCGGGATCTCCCATATCAGCAGATTTTTGATAATAAATAAATGCCTTATTCTTGTCCTTTTCAATTCCAATTCCATTTTCATAGCAACTTCCAACAGAATACAATCCTTTAGCATCTTCCATATCGGCAGATCTTTTATAATAAATGAATGCTTTATTTTCGTTCTTCTCAACCCCAATTCCATTTTCGTAAAAATATCCTGTATTACACATTCCTTCAGAAAGTCCACTATCAGCAGATTTCTTATAATAAACAAATGCCATGCATTCATCTTTTTCAACCCCAATTCCATTTTCGTAACAATCACCAACATTAAACATCCCCTCAATATCTCCCATATTAGCAGATTTTAAATAGTTAATAAATGCCATGTGTTCATCCTTCTCGACTCCAATCCCATGGTGATAACAATAACCAACTTGAAAGATTCCGCAAACATTTTCCATTTCAGCAGATTTTTGATAGTAAATAAATGCCTGATAATCGTCTTTTTCAACACCAATTCCATTTTGATAAAAGTTACCAACTTTAAGCATTCCATCAGCATCTCCCATCTCTGCAGATTTTTTATAATAAATGAATGCTTTGTTTTCATTCTTTTCAACCCCGATTCCATTTTGATAACAATTTGCAAGACTATATGTTCCGTTAACATCTCCCATCTCTGCAGATTTTTGATAATAAATGAATGCCTTATTTTCGTCCTTTTCTACTCCGATTCCATCTTCATAACAGCCACCAACATTATAGGTACCGACAACAAATCCCATTTCATCTGATTTTAGATAGTGAATAAATGCCTTATGCTCATTCTTTTCAACTCCAATTCCATTTATGTAACAATATCCAATAGCATACATTCCTTCAGCATTTCCCATTTCTGCAGATTTTTGATAATAAAGAAATGCTTTGTTTTCATCCTTTTCAGTACCAATTTTATTTTGATAACAAACCCCAAGTCTAAATGTTCCATCAGCATGCCCCATCTCAGCCGATTTTTGATAATAAGTGAACGCCTTATATTCATCGGTTTCGATTCCAATTCCATTTTCGTAACAATATCCAACTTGAAATATTCCATCGACATTCCCCATATCAGCAGATTTTTGGTAATAAATAAATGCCTTATGTTCGTTCTTTTCAACTCCGAGTCCATCTTCATAACAACTACCAACATTATATGTTCCTTCAGCTTGCCCCATTTCAGAAGATTTTTGAAAATAAATAAATGCTTTATGATAATCCTTTTTGACTCCATCTCCGATAAGATAACACTTGCCAAGGCTAAATATTTCATCAGCACGCTCTATCTCGATAGGTTTTTGAATATGTTCATGCACAATTACATCATCTTGTGACATGCAATCCGTAATTAATAAGCTTTTACTGTTCTGCTTAACTTGGTCTTCTTTAATAATAACGTTATAATCGTTAGAAATGGAACTAAATAACATGATAATAACATAAAAATACCATAAAGTAATGATTACCTATGTCCATGGCATTCAGAGTATCAAATCGTCTGCTGACGTAAATTTCAGGTTATGCATCGAAATGAGATGTTGACATGTTTGATTCAAGTACTTCATCAGCCATCTTTATTTGTGCAATGATTTCAGTTGATTTATCGCCTAAAATCTCATTATACCATGTATTTATGGTATCATATATCTCTTTAGAAGATGGTCTTTTGCCTGGTTGAGTATCCCAACATTTAGTAATCAATTTAGCAACTAATTCTGGTACATGTTTTGGAATATTTGGACGTAAACCATCATAAAAAATCTTACGAGACAGTTCAATGCCGCCTATAGTATTGTGATATGCACGAACACCCGATATTATTTCATACGCAATTATGCCAAAAGAATACACGTCAGACGCCATACAGTACTATATTCTCCACTATATAATACTTCGGGTGCTATATACTCGAGTATACCATATACTTTATTGTTTGATCCTATATTAGCTAATTTCGAAAGCCCTAGATCTGCAACGTATGCACTTTTAAAATCAGCCAGAAGTATGTTTTTACTATGTAAATCTCGGTGAATAAGGTTTTGTGAATGAATTGCATGAAGGTCAAAAGCAATACAATTTAATAAATTTATTTTTCTTTCCATCCCATTTGAGAAATTGAATATCGATTTTGATGTAAAGAACCCGACGATTCATATTGCATAACAAGTATATAATCTCTGGAGTCATCATCTCTTGATATTCCCAAACATCTTAAAAAACTCGGTTGTTTAAGCCTAATATCACAATATGCCTTTAACTTTTTTTATGCAAAAATAAGGCACAAATTATCATACAAGTCATTGAAAAAAATTACAAGGATTTTGAATGAAATTACCTCGTTTATAAATTCTTCAGTACAATCATTTGATCCATGAAGTAATTTAAGTGCAACTGTCATTTTTGTTTTGCGGTTTTTATCATCCCACAATGCACGAAATACGGTCGAAAATCCGCCTTCCCCGATTTTTTAATATTTTCAAATTCATCGTAAGGAATCCATAATAATTTGTATTTAATTTCGATCAGTATTTTTTTCAAACTGTCATCAATATTCAAGTTTTTATATGCACATTCATTTTTAGCTAAATAAATAAATAAATAAAATTTATTAATTTTAGGTCCAAGAAAATCTTATTAGGCTAAGATTGTAACAGCAGAATAAACTCACGTGATTTTAAATTGCTTTCCCTGGTGAATGTTTGAACATAATATAGTTTTATTAAACCAACGATATAAGTAACATAAAATAAAAAATAGAAGATAAATAATAAACTTAAACCAATATAATAATAATAACAGATAATAATAATAAATAATAATAATAATAATGTATTTACATTTGATACCAATAATCAGATTTTTGTATATCTCTTATTACTCCAATTCCATTTCGATAACAATAAGCGACATTATCCATTCCATGAGAGTTTCCCATGTCAGCAGATTTTTGAAAATACATAAATGCTTTATTATCGTCCTGTTCAATCCCAATTCCATTCTGGTAACACATCCCAACTTGAAAGATTCCATCAGAAAACTTCATCTCAGCAGATTTTTGGTAATAAATAAATGCCTTATTCTCATCCTTTCCTACTCCAATTCCATCTAGATAACAGTTTCCAAGATTATACATTGCACTGGCATTCCCCAATTCAGCAGACTTTTGATAATAAGTGAATGCTTTATATCCATCCTTTTCAACACCAATTCCTTCACTATAACAAGTAGCAAGACTATTCATTCCAGTAGAAATTCCCATATCAGCAGTCTTTTTGTAATAAATAAACGCCTTGTGATCATTTTTTTCTACCCCGATTCCATTTAAATAACAATTTCCAACGGCATATATTCCTCCAGGAAGCTCAAGTTCTGCAGATTTTTGGTAATAAATAAATGCACTGTGTTCATTCCTTTCAACACCAATTCCATCATCATAACAAACACCAAGTTTAAATGTTCCATAAACATGACCCAACTCGGCTGATTGTTGATAATAAATAAATGCATTATGCACATCGCTTTCGATTCCAATCCCATTTTCATAACAATATCCAACTTGAAATGTTCCATCAACATCACCCATATCAGCAGATTTTTGATAATAAACGAATGCCTTGTGCTCATCTTTTTCAATTCCAATCCCATTTTCATAACAATTTCCAACAGAATACAATGCTCTAGCGCTAGCATCTTTCATATCAGCAGATTTTTGGTAATAAATGAATGCTTTATGTTCATCCTTTTCTACCCCAATTCCATTTTCATAGCAATTTCCAACCATACACATCCCTTCAGAAAGTCCCATCTCGGAAGATAATTTATAATAGGTGAATGCCTTGTACTCATCTTTTTCAACTCCAATTCCATTATGAAAACAATAACCGGCTTTAAAAACTTCGTATTCATCTACTCCATACTTATTTTCTTCGCTACCGATCCCATTTAGATAGGAATTTTGATAAATTTCATCGGAAACTTCCATTTAAGCGGATTTTATGATAATTTATGTTCATTTAGCAATATATAAACTGATAATGTTTGTAATACGGTTTCTAATGCCGGTTCCGATTGGTTCGTATTTGCATATTGAATTTTTTCTAAATTAGTTTAATTTTTAGCTACAAAATGTAAATCAAATCATTAAAAATCATGACTTTAGTGATGATCGCTTCATCACTCTAGATAACAACAGAGATCTAACTCAATAATTCTAAAAAAAAAAAAAAAAAAAAGCATATCGGCGAATTTGCGGAATTGGGTTTGTAAAACGAACTTAAATTTTAGTGGCTTTTTATTACATGGATGTATAAAAATAATTTAAAGAGTAATTAACAATAATGTAAATTAAAATTTAATTTATATCGTTATTGTTAATTATCCTTAAATTTTAGTGACTTTTTATTACATGGATGTATATAAAAATAATTTTAAGTTCGTTTTACAAACCCATGTAAACCCAATTCTGCGAATCCGCCAATATGGGAAAGTTAAATAATAAAATGACCAGTAATTCTAAATATATCTATTTCTATGTTGTAGGTAATCGACTTGGGTTGATTCTAAATCAACTTAAATGGGTTTTGGATCCTAAAATGACATCATTATATAATGACATGACTCTTTATCTAATGCTTTGTTTTTGAAAACACATTCAAATATTTATTCTCTACAAAAACTTTTGATATTATATGGAGATACCCGCATTTATATAATCAACTATAGTTCCTAATCTATCTAATATTCTCTTACCAAATTTTTTCAATGAAAACTTATCAAAACATAAAGGGATTCAATATAACTTTGAAAAACTAACTTTTTTTTCAAAACTTTAACCTTTTTTTTAAAAAAAGATTATAAACAAAATTTAAAATAATATTGATAGACCTTTTTAATAATACATTCTTTATAAATCATTAGAAATTAAAAATACTATCAAATACAGTATGTTATTAAGCATTTTTTAGACATTTAAAAAATAAAAAAAATAAAAAAATATATTTTGTAACATTTTACTAAATAATTATTAGTTTAAAGAAGTTTGTTTAATAAATATAACTATTACTTATAAAAATTTTTTAATATACTTATTATATATGGGTTAATATAAATTTGTAACCGTGGTTACTGTAACCACATCCTTACACATTTGGGAAGAGTCAAACCAATGTTCATTTTGCTAATAATTGCTTCTAACTCAAAATTTTGTATAGGAAACTACCTTTTGGATTCTAGCAAAAACAATTCCTTGCTAAATTTAATAAAACTATTGCTTTTTCTAACACTAGTCTTACACTAACCCTAACTTTAATTGCATAATTTTATTCTTATGGAAAGTTGGTTTGATAGTCACATTACATCTGATTTTAGTGACAGTTACAGTAACCTATGGTTACAAAATTATTACTCCTATGTATATATATTTTACAAAAATCTTCAAACTGTTTTCTAAGTTTGGTTTGTAAATTTTTGTAAACTGTATATAAAAAATATATAATAATATATACAGTGCAGGACAGCTAAAGATATCCACTTTTTTTAAAAAAAGCACCAAATTTGAGATTATATAATCAATATATGATTAGTTAATTAATGAATTCTAATTAGTTAAAAATATATATAAACATTTTTTTTTATATATTAAATGCCAAATTTTTGATAACATATAAACTTTAAACTCTAAAAACTTTTTAATTTTATAATAAAAATAAAAATCTATTTGTAGCTTAAACTAAAAGCAAACAAATATATAAGAAAGATTTTTTTAAAAATTATTTGTTTTTAAGTTATAAGCATTTTTATATTTTATATATATCTTTAGTTGTCCTGTACTATAATAGATAGTTTTAAAAAATAGCATTACTTAGTACAACAAAAACAATACTATTATGTGCTATATTTACT
Organism: Gigaspora rosea; assembly: GCA_003550325.1. Lineage (NCBI taxonomy): Eukaryota > Fungi > Glomeromycota > Glomeromycetes > Diversisporales > Gigasporaceae > Gigaspora > Gigaspora rosea. The sequence continues at coordinate 248,124 of QKWP01000387.1, read as the reverse complement.
AGGCTAATACGCAGCATTTTGTGTCCAAAGTGCACTAAGATCTAATTTCATTTTTTGATGTGACACAAGTCAAAACAATATGATGCATCAAAAATGTAACTTTTGTATCTCCTTACATAAACATATAAAGTCCTCCACTATGCTCTGGACAATAATATATTCAAGAAATTATTTATATCTTAGTAGTTTATTATTAGACAATACTTGATTTATTAGCTAAGTTTTTATATTATTGTTAATTACTATTAAAAGTATAAAATATATACCAAACAAATTGGTTTAGTATATATTATTAGTTTGAACAATATCAATATAAAGAATTAAATATTGTTGCTATATTAGTAATATTTAAAAACTTTTGCTAGTTTATTATATAAATCTATTTTAATATTGATAATTTACTTAGAATTGGCTTTTTAATTACAATAAATAATCTATAAACTGCTATGAGTTTCGATAATATTAACTAGGTATTATTTAAAATTTTATAAAAATCAGTTTTATAATTGTATAATTAAAAAAATTTGCTATTAAAAAAAAAAGTAAAATTTGGTTAGATTTTATGTTTTCTTTGCAATATAAACTTTATTAAAACAGTTTTGAATATTGTCAAATATAGAAATCAATTTACAACGTAGTAAAGAATACTTTAGCTAGTAGTGCAATTATAGGCAAGTTAATAATAAATTTTTAAATTAACTTTATTAATATAAATGGTCTTATAGATATTAGTTACAGAAAATGTCCTTTCTGATAATCTTAATAGTAATTTTTTGTGTAATATATATTAGTATGACTTTTCCTTTAAATGCTTTGATTAATTAATAGCAAATAATATTCAATTTTAAACAAGTTTTACTTTACAGATTTTATGCTTTTGTCTTATACCAAAAATATCGGTATTACTTTATTTTTTATAAAATAAATTCAGACCTAAAGATTGCTATTTTTTAACACAAAATATCAAGATACTATTCGAAGTATTGCAAAATAAGACCAGCTTTACTTTAATAATGACAGTGAATCAAGGGCATTACAACTCTCTTTATTGACAAAAGAGCACTTTAGTTGTGGCTTTAAAGTGTTTGCCAAAAGGTACCTTTTTTATAATGAAGATTTGAGAGTTAATTCGAAAAGGATTTTTTTGCATAATCTAAGTGATTATATGCGACAAAACAGGTATTTAAAAAAGATTATTCAAGGTCAATTCTAAAATTTTAAATTGTATACAAGTAGCATGATCTATATAAAGTTTAAAATATTTTAGGTTTAACTATGAATAAGGATTTGACGCTATTTTATTTAAAAATTTATATTTATTGCTGCGTTTTGCAAAATTATGTAACCTCCATGATTATTATTATTGCGGTTTGTATAATTTGCAAACCAAAGAAAAAACAAGAATCACTTACGATTTCTAGGGGATTTCTGATTTCTTAAAACTACTCCAATATGACAAGTTCGTACCCAGATACAGTATCGGAGTAATTTTAAGAAATCAGAATCACCTAGAAATCGCAGGTGATTTTTTATCTGCAAATTTCACAATGCAAATCGTTTATAAAATGATTATGATTGCGATTGCCTCATTATAAATCTGAGTTTGTGATATGGTTTAGCACAAACTAATAATAAATCGGCCAACTTTAGCAATCGCAATCATTTTATAAACAAATTGTTGCGGTTTGCAAAAAGATGTAGCCGCATAATTTTTGTGATGATCGGGGAAAATTTCTGAATTCTAGATTGTCTGTTACTTTTATTTTCGATTGGTTACGTTTATATTTCTTTGAAACCAGTAAAATTCTTAAAATCTCTTAAAATTTATAAAATCTCTGATTCCCTATGACAGTTACATCTTTTTGCAAAGTGCAATAATAATTATGGGGATTACATCATTTTGCAAAACGCAATAATCGATTGACTGATTAAATCGATTAGTTGTTTTTTATAGTATCATGCTTTGATTTTGTAATCACAATCATATACAAGCTAGTTTTATATACAAACTAATCGTTAGTCAATTAATCGATTAATCACTGTTTGCAAATGGCATTTTGTATATCGCTGTACGCCCATACAATCACGAACAATAACTTCATTGACCATATTGTTGTCCGATTGCCCGATTATACAAGGATTTTTTAGTGAGCATAGATATGGTCGACAAATTTTAAGAAAATAATATATTTATACTAAATCTTTGAATCTTTGGCAAAAAAAAAACGTACTGTACAATCACGCAATCGGACAACAATCAGGTGATTGTGTGGATATGCAGTGATTGATCACAAAAAGTAAATAGAATGATCGATTAGTTTCTTATAATCGATTTTTTTAAAAAAATTTTTTTTGGTCAACTAATCGATTGCATTCTTTGGTTCGATTTTGGAACACTAATGTAGCACCCGGATATAAATCAAGAAACGCTACGGGGGAATATTGCACGGATACAATACTGCTGCAGGGTACATTGCACGGGAGGTACATACGTCGGACAAATACGGTACTTTTCGGTACAACTGGTGATGATAAAGTTAACTATGAAAATAACAATGACGAATCCGACAATGAAAATATTGATAAAAATGAAACACAGGCCAATTCGCTCCATACTCCCTTATCTATTCCAAAAGCAATTCAACAAGGCATAATATAATACCTTTACTAATTTTAAAGTTAAAATTTTTCTTAGTAATTGAATTGGTTTTTTTTTAATGCGAACTTAAAATGTAATAACTAATCGGGTTGCTATTTAGGGGTAATATCCTGGTTGTGCTTAAAATACTTCTCATTATGGTATTTTAATAACAACACCTAATCCTAATGTTAATTGGATAAATAATTCTAGGTTATATTTGAAAACTTTGAATTACTATTATTGCCATCAAAAATTTATCCCTACATAATGATCGACGCATATTACTCAGTGGTAGAAATGTAAAACAATATGGCCAGAACAATAGTCTATTATTGTATCAGAATGTCTAGCTATTAATAGTCGAAATAGCTAACAAAATTAATTAACAAAAATAACTAGCGAAAATAGTAAAAATAGCAAATAAGCAATCATCCACGTGAATTGGGTTCGTTCTCGGTTTTTTGATTCTTATTTAAAAATAATCACGCTTATATTTATGAAAAACTTGTATATATTTATCGATTTTATTAATATAACCTAGCAACTTGAACATTGGAATCTGGCTGAACTAATTGTTCACAAACAAAAATTGCGGCACAAAAACGATAAAGGCTAGCTTTTTATAGCAATTTGATAGAAATAGGCATTATTTTAAATTCTAAGAATAGCTAGATATAAAAAATCCGTAACATAAGAAACCACTTGTTTTCCTCAAGAAATTTTATAATATAATGTAATATCTAATGCTGCATAAATTCCCATCCTAAATAAACTATATTTTCTATGGGAATGAAATTTTTGATGGCTATACCAATAATCAAGGCAACAATTCACATGATCATATCGCAATTCGTTTGAATTTCAAAGAAAAATTTGCAATATGAATAACGAATGCGAGGTTTTATTCACTTAACATATGCGCTGGTGTTATGGCTAGAATGAAATGCTTTGCTTTGAAACTTAATTTACTCAAGCGAAACAAATGTTTAAAATACCTATATAGCCTGTAATAGTTTAGCTAGAAGCGGTTTACCTTAACCGTATCTTAGTGCAAAACGTTTCGAATTCTTAAAAAAAACAGATGCCTCATAATGAGTTCTGTAAGAATGTTGAACCATAAATAAAGTTATGTAATAAATAAGATATTTTTAATAATTTTATTAAAAATTGGTATATAGTCAAAATTCCATTTAATAATGTAATAATAATATACCATTTAATTTAAACCAAAATCTACCAAATACAAATACAAAATGGCATTTACCAAAATAATTATTACTAATTGTCCCTTGATAAAAAAAAAAAAGAAAAGAAAAACCCCCCAAAAAAACTAATACTACATCCTAAAACCATATTCCCAAAATATTTACAGATCTTATGAACATTTTTTTTTTGTTTTTTTTCGAAAAATTGGTAAATGTTATAAATGTTAATAATGTTATTCTATAAATGCAATTTTTTTTTTAAAAAAATGTAAAATGTGCTACATATTAATGTAGGTAAAAATGCAATTCAAAATGTTCATAAAAATCAATTATACAATAGAAACGTTTACATCATTATTTTGTAGTACTTTTTCTTCTTTAACAGTTTTTGTTTCACCGGTTAATTTGTTTACGGAAATAATTTTGTCAATATGATAATAGGCCAATTCACCTAATTCGGATTCATCGATACCAATTGCTTCAGATTCAGGATCGGCACGAAGAGATAATCCTGGAATCTTATCCATTATGAATAAGATGATATATGTCATAACGAATGAATATGACAGACCAGCAGCTGAATCAGCAAGTTGATAACCCAATTGAATAAAGTTTCCATCTAACCAGCCACCAGGAATAACAGTAAAACCATCAAGAGCAGCAATTGATTTTTGAGCAAATATACCAGTTAAGATATTTCCAACGAGACCACCGACACCATGTACAGCGAATACATCAAGAGCATCATCAAAATCGAAAATGTGTTTTAAATGGACTGCAATATTACAGAAAAATGCACCAATAACACCAAAAGCTACAGCAGCAGGAGTACCAACGTAACCAGAACCAGGAGTGATAGCAACAAGACCAGCAACAGCACCAGAACAAAAACCAAGAGCCGAAATTTTCTTTTCAATTCTATAATCCATTAAAACCCAAGTTAAACCACCAACCGCAGCAGATAAATTTGTAACAGCACAAGCCATTGCAGCACGTGCATTTGCACCTAATGCAGAACCACCATTAAAACCGAACCAACCAAACCAAAGCATAACACAACCAAGAACGGCATTTGCTATATTATGAGGTTTAAAATCAGTAGAACCATGACCATGACGTTTACCAAGAATTATAGCATAAGCTAGAGCAGCAGCACCAGATGCAATATGAACAGGAGTACCACCAGCAAAATCTAAAGCACCCAAAACATATAACCAACCATTTGAATTCCAAGACCAACAAGCGATAAAATCGTATACAAGAGTAGTCCAAACAAAGATAAAAATAATTTTTGGTAATATACGACCACGTTCAGCAGCAGAACCTAAGGCGAGAGCAGGAGTGATAGCAGCAAACATAAGTTGAAACATTGAGTAAGCAATTTTAGGTATTGGAGTTGATTCAGAAACAGGAGTCATATCGACACCCATAAAGAAGGCATTTTCACCACTACCAATGTATTTCGTTGTTGAAGTACCAAATGTTAAACTATAACCTATTAACCACCACTATAAGAAAAAAAAAAAAAAAAAAAGAAAGAAATTAAAAGATAAATCAAGACGATAAATCAAGACAAGAAAGAAAAAAAAAAAAGAAAAATTTACCTGAAATGAAACTACAGCGGCAGATAATACACTAATCATAATAAGTGATAATGCATTCTTACTACGAGCCATACCACTATAAAAGTAACCTACACCAGGAATCATTAGAAATACTAAAGCGGTAGATGCCATGACCCAGGCGATATCGCCAGTGGGTATAGGCACTGGAGTAGGTGTAGGATTTGTAGTATTTGTACCGTTCGTAGACATTTTTTATGAAAAATTCTAAAATATTAAACAAACAAATAAAAGAAATGTTGTTTAAGATAAATAAAAAAAATTGAAGTAAATTTTTTAAAATTTTAAAGGGAGAAAAAGCAAAGTCATACCAATTAAATTATTAGTTGAAATAAGAATTTGATTTAATTCAATTTTCTTGAATTGATGAGTGAACATGCAGGGATAAATGTCAGGTCTTTATATAATTTTTTTTTTCTTTTTGATTGGACATTTTTTTATATGCGTATCTTTTATATATTATTAAAAATAGATTAAAGCGAAAAGTTTACGATATTATTTTTATCTGTTTGTGTATTTTCAAATTTTATTTGGCGATAAGATATTATAAAACAGTAAATTAATACCTAATAAATAATAAGATCTACATTTATTTTTTGAAGTCATAATTTATTCATTTGAAAAAAAAAATAATTGTATTACATAAACAAAATGGTCGGTCTTTGTAATTTTTCTGACGTATAAAAAGCCTAACCCAAATTTGGCTTATCTTCAACTGACTTTTTTACGAGCAATTTTCGTTTGGAGTAGTACTAAAAAAAAGTAAATGATTAGAGATTGCATGGATTGCATGGATTGCATGCCGGAAATTTTTTTAATAGATCCTGTGATGCCATCTCCTTGGAATTTATTGCATTTGTTATTTATACGGTATATTTTTTTTAAAAGGGAAATTCAAATTAAGTAAATATGTATCTCAAACGATCTACAATATTAGGAACGTGCCAAACAATGCTGCACATAACTTAGTTTTGTGTTTAAAATCGAGATGAATTTTGTGTACAAAAAGGAAACGGCAATAATCCTGTAATCCTGTTATGCCCCAACATAAACAGCTCTGCATAGTTAGCGGACTGATACGAGCCATTTATTCTAGAATTAGAAATTTGTGAAATAGTGTCACTAGTGTGACGGCAACAAGTATTTATTTAGTCGGAGATTTTTTTATTAATTCTAGAAAAAAAATAATCAAGAACCTGATTTGATAAGATTTATAGATAATCGTTAATTTCCACGATTTATATAATTTATAATTGGTTCTGTTTATCAATGATCTGCTGACTCAGCATCTAAAGGATCTTATCATGTTTAATGCGTGCTCAACAATTAATTAAACTAGAAATAACTTCTTTTTTCATAATCAAACGGTAGTATGCTATCTACTGTATGTAATATAACATTTTTAATAAAAATAAAGCTACGGCGAATTATTAGATCACCACGAGATTTCATTCCTATTGAAGATTTATTTGCACAACAAACACTTATTTCTCCACGCTATTTTTATTATTACAGGAATGGTGAGAAATGAATGATTCTCATACACGATAGACACCCGTTATTAATATTTTTATTAATTTTTTAATTAATTGTTATACTTACCAAAATAATGTAGATTACGACTCTAAGTTTGGAAATTACTGTTCACTGTGATCTTGGGAACGTGTCTAAAATAAGTTCAGAGACTTGTTACGGAAAATTTCGGAGAAACAAAATAACCTTTTAAGATCAAATCATTCGGCCCGGGCGCACTTGAGATAGTAGTCTAGTCTATATAAATTTAAACTACAATTGGAATTTTTTTAAAAAAAAAATATTTGAAGTTTGTATTAGATAGACTTGTAAAAAGAGCTTTTGTGAAAACTGTTTCTGATGATATTCTGCCTACTTTAAAATATAACTACCGTAAAAAAGTTCATATACAAGATCCTCACTATGAATTAGATCCGGGTGCGAGCCACAAAATCTTTATTAATTACAGTTTTTTTTCTTTTCATGAATAACCTCTGGGCGAGCCCTAGACCCGGGTCTACTAAAAGGTTTAAGAATGATTTAGACCTGGGATGTATATGAACTTTTACGGTACATGGTTACACTATGCATTCATTACAATAAGCTTATCCAACGGAGAAAAAAAAATGGAGAACGTACAAATGTACGACAATAGATAAGAAAAAATCTCCAAAATAGGTAAGCACGTACAGTACATGCATACATACATATTATACATACATACATACATACATACATATATACATATATACATACATACATACACACGTACTTACGCATGCAGAAATAATACTTCATTCTTAATTTCTAAGATAATGTTTCTTTCGTTGTCACAACAATATGTTTTTCCGCATTCGCCCCAATAAATGTTAATTTTCACTGAATTATCCGAAATTTTAAATATACTGTTATCTCCCTTCTTTCGTAGGCGGTTATTGAGCATCATTATCATTTAATATCATTTAATATCATTTAATATCATTTAGTATCATTTAGTATATTTAATATCATTTTATATCATCAATGTTGATTGGCTGAAAAGCATATGACCAGTGGGCGTAAATAAACTCCAAAATAATGGTTGCCGTTATTGCACAAAGGAAACCCGCCCAAGTATTATAGAGATGCGAGCAACTATCATTATCGATATCGATAAAATCACCAAATGATATCTGATAGTTATACTTACCTGCATAAATTAATTGATTGATAATCATTTTTACTTTATGTATAATTGAGTTTATAATAAACAGACCTTTGAAAGCTAATTCTGCAATTTGAATTAATTTAATGTCTTATCTTTTCTGTTCATAGTCAAGCAATCAACATTCCAAATAAAAATAACGGAAACGGCAAATCTTTTTACCTCTTGTATTAGAAAAGGTTACCGTGTTAATTTTTAAGGATTTTTGTTCGTTTTAAATGAAATTACGTTATACACTAAGTTGACGTATTTTGTGATTCCTTATTGGATCATCATCAAAAATTTGGATTTATCTGTCTAGACTGTGTTAAATCGTTTCATTGTATAATATTATGCAAGCATTCTTAGATTACCTAAAATCGTTGCTTGTCAATATTCAAATTTCTTTTAAACAACAAAAAACTTGCGAAATTACACGCCACACTTTTTTTTTTTTAGCGATGTATTACGTAGCAATTTTTAGCCATGCATATGCTGCAGAGACCATGAAATCATATATTCGACTCTCAGAATAGTTCTGATTTTATATTTCTATTAATAGCTTAATTTATTATAATGCAGTAGAGTAGTGGCCCGCATTTGCCAAATCTATCAATCAAATAAAATTTTCTTACACATTTGTGTACCTTACGCACGTACGTACTTAATAAGGAATAGTATAAATTTTCTTATCCGATAATTGCATAGGCAATCTATCATTGGTTTAATTTCATGAGAATTAACATTAATCTGCAAATAAAAAATCTGCAAATAAAAAAGTTTATATAGTTTAATACATAATGGCAGAAAGATTTTTGCTCGTCATGAAATTAGAGTTGCGGGCATTAGAAAGTCCATGGTAGGCTACCTTTTAACGCCATCCTCACGTCGCACAAAATTTAGGTAGTGACATCATACTTCACTATTTATGTCATGCCATATGTAGTGATTTGAACCGAGAAAACTTTCCTTAATCGGTTAACCGAACTGAAATATTTGCTGTCAACCGATTCAACCGAACAAGATTACTTCATGTTTACTTTCGGGAATTCTCGGACCTTTACTCAAATTTTTGTCTCGTCTACTATGTTCATTCATTTCATTTCGGAACTTTTCGGGACCTTTGCTCTTTTATGATGTCATTTACATTATGTCAACCGATTCTCAATCGGTTGTACGGGTCAACCGATTAAGCATTTACTCAACCGGTTACCCGAAATTTATTCAGTTCGGGTCGGTTACCCGATTATAGCCCAACTGGTTCAAATCACTAGCCATATGTATAGTTCTAATGTAATCGTGATACTGTAAAAATAATTGTTTTCCTTAAGCTACATTTTTGCTTAAGTTGTTTAAAAGCCAAAGATTTATTATTAATAGTGTTTAATAATAAATCTTTTTTGTATAATTATCAATTTTTTTGTTTAATATCTATATATTTTGTTATAAATCTACAATATACAGTCAACTCTCTCTAAGTGCAACCTCTCTAAGTAGTGATATGAATCGAAAATCGATTAATCGATTAGTTGATCGAGTTGGCAACTAACCGATTGACTATTACAAACACGATTTTAATCAATTAACCAACTAATCAATTAATCGATTTTCAACTAATCGATTAATTGATTAACTAATTAATCGATTATTCGATTAGTTGGTTAATCAATTAGTTGTCTATATACCAATATATACTATACTGAATAAAGAGTATAGAGATCGTACATACAGTACATATCAGATATTTAACTAATCGATTAGTCGATTAATCAACTAATCGACCAATCAATTAACTGATGATTAATCGATTAATCGATTAATCGATTAGTTGATTAGTTAAACATAATCAACTATTAATCGATTTTCTAAAAAATTTCAACCAACTAATCGATTGTGATTTTTAAGTACAATTTCTCTCTAAATGCAACTTTAATTTCGAGCCCAAGTATATGTTTAGCGTATGTTTTGTCTCTATAAATGCAATTGTCTTAATTGTTCTCTAAAGAGCACATTGCTAGAGGTCTGGTCCCAATAAATTGCACTTAGGGAGAGTTGACTGTATTGCTTTTTTACATTGTTAAGTTAAAGTTTTTATATTATATTTTATTTTTTAAGTAAAAATAATAAAAATAATTATTAGTATTTGTTTAATATAATTACAGTAATATTTATATAATTTAACTATAGTAAATAAATGGCTAAAAAAATAATAATACAGTAATAGTATAGTATTAAAAATTTTATGTTTGAAAATATTTTTATTTTTAAAAAAATATATTATTATAGTATTGTAGTATTTTGGTATTATAGTATTATAGTACTATCTTTTTTAACAACAATAATACAAAAAATTTAATTTTATGTATCTAGACTGTTGTGTATTCTGATTATAGAAATATACTATATAAACAATAATCAAAACTAATAATTAGCATTTTTTTTTTATCTGTTAGTCTATTTACTAAAATATTTTCTTTTTAGACTATAGATAATTTTATTATTAGTATTATTGTTCTTAATATTATTATTTTGATATTACTATTGCTGATATTATTATTCTTAGTATTTTTTTTACTTTATTCACCATTGCTTACTAGTGTTTAACATATTTTAAATTTGTTATCTATGGTCAACTATTTAAAGTAGCTGCATCTAGCTAGCCCTATTTTAGATCGCCCAAATGTTCAGTATCACTAAGTGTTTGTCCTCTACCAAAAAACTTTATTTAACTAGAATCTGACTGCCAGGCACCTAATGGCATGAACTGCACTTCAGTCTGCACCACCAGGAGTTCATAAGTGATCCTCACTATGTTTTATAACTTCAGTTATTCCAATTGTAGTTTCTAACTATCAAGTTCAACATCCCAAGGTTGTTATACTGATTTATAATTAGCTTGCAAAATTAAATATATCAATTGCATCTCGGGTTCTTGCTCTATAGTGTTTTAGTTTCCAAACCATTTTATAGATTAATTGATGTTTGATACTACAGAGGTCTGAACTAGTAACCTTCTAATTAAAGACCTCAGAGTATAACTACTATGCTATCAACCCAAAGGCCATTATTCTTAGTATTATCTTACTTGATAATATTATTTTAGTATTATTATTTTTATATTAGTTTGCTTGATATTATTTTTTCTAATATTATGTATTTTTGTTAATATTTATTAAATTTTATTTTTGACTTTAAATTTATATAAAAATATCTATACTATACTAAAAAAATTTGTGTGTAATCTTGGTGCATAATAATAATATTAAGATTTATACAGAATTGCGAGAAAATCATTTTTTGTTAAAAATCTACTCGGGTTAACTTAGTAAAATTTTGAGTTAGAAATTTATATCTTCTATAACAATCTAAAAAATCTTCGTGTAATAATAATGTTTAGATTACTCTATTTATATTGTGTAATGATAACGTTTAGACTAACAATATAAATAATTATTTTTCTTTTTCATGGTGAATGTGGGTCGTATAACAGTTGTTATACGCCAAATAGACTCACACAAATTCACGGTATAACAGAAAAAGAAAAAGAAATCCGTTATTGAATGTTCCTCATCCAATAACAGCGTATCTGGCTTTGAATTTAATGTGCTTTACAACCTGAGCCCCTTCGGGGCCCAGGTTAGCACATTAAATTCAAAGCCAGATACTTCTTTTATTTGTCATCCAAAATGATCATCCCGTGATCCTTCAGATCACAGTATTCTCATTTCTCCCGCCAAATAAAACTGTTATTGGATGTTACACATCCAATAACTATTTATTATTAAATTGTATTATCTTAATTTTTAAATTGTATTATATGCAATATGATTGGGCAATATGAATTTATAAGTTTTATACTTTTATGTTATATCATGCAAGGGTATATGATTTGTATAAATGTAAGTTACACAAAAGCTTATTGTAGTGTTTTTGCAAAAATAATTTTTGGTTACACACTACTAATATTGTGTAATGTTACACGAATCCTGTTTTTGGCACTTTTTAAATTTAAAATGGGTTTATTTGAACCAAAATTGGGTTTATTTGAACCAGATCAGGTTTATTTAAACCAAAATTAGATTTATTTGAACCTAATTGTATTTATTTGAATCTAAATAAGGATCAATTGAACCAGATCAGGTTTATTTGAACCAAAATTAACTTATTTGATCCAAAAATAAGATTTAAACCAATTAAACCAAAAGAAAGTTTATTTGAACCAAGAGTAGGCTTATTTGAACCAAGCTCGGGTTTATATAAACCAAGTTCAGATTTATTTAAACCAAGCCTGGGTTTATTTGAACCAAAAGAGAGTTTATTAAACCAAGCCTGAGTTTATTTAAACCAAGCTCGGGTTTATTAAAACCAATTACAGATTTATTTAATATTATCTAAAAAAAAGCATATTATTAATTTAATATTTAAAAATAGTTTTCCTGTGCATTATTGCACGGGTTTATAGCTAGTATATATATAAATATTTTAGGTTTTTATCTCTTTCTACTATTTTGAAGATTCTAAAACACCTTTAGAATCTATTACATCTCTTAAAGACCAGATTTATTATTCTGCAGAAATTATTGAATAGCAAATAGTAGCTGCTGATTTTTTATGATACTCATAAAATAACTTATACTTCATTAAGTCTGTTATATGATATTCTGGATCCCTGGTTTTGTAGCATAGAATCCTAATTTTAAAATCTACAGTTTTCTAATATTATATGGTGCAAGTAACCTATACTCAATAGTCACACAGAGTATTTTAGTAGTGTTTCACTTGTTTAAATGGCTATAACTTCTTATCTAAGAGGTTTTAAAAACATCTGACTAGTAACTTTGTAGAGTTATATTAGCTTTAAATGTGTACCAAATATCTTTTCAAAATCTCACACTGTAAAGAGTTAATGCGGTTTGGAAATTAAAATTTTATATATAAATTTATAAATTTATATATAAAATTTTAATTTTCAAACTGCATTAACTCCTTACAGTGATAAAATTTTAAAAAAATATTTGGCACACATGTAGAGCTGATATAGCTCTACAAAGTTACTAGTCAAATTTTTTTAAAGCCTCTTAAATAAGAAGTTATAGTCATTTAAACAAGTAAAACACTATTAAAATACTCTGTATAACTGTTTGAGTATAGGTTACTTGCACCATATAACCTATTAGCCAGATTATATATTTAATGTCTTTAATTTTATTAATTTTTTTTTTTTTTTACCGTTTTATAACTGAGACCTTACTTTTTATTCATATTATGAGTTAATTATTATATGCAGAAGAGAATAATATTACTACTCTATGAGAAAAAAAGTTCAGACTTCATGATGACCTTCCGCTACTATCAATTTTTATCTAAGGCCTAAAGTTAGCTAAACAGGAATACGAATAAACCTATCAGACTTTTAAAGTAAAAATTGTTAACATCAATAACTCTGTTCTGACTAACAGCCTAGGCTACAGTATGTTAAACGGAAGGCAGTCATATGATCCGGACTGCCTGATTTAGAGCTTCTAGAATCTTCATCCAGTGGTTTCTCCATTAGTCATCCATCTTTTCACGTTACTTGTTTTCAGCCACTCGAGATGATTAATCCAATATGGTAGGTGCCTTTTCTTTTTTGGATGCAGTAAACACTGCTGATCTTTTGGAGAGTATGCCAAAAAGCCCACTTTTTTGAAAATTCTTTATGAACTGACAACACCAAAATTTCACTAGTAGCCATAGTAAAGACAGTAGTTCTTCCTGTATAGTCCAAAGTCCCTCAGAGAGCCGCCAAATATTTCTCGAGTCTGGTGAGTGATAAACTCTAAGCTTGTTAGCAGATAGTCTATAAACTTTACCTCTAAATGACAAGTGCCAGTGGTGAGTGACAAACTCTAAAGCTGTTAGCAGATACTCAGTTAACTGTATCTCTAAATAATAGCTACTAGGTTGCATGTTTTCTTCAGTTTTCTACTGCTTCTTTTGGGCTTTACTTCTGAAGTGTTAGCGTAATTGTTGGTACCAGTGATTAGCAGATAGAGTTGTGAAAGATCCTTTAATTTAATTTTATTAATTTGAAACTAGGCTTTTTCAATATTAATATCATTTGTTAACAGATTATACTTTATCTAGTTATTTTTGACTTTGTTTTTTTAATATTAAGAGTGTAGCTCCTGCCCCAAACTTTATTAATACTTAAGCAAATTGACATATAGTAGTGCCTTTTATATATACATATTATATACAAGTATTGAAACTAGGACTTCAGGCTATGAAACCTTTTATCCACGGCTAAAATCCAATATTTTTGACTTTGTAGCTATACTAGTAACTATTTTTTTATATGAATCTTGCTTTTTTCTTTTATAAAAATAATCTAATTATTATTTTTAATTAGGGGCATGCCATAAATCACGTAATATTTTTTACTTAGTAGCCACCCCATCCATGTATGGTGTGATCACCCTATCTCAATTCTGATTGGTTAATATAACGACTAATTTTTTATATTACTGTATATTATACAAATATAAATAATATTAAATAACTTGTGATCTACTGGTCCGTTTTTGAAGATTTTACTACCAAAATGATCATCTCAATGAGACGATTCTAACAAGCCCAAGATCATCAAAATCCAATCACAGGGTCACAAGATCGCTAAGATTTTGTGTTATTTTATATATGTTATAAAATAAATTTTTAAGATATATATATTAGATATATAAAATAAAACAAATCCTTAGCGATCTTGTGACTCTGTGATTGGGTTTTGATGATTTTGGGCTTGTTAGAATCGTCTCATTGAGATGATCATTTTGGTAGTAAAATCGTCCAAAACAGACCAGTAGAGCAAAGGTTATTTAATATTACAAATTATATATATTATATATATTTTATTTAATATTAAGTAACATTTGATCTACTGGTCTGTTTTGGACGATTTTACTACCAAAATGATCAGCTCAACGAGACGA
>QKWP01000387.1:171965-198929 GCA_003550325.1 Gigaspora rosea | reverse complement strand
AAAAAAAAAAAGGCTGCCGAGAAAAAAAAAGGCTGCCGAGAAAAAAAGGCGCTGAAAAAAAAAAAAGGCTACCAAGAAAAAAGGTTGCCAAAAAAAAAAGATAAAAAAAATTCACAGAAAAAACTGTCAGTTTAATTCTGACTACATTCGTCTACACCATTTGACCAATCTTGACCACAAATTAACATTTCAATTGATTCCGGAGTAAGGTTTGACCGATAGTCATCAACAAGTCTTCCAGCGGTACTGAATGCCTAATATAAAGTATAAATTAGTTTATGGTTAAAACTAAAAATTATACATAGGCAATTTTAAAGTTCATTTACAGCCTAAGAGGCCACTGAAGTTAACGGAATCGCGAGGATATCTCGTGCCATGGTCGACACCGAAGGATATTTTGGGCATTTAATTTCTACCAAGCAAGAACATCGAATGGCTCTGATTGAGAACGTGGAAATAGCGGGTCAGCTAAGTATTGCTCAAATTCATTCAATTCCTTTTCAACGTTTGCTTCATCGGCATCAAGAAATGCATAAAAGTCTCGCATTTCTTCGTCCTGGAAAACTTCTGAAAACTCTAGCTCTTCTACCGCTACTGTATCGACTGTATACTGCCTATAAGTCGAATTGTAGATAGACATAGCCCTAGAATAGTTGATAGTTATTGAAGTAAAATAGTAAGCAAGCCAAACTAAAGCATTTTTTTTCTCTTAGTAAAACAAACTAATTTAGGTAACATGAATCGAATGGCATTATAATTAAACTATTGCGTGATTCGCGAACATTCTGCGAAAATCACGATATTATCGAAAAGCAGTTAATATGCACTATGACAAATTTTGTGACTGGTATAAATAATATTTACCTCGATTTAATTGAAGATAATTTGTCCTCCGCTTCACTATACGACAAGTTCATCTTCTGTTTATACATATGTATAAGCAACGGCATCTTATAACGTGGATCTAACATCGAGGCAATACAATGCATATCTCCTGTATCTGCCCAGTACTTATTAAATTTGGATCGCATGGGAATAATCATTTGAGAAAGTAAGTGATCTGCATTAGTAGCATTTCATTCGAGGTGCATTCTAATTTTCAACAATTGAAAAAGAAAAATATTTGCTATAGAATAGGAACTTCCTGATATAACATTGGTAACTAATTAAAGTGTAGTGCTATTTAATTTGTATACATAATAAAATAAATAAACAATTTTAGCATTTAACTTACTTTCATAGAATGGCTTCAGAAGATTCTCTGCCTTTTCCCAGTCATCATCAAGAGGTGCAATTGGCTCAAAACTAGCATCTCTAAACGCGAGACATTCAAATACATTTCTGTAGGGGATAGTAGATAATAACATTATGTAAGTTGAATTCCAGCGCGTTATTACGTTGAGAGCTGGTTGCTGCCTTGAAATAAGTTCGCCACAAAACCTGACTACAGAATCCTCGAAGTTTTGTTGACGACGTTCCGAACTGTGAATCTATTTCATACAATCTTGGATCTGTAACGTTAGCTACAAGTAAGTAAATCAACTTTCTTTAAACCGGGTTTATATATATCAATCATAATAAACTAAAAGATATTATTTTATTATAATAATCACTTTAGTTATACTGAATTAACATAAAATTTACTCACGAATCTCGTAAATTCTTTTACCTTTTTTGAAAACTTATTATACGGGGAAATCTCCTACATAATTATTCAAAAAGAATAAATTTGATGCTTTGGTAAATGGCTTTCCTCTGCGAAACTTCTGGTATCATATATGGTAAAACTCTATCAAATCCAATCAATATCTCCACCTAACATCACCGATTTTAATTACACGTCACTCTGGTTATACCGACATCTAGATATAACGACATCATAGTAAAATCTTTCTATACCGACATTTTTTTTCACAAATTTAATATAAAATGTTGGTATAACTCACTATATCGACATTTTGAATTTTTTTACTAATGACTCAAAAATGTCGATATAACCAGAGAGACGTGTACTAATCAAATGCTTCCTCTTTATTCTATTTTGGAACGAGCTAAATTTACTATCTTCAGAAATTTAAATAACGGAATTACTTTTTTAAGTACTATCTTTTCTTCTAATACCATATTTATAGCCGTGAACAAGATTGAACTAATATGCTTGAATCGCTTTTTACTAATCTTAATTTTTTTTTTAACTTTAGAGGCCGGGTACTATGGCCGGGATTTTATTATGAGTTATTAGGACGTAATATTTATTACATGAATGAGGATACAACTAGCCACACGTGCACTTTTGGTGCCTAATTTAAGTAGTCCGCCCGAAGGTTCTATACTAGCTGCCATACCTACAACCCAACTACGGGAATTGCCTATTTAAACCCTCTGGTTCACGCTCTTCCTATTACTACCCGTTACACTGCACAGCGCAGATATTAAGGGGCCCAACTCTTTTAGATAAATCATCAGCCTAAGGGCTACTTTACCCTCGCACCAACTGCCTACCGTTATCTTCTGTGTCCCATTCCACTTCGGATACGGATTTAGTGACAAAGCCGCCTGCCCTTATTAGGTTTATTCTGATCCCGGCCACCCACCTTCTATTGGTAGTGCTGTTGTAGATCTTCACTATTACCTCCTAATTCGGGACTTGCCAACCGGGTTTCCATTTCTCCGGTTCCCTGGATTTTATGGTGTAACGATAATACCATTGCGCCATAGCTCCTATTCAAGATGGTGGAACCAAGGTAACAGGTTTTTACAACCCAACCGATCTGAGCCACATGGTTACCGAACACAGGCCTATTGTTCAAAGCGTCAACAGTGGGATTTGAACTATCAACCTGCCGCTTGGGGGTGCCACCTTGACCACTTCTCTAAGGTGCCACACCCTTTTACTAATCTTAATTATTATGCCGGATTAAATGAAATTAGATTAAAATGAATATAAAAAAAATGACAAGCCATCGAAAAATAAAAATTTTCGGGTGCATTTTTTAAGGGTTAGAAAAATTTTCTCTTAAAATAAATTTAAGACTTGCCAAATTCAAAGTAAAAGTAATAACTCCTTAACAGTTAAAATAAAATTTGTAATCAGTAAACGTATAGCACATGAGTATCGCCAAAAGAAAATGCACCTATCTAAAAATAGATTATTATAAAAATAATAATCTATTTTTGGCGACACTTCTATTATTAACTATAAATTCACATACAAGGAACTGACCCGGTTTAGAGAGAGTTGACGATATTATATTAAAATTCAACAAAAAATATTAATTTATTTACTTACCGTACTCACGATGTCCTTAACTACTTTAAGTCTGTCAGTAACTATAAGGTTCAATATGTGCGTGCAGCACCGTTGATGCAAAAGGGCCCCATTCACGACAAGCATATTTTGTTTATTTAACTTTCGCTTTATATTGCTCATAGCAGTGTCGTTGCTTGTCGCGTTGTCCAAAGTAATTGCTAATGTCTATAAAATAATATTAGCAAATACTTAAAAAAAATTTTCTGAATTGCTAAATACTTACTTTGGACACAATGTTCCAATCTTCAAGACATTTAAAAAACGTATTACAAATGGCAACCCCAGTATGCGGTGCGGGAACTAATTTAAACCCCAAGATTAATTTTCGAAAACTCCAATTCTTATCAACAAAATGCCCTAATAGAGATATATAGTAATCATTAAAATAATTAAAAAAAAATTTTATATTAAAATTATATAAACCCGTAATCGCCATGTATCCAAGGTTTTGATTCGAAGTCCATAAATCTGTCATAAAACTTAAACGTCCAGAAGTTTCTTGTATCATAATATCAATTTTTTCTCTAAGATCAGTAACATAATTCTTACAATCTTCACGGGTGGTTTTATCACTCATTACTTTAAACTGAGGTCTTAAATTATTAACGAATTTTAAGAACCCTTTATGTTCGACCATGTAGAATGGATATCCGTGCATGACAATCATATTTGCCAAATCCTGACGACTTTGTTCTTGTGAGAATTTGTAAGCAGTGATACCTGACGGGAAAAATTGTATTTCTTGTTGCGATTCATTCGTAAGATGCATTTTGCATTTTGTATTTTTTAGATGTCGAATCAAAGAACTTGTGCCTGTATCACTATCGTGTTTTAACTTTTTTTTACAATATGTACATTGTGCACTGTTTGCTAATAATTACAATTGTTTGAAGTGAAGTAAGAAACCTTAAATATTAATAAATATTACAGATCATAATGAAATCGAATTAAAATAAAATATAGATTTCTGTTTAACCTTCTTAAACTTTTTTTAATATAAACTCTTCTCTAAACTAACCTTTAACCTTAACCAGCTTATTAATTTTTTTACACTATGCATTTTTTATTTTAATTCGATTTCATTTTAATCTGTTACATTAAATACAAATTAAAATTTCTAAATAAATCTTACGTGGTAAAGAATTATTTTTAATAAAGTGCCTTTTCTTAAAAACCCATGAATGAAGGTTCCCAACTTTACGTTTTTTGTTAGCAGGAGTTGTTTCTGCACTTTTAGTAGTAGTGAATTCGGTGCTTCCAGTAGTAGTGACTTCAGAACTTTCATATTCAGCCCAAATTATTTCAGTATCTTCACTTTCACTAACAACCGAAGCCATATTTACTTATAAGCAATATATTAATTGTTTTAATAGAATAGTTTAGCAAGACCAAAAGTTTATTTAATGATACTATAGCATTTCTTTTTTTTAAAAAAAAAAAAAAAAGTGTAAAATGTTACTTTCACATGCTTTTTTCCGTTCCTGTATGAAAAAAATTATCATTTGACTGATTAAAGTATTTTCAAGCACTAAAAAAAAATTCAAAATAAAAAATTTGAAACCTAGTGCTAGATTTCTACGTAATAAATACATATTGATGTATTTAAAATTAAAAAATAAGCTTAACTATAGATGCAGACCAAAACTTAATTTAGATAATTGTTATCTATATTAGGTGCAAGAATTTAAATGAACGACGAACTAAAGTTTTTGCTAATACTAGCTTAAACTTGTTTTTTTTATTTATCTCTATACAACTATATAAAAAGTTATAACGGGCCCTGTGGGCTCCTGCAAGCCCCCGCAGGTCTATTTATAAAACCCGGCACAAACTCGGTACTTAATAAACCCGGTATAAACCCGGCCTATTTTATAAACGGGTCAAAATATTGAGCCCAGTATTGACCCAAACCCCGCCTGACCCACAAACCCGCAGGTTTAGCCCGGCCCATTCTGAACCCTATCGATATATATCTATATATAAAATTTGCCGATGATACTGGTATATTTAATTTTATATTTCTTAAAAATTTTAGAAAAGATACTAACTAAATAATAATTATTACAATTATTATATGAATTACTAACTAATTTGCTTAATGATAACCTTGCACAATTGCATTACATAATTATTTGTTTATTGGCATATATTCACGATCAATGAACATAATACATATGCAAGTTCTATTAATACTAAAGCCTGATTACATGCTACAACTACTTTTACTTATTTTCAATTATAATCGATTATAATTTTGCTCCATATAGCGGATCGATCATTATAGCACGACTTAACTTGTTATAATAATTCTTGCAAAATGTGAATAAATTGCTAAAAATAAAATATAACATGTGTAAAATCTTAGTAATTTAACAAAATATTCAATTATGACCCTTTTTAAAATTAACTTCAATTTGCTAAAATTTAAACTTGGACCTTAGATCAAATTTGAATCAATTTGCTAAAAAAAAAAAAGACATATAGGGGTGAGTCAGTAGAAAAGTGACAAATCGTTTTTAGTAAAATATTTTTTTTTAAACTAAAATATCTTGACAAGTATTTAATCAAATTTGCTAAAAAATTTTTTATTTTAATCCTGAAATTATAGAATTAAAATAAAAAAAAATTATTAAATTTATTAAGATAGTTGTTAAGATATTTAAGCTTAAAGTCAAGAAAACTTTTACTTAGAAAAAATTTGGCCCTTTTCTACTGACTTACTCCTATATATCAGAGATGTCCGGGTTCTGATTTCATATGTAATCTGCATCACTGAGTTTTATATAGTTAGCTAATCATTTTTCGATAATATCTTACTATCTACTGGGCTGATTTGGATAATCTAATTACTATTAAATACTCTCGACAAGCTCTACAACTTTTAATTAGTGGACATGTATTATTAACTTAGTAAGAAAAAAGTTTTAAATGAAAGCATGCCACATTTCACCTATAATTACTCTCTAGTTGATAGGCTAATTATCAATTAAGTAACTTGTTTAAAATATAAAAATATATTTATGACATTCAAACTCAAACTAGTTTGCAAACTTCAAATCAAACTCAAATTAAACTTAGTATAATATTTGGGTTTGGTTTGAATTTGATTATTTTTTATTTGAATTTGGGTTTGATTTCAAACTTTATAAAATTTATAGTTTGAGTTTGGTTTGATTTGGGTTTAATCAAACTCAAATCAAACCTGGATCAAACTTTGGAACCCTAACCAAGTTACAAGTAATATATCCAACTAATTAATAAGAAGTAGTTACTAGAACACAGATCTATTTTTTAAAGTATTACTAGTAGGATTTAAACTCTAGATCTGCTACTTAGGATAACAACTTACCAACTTCTCTAAGTTATTACACCTATTTTTTTTTATATATAAATAGTTAAATTTTTTTTTTTATTATAACTTTAAAAAGTATTAATATTATCAAAGTTATTAAATCAAAAAATAAATTCTGTAACTTTATTTTGTTTGTTTTTTTTGTATAATTTTATAAAAAAAATTTTTAAATTTGCTATAGCTAATAGGTTTTAAAAAATGTTTCAAACTTTGATCAAAAATTTTTTAACGACAATTTAATAAATTTCTTTTTTAAATAAATTCTAATAAATAGTAGAATTTATTTTTAAAAAAATTTTTATTAAATACTATTAGATTGTTGTCAAGAAATTTTTATTCAAAGCTTGAAAAGATTTTTGTTATAGTTATTTTCTTAGAAGGTAGCAAAAAATTTTCTAAATTTTGAATAAAAAATTTTTAACTACTTGATTGAATTTGATGAAAATTTTTTTAAATACTTAAATTGATTCAAAAAATTTTATCAAATCTATTTAATAGTTGTCAAAAAAATTGATTAAAAATTAAAAGAAATTTACTTCTATACATTAAAAATTTTATGGTATTTGGTTTGTGCAAATTCATTTGATCTGTACATGTCCATAAACTAAAGTGTCTAAAATTATTATACTGTATAACATATATATATGCAATGTACAAATTGCATATTTTAAATTATTTTATATAAATTATCATATAATTTGTATATATCAAATTTTTAACCAATAAAATCACTTATGCACATGATTTAAATTGACAAATAAAATTTATTTTTATATTCATTTAAGGATAGGGTATACATAGATTATTTTTTATATAATTTATGTAGTATATTGATTTTTATATATAGTGCACAACACCTAAAAAATAAAATGTATATAGTTGAGTAATTTGTTCTATTTTAAAAATTTATAATGAATTTTGATGGTTTATTGATTTCTTGTATTTTAAAATTTTATTAATTAACAAATTTTTAAAAATTAGCCAATAAAAAAAGACCAACACATGTGACTTGTTCCATTTTTGTTAATTTTTTAACGTATTATATAAAAATTAAGCATATTTAAGTGGTATAAATCAAAAATATATAATAATTATTTTTAAAATAAAGCCACTAAGTTGTAGCAAATTAATTTGGCTACAATTTAGCTGCTTTTTTTCATATCTTTATATATCAAGAGCTATTAATTTTTGTAATTATTTTAGTCATTAGGTGTCACATACTGTAGTAATAAAAAAAAATAGTTCTGATAAAACTTATTAACAACTAAGCCAATTTGTATCAAATTTATTTGATATGTAAATTAAAATAAGTTATTTATAATAGTGAAGATTCGCAATATATATTGCTTTAAAAAATTCAACTTTACATATAATCAAAGTTTCTGGGGGATGCTATATGTTTTCTGGGAGTTATACAAGAATTGCTAATTCTGATTGGTTGTATCATATAATGTTTACATGTAAATCATATGATATCAGTTACACAAAGTTGATCTATAATCTATTTTATATGAATTCGGAAATGTTGACACCCTACCCTTAAAAAAAATTAAACTTGATATTAACTATATTGTAAGTACAGAAGTCAATTAAAATTATATATTTGCATAGATATAAGTAGTTAGCAAATATTAATCTGCAAAAATTTTGTATTGCAATGTTTTTGAGTAAAATATCCTAGATTGAAGATTTGGCTAATATTTGGTTTTCGCATTTTTACATGTGTTGCATAATTAAATAGTAAAAAATTTTGCATAATTCTAGACATTCTACTGTAGACTTTCTGGGTAGTTTTAAGGACAAAGCCGAATCACGTGATATTATTAAATCCATCTACGTGTACCTTAACCGCTAATGACTTGTCATGCTTTTCGAATTTTTATTGGCTGATAATAATTTGGCTAACTTCATAATCCTGGACACCCTACCGCTAACTAACCAATACATGATTCTGCTCTGTTCCTAAGCTCTGCGCGTAGAGTTTCTGTATGCCCCAGTCTGATTCATCTGACTTTAAAGACTTGCCATTGGCAGCAGGCACATGAGGGATACAAATGGAGCCATTTGCTAAAAGTGAGTTTATCTTACTAACTTCGGCTAAAGAAATAATATGCGGCTATCAATTTTTATTCGTAATAAGTATTTATCCTATTTAGGCTTTTATAATTTATCGCTAATAGTCCTCTATAAGAATTTCAATCTGTGCTTACAAATCATTCATTTTAATGATTTATAAGCACAATTTCGGCAATAAATTATAAAATCCTATAAATTATAAAATCCTATTATTTAATAGTTATTCGGCACGAAGTGCCGAATAACTGAGTAATTTGCTGTATGCTATTTGATTGGTCGATTTCAAGCACCGAAGGTGCTTAAAATTCGACCAGTCAAATCATATGCCAAATAACGGTAAGGTACAATAGTGTTCTAATGCTAGTAGTATGCTAGTAAAGCGCGATAGCGCTTTACTAGTATTAGAACACTATTGTACCGTAGTTATGAGTACTTCGTGCTTGAATAACTGGATTATACGGCATTTATATTTGTTGGTTTTGCATACCAACTGTTGACCTGTGTCACGGGAAATTTTGTCACTTGACAAAATTTACCGATCTAATCATAAGAAGTAACTTCCGACCAATTGCCTCATTTTGATGATCGTACGGTTACCCGGCTCTGATTACATTTTTATGATCGTACGTTACCCGGCTCCGATTACTACATTTTGATGATCGTACGTTACCCGGTTCGATTACTACATTTTTCCCGCGAACCATTACTTCATTTTTATTTTACCTTTCTTCTCATGATTACATTTAATGAACGTTTAGACCTATTACTTAATTTTCATATTAAAATTACTTCATAATTTGTAAACTCGCATTTGAGTTCCTTCATTCTTACCGTGAGAATTGTTGAAGAGGATAATGTATTTAAAGGATAATTCCCGCTGGAGTGCAAAGGAAGAATTTAGGCATATGTAACATATAACCTGTAATAAACAGAGCTGCTTCAATGTTAATAATAAATATGCAATAAAGCTTGCTTTCCTTTAATAAATTTATACTCTCCTTTATCAATTTTATGTTCGCGGCTCAAAGCTAAATTAGGCAATATTATCATT
Organism: Gigaspora rosea; assembly: GCA_003550325.1. NCBI lineage: Eukaryota > Fungi > Glomeromycota > Glomeromycetes > Diversisporales > Gigasporaceae > Gigaspora > Gigaspora rosea. The sequence continues at coordinate 189,140 of QKWP01000387.1, read as the reverse complement.
AAGCTCTCCCCGAACCGTGACACCGGCGTTTGAGATTTTAAATTTTTATTCACGTGAGTTACACATGTCCGGATATATTTTAAATCCTTCTGGAAAAATATTCGGTAACATGTGTAATTCACGTGCATAAAAATCATAAAACTTCAAATGCCGGATAATTAGGTCCTATGTGCGCAATGGACGTTTTTTGTATATATTATTCGATCACTTTCTAATCATGTGGTAACTCAATTTTCTGATTTTATTTCTTTTTGCGTAACTCATAAAATTTATATTAGTGAAAGTTAAGGAAAAAAAGATTTAGCGAAGGAAAAAAGTAAAAAAAGTTAAATGAAAAAATGATGAGCGAAAGTGGAAAAGTAAGCGAACGTAAAAAAAGAGTAAAAGTGAATCTAATGATTAGAAAGACCGAATAATATATACGAAAAACGACAGTGCTTACGTCGGACCTTACTGATAAAAATGTTATCAGTTAAGTTGTAATGAAAACTGATTATTCGTAGGGAACAATATAAATGACGTGACAAAGTCACGTGATTTATATAGTAACCTGGCGATAAATCAGTTACCATCCACAACCTAACCAATAACAAGTACATAACATGTAGAGAATAAAAACTATACAAATTCATTTTAAAAGGTCGTTACATTGATTTAGCGAACCATTTCAATGTAATTTTTAGATGTATAGCATAAGCAGCGTTTATATGAATGCAATTTCCATTAAGCATTGTAAATTAATTTTCTTTCTGCCTGCGTCTTCGATTACCAGTTCGTATATTATGGCCTTTTTTACCACATGTTTCACAAGTATTTTGTTTGACATAACACGACAATCGATGGTTTTTAAGTAATTATTAGAAAATCGAGACGAAAGAAATTTCTAATAGATAAGCGCCTTGTATTTATACTCATATATTGGATATATGATTACTAATTTACATTTGTTAATATGTAGTAACAACGACACTTCTTATGCGCCGTAAGTAAAATTTTTTGAGTTACATATGTACGTACGTACAAGTAATCCACGATGGGTACTGATTCGTACGGCGCAAAATTACTTGGCCCGTGTTTGTAACATTTGCGCGGGTAACACATACCATCCGATTTTGTAAATAAACAAGTGCGTGAGATAAAAATTTAGGGTTAGGGCCTTGACGTTAGAGGCTATAGGGTTAGAGTGATGCTTAATATAAGTAAAATTTCATTCCCGTCATTTTTAATTAGTGCACCAAGATCGATTTAAACATTAGTTTTTGCGTATTTTCGCTTTTTCTTTTTTTACGCGTGTTCGAATTCTTCGTTGGTCTGATCCGTTGAATAGTCAAAATTTGCACTCTCTTATAGGAGCTTGTATTACCCGCTCAAATAAGTGGATGCGTGTTTGTAATATGTTCAAAAAAATAATTATTTTCAAATTTGGGTGTTTTTATGGATTTATTTTTCCTGAAAAATTGGAGCATAAATACTTGCAACTAAATTTCTGCGGTGTAAGGCTATACAAATTTAATTGCTTGGTTTTCATAACACGAAACTTTTTAATTGACCCGGCCGGTCGGCTTTTTTTTTTAAATTTCTTATATAAAATTTTATAAAATTTTAAAAAACTTTTTTTGAAATTCCACCAGGTTAGTAAAACATATAAAAAAAATTTTTTAGAAGTTTCAAATTTTGACCCGGCCGGGTTATGAAAACCAATTGGTCAATTTTGTATGGCCTAATGGAAATAGGTATTGCCTATTTTTTTTTTACTAATAAAAAAAAAATATTGAATTACATCATAGACTTTATCAAGTCGCGAATATTAATAAAATGATGAATAAACACAAATGATCCGCTTGGTAAACTATTTTCCGCAAATATAAAAATTATTCTCCGCAATTCGGGAAATAATCGTTAAATCGCTTTTTTTTTTTAAAAAAAAAAAACTAACAATATCCGTCAGAGGGGAGTTTCCTAGTCCATTCCCCATATAAATAAATCGTTAGATCGGTCACCTACTCATCAAATTCAAAACATAACACCGGCTCTGTTTTATATAAAGTATAAAAACGATATTTTTTTAAATATAAAAAATATCTGAATATAAACCAAAAATGACCGCATTAGAAAAATTCATCGAAAAGGAAAATATTAAATCATTTAGCATTAGTTCTTTTAGTAATTTGACGTTCCTAGGTGCAGGAGGATATGGAGATGTATACCATGCTTATTCAGAAGATAGAAAAGAAATTGTAGCATTAAAAAAAGTTCGTAATGACGCAGAAGAGTCTTTTACAACTTTCACAAGAGAAGTATAGATCATATTTATAATATGTACAATATGATTCGTGATAACTATTGTACCATTAATATTCTAATGTTATGATCAAAATTTATTTTAAGGTTAAAAAAATTAATAAATTCAATCATGAAAATATAATAAAACTCTATGGAGTCGCTAAAGGCATGATATATAATTTTCTATAATTAACTTAAAATGGGAAGTTTTATCACTAATTCTATAGAACATAGTCTCCACATCCCTGATTACTCTAAAAAATTTGTCACATTTTACCGAAATAATTCACCAGTGCACAAAATCTACTGTAAAATACCGGTAAATTAATAAAAATTCCAGCGCAGCTTTTTAGCAGTCGGAATTTTCCGTTATTTACAGTATCATTAGAATATACGTAATACTCTATACAGAACATAATCACGAATTTTGTAATTTACTACTAAATTTTCAAAATTTAACAGTGGATAACTTTTGATCCACCAGTCCATGTTTGATGAAAAAAACTACTAAAATGTTCGTCTCGATGAGATGATTCTAACAAGCTAAAATTGAAAAATCCAATTACCGATTTGCGCTTAACAGCGAGCCGGGCGTTAATTTGAATCACGACTCGAATTAAGCCAAATTTCAAAACTACTCCGCTGCGCAAATATAGTACTGCATCTCGAGATCGTTAATATTTCGGGTGTTTAAGGATTAGTTTTTTCAACCCTTAAAACACAAAATGATACAAATCGTTAATGATCTCGAGATCCAGTGATAAGATTTTAACGATTTTTGGGCTCGTTAGATATGAACATTTAATAATGGTTTCATCAAAAACGGAGTGGTAGATCATTGTTAAAGGTTTTTGAAATGGTTAATAAAATTCAGGATATGATTCATCAAATAATGGTATATTAGAACAGGGCGAAACCTGCGGTTACGGGAAATCTGCGTTTTATGTTTTTATTATATAAAAGCCTCGCGTAATAATCATAGCGAATTTTACTAGCTCGCCTGTCGTATTACATAAAAATTAAGATACGTCATGCCACGATTTTGTGCACTGACACTCACCTTCACTACCAAAGTAATCGTGCGTATGAACCTTTTTTTAAAAAGTATTTATTGCCGGTGGTTATACCACCGCCCCTTATATAATTTAGGGTTAGGGTGCGTTTTAGGATAAAATAGGTGCTTATATAAGTCCCGATTTCAGTTCTCGTGAGGTTTTTAAGGTCCTGAACATTTTTACTTAGGACCCCGGATCTTATTTACTTAGTTCGTACGTACGTTTTTAAGATATAGCACCCACGGTTATACAACCACTGGTGATAAATAGCAAAATTCTTTAAAAAAAAAACTAATTTTGTTATTTATCTTTATAAAATCAATGATAAAACTTCCTGCTGTGGATAAAGAATGAAATACACACATATTTCATTATTCCTGCCATTACATCGAATTAATTTGTGCAATAGGTCAATTAACTTCATTAAACCTTCATATAAAATTTAATGCTAATTAGATGCTGACACTCGAGAATACTGTATGGTTCTCCAATTCGCAAATAATGGAGACCTTCGGAGCTTTTTACACAAACATTTTTTTGGATTGGATTGGCCAACTAAAATTAGAATGGCAGAAGAAATTTCTAGAGGAATTAATTACTTACATAGTGCAAATATTGTTCACCGCGACCTTGTAAGAGTTTTGTATCAAATTTTATTTACAGTCACATTTCCATGTAATCACACCTTCGGTACCCATAAAAAGTGTTCTTATATAGAGAATTATTATTATATATTTAATACTGGTTGGTTTAAAAAAAAAAAAAAAGGGTTAATATAGGTGATGCCCTTATAAAGGGGGTTTATATGGGCTGCTGTCAATAGAAATCAGGCAAATTGGATATTTTTAAAAAAAATTAATACCTTAACTTTCACAGCTCATATCTCGATGAATTTCGAAGCTATCTTAATAATTTAATAGTTAAAAGAAAGCTTAAGAATTAAGCTTTCTTTTTACTATTAAATTATTAAGGCAGCTTCAAAATTCATCGAGATATGAGCTGTGAAAGTTAAGGTATTAATTTTTTTTAAAAATATCCAATTTGCCTGATTTCTATTGACAGCAGCCCATATGGGAGTGTGACCATGTTTTATTTTTGTTATCTTTTATTGCGCATAGATTAACACCAATTTGACCTAATAATATAGCACGATAAGAACATATTGGTGCATGATGGCGAAATGATAATTACGGATTTCGGTTTATCTAAATCGTTAGGAAATAATTCATTATCTATTGATGGCGGACGTGTTGAATACACTTCCCCAGAACATTTCAAAGATTCAAAGTATAGTCGAGATAAACCCTCAGATATATATAGTCTCGGCATGCTTTTCTGGCAATTATCAACCTTTCAAGAATATGACCATACGACAAATAGTTGTTGATGTACTTAATGGCCAACGAGAATCTCCAATTAATGGAACACCAAATGACTTTGTAGATCTTTATTGTGAAGCTTGGAAAGATAATCCAAAATTACGTCCTGAAATCTCTACAATTTTGCATAAATTAGATAATATACGAATGACCTCAGTTTTCCATGGCGGATCTACACTTGTAGACTTCAAAATGAACAGACATGAACAAGCACTTTCAGATTCAACTAAGCTATTAGAAAAAGAACCAAATAATGCATCTGCATTGAGAACTCGTGGAGAAACTTATATCATTATGAAGCAATATAAAGAGGCACTTGCAGATTTAAATAAGTCATTAGACATTGAACCAAATGATGCATTTACATTATGTCTTCGTGGAGAAGCTTATCGAGGATTGAAAAAATATGAAGAGTCGCTTGCAGATTTAAATCAATCATTAGATATTAATCCAAACAATGCAACAGCTATAGGATTTCGTGGTTTTACATATCTTTTTATGAAAGATTATTGTAAATCCCTTGAAGACTTGGCAAAATCATTGGAAATTGAACCAAATAATGCACGGACATTAACCTATCGCGGAGCAACATATTTGAAGATGAAGAAATACGATCAATCACTCGAAGACATAAACAAATCATTAACAATGGAACCTGATTTTACATGTTCACTAAATATTCGTGGAGAAACTTATAGAGAAATTAGCAAATATAATGAATCTCTTGCAGATTTAAACCAAAACCAAACAATCTATATGCATTGATCTTTCGTGGAGCAACTTATCGAGAGATGCGCAAGTACGAAGAATCGCTTGTAGATTTAAACAAAGCATTAGGAATTGATCCAAATAATGCATGGAGATTAATAAGTCGTAGTGCAACGTATCAAAAAATGGGAAGATATGAAAAATCACTTGAAGATTTAAATAAATTATTAGAAATTGAATCGAATGATGAAGAAGCATTAAAATATCGTGGAGTAACTTATTATAAGATGAATAAGTACGAAGAGTCACTTGCGGATTTAAACAGATCACTAGAAATTAACACGAATGATGCAGAAACATTAAAACATCGCGGAAAAACTTATCGAAAGCTGGGCAAATATGAAGAATCTCTTAAAGATTTAAACAAATCATTAGAAATAGAACCAAATGATGCAGAAACACTAGATAATCGTGGAAAAACCTATAGAAAGATGGGCAGATATGATGAATATCTTGCCGATGTGAAAGCATCATGTCAATGGAGCATTTACATCAAAATGCTACAATGTCCGGGTTGGCATTTTACTGTTTTTCTATTGGCTTATATTTTCTTTTTTTTTTATTTTGCTATTGTAGATTTTTTATATAATTTATATTTTTTTTTTTAAACTTCAGATTAGACATTGATATTATGAAGACTTATAAAATACATAATAATTTAATATATTTATCGTTTAAAATGCTTTCTGCTTTTAGTAAAGATCTTTATTAATAAATTGTATTTTACAGTAGACAAAAAATTACAGAGCTATTATATATTGGTAAACAAATGGTGCCAAAAATTATGAAAATATATAATGCAAGTATTAGTTGTAAGTAAGAAATTATCTAACTTTTAAAAATAGATAGTAAAAGAAAGTATAGTCAAACCTCATTAAGTGCACTGTGCACTTTTCTAAGTGTATAAATTCTCTCTAAATGCAGGCATAGTCTGTTCCTAGCTCATAAGAGCTCTATAGATTTTGTTCTCTATAAATGCACGCTCACTCTAAGTGCATCCTTTTTATTTTTTCTTATAATAAATCTTTTCAAAATTAATGTGATTATATAGAGCTTGTGATTATTTAGAAGGTGATTATAGAGGAGTATAACTGTAAATAAAATATCAGATCTATTATTTATATTATCTTTTAGATTTTAAATGAATAAAAAATTAAAAATAAAGTGCATTGTTAATTTATTTATAGCAACTGTAGTAGATCTAAAAGTTTTAATTTAAATAATATGAAATAGTGCTCCTAGGTCCAGTCCGGGTCCGGTCCGGGATCAGACCTTAGACTCAGACTCTAAATTTTACTAATTTCAGACCAGACTCAGACTCAACTATGAGTCCGGTCCGGGCCTTGTCCGAAGTCTGCAGACTGGTCTGAGTCTGAATATAATTATATGTATTTTTTGGTGCTGAACAAGTTTACTTAGTGCATTTTGTTAGAATTAATTAGTAAAATTTTATGAATCATAAGATTTTATAGAATTTTATTAATAAAATTCTATAAAATCTTATAATTCGCAAATTTTTATTAATTAATTCTTAACAAAACGCACTAAGTAAACTTGTTCAGCACCTAAAAATGCATTAAAACGGCTGTTTTGTTTTTATTTTACTTTAAATTTAGAAATTTGATGCATAATTTTGGATTTTTGATCAAAAAAGTCAAATTTAAGCATCTTTTCTCCAAATTTCAAGATAAAAGCAACCCTGCCAATTTAATGTATTTTTAGGTGCTGAACAAGTTTACTTAGTGCGTTTTGTTAGAATTAATTAATAAAAATTTGTGAATCATAAGATTTTATAGAATTTTATTAATAAAATTCTATAAAATCTTATGATTCACAATTTTTTATTAATTAATTCTAACAAAGCGCACTAAGTAAACTTGTTCAGCACCTAAAAATACATTAAATTGGCAGGGTTGCTTTTATCTTGAAATTTGGAGAAAAGATGCTTAAATTTGACTTTTTTGATCAAAAATCCAAAATTATGCATCAAATTTCTAAATTTAAAGTAAAATAAAAACAACCCTGCCGATTTAATTTATTTTAGGTGCTGAACAAGTTTATTTAGTGTGCTTTGTTAGAATTAATTAATAAAAATTTGTGAATTTTAAGATTTTATAGAATTTTACTAATAAAATTCTATAAAAATCTCAAATTTTACTAATTATCTCTAGCTTAATGCACTAAGAAAACTTGTACAGCACCTAAATACATTAAATCGGCAGGGTGTTTTTATTTTACTTGAAATTTGGAGAAAAGATGCTTAAATTTGACTTTTTTGATCAAAAATTCCAAATTATGCATCTTTTCTCCAAATTTCAAGTAAAATAAAAACAACCAGGTCGATCTAATGTATTTTTAGGTGCTAACAAGTTTAATTGGTGCGTTTTTTAGAATTAATTAATAAAAATTTGTGAATTTTAAGATTTTATATAATTTTACTAATAAAATTCTATAAAATCTTATGATTCACAAAATTTTACTAATTATTTCTATCTAATTTAATGCACTAAGTAAACTTGTTCAGCACCTAAAAATACATTAAATCAGCAGGGTTGTTTTTATTTTACTTGAAATTTGGAGATAAGATGTTAAAACTTGTCTTTTTTGATCAAAAATCCAAAATTGTGCATCAAATCTCTAAATTTCAAGTAAAATAAAAAAAAATAAAAACAAAACAGCCGTTTTAATACATTTTTAGGTGCTGAACAAGTTTACTTAGTGCATTTTGTTAGAATTGATTAATAAAAATTTGCGAATTATAAGATTTTATAGAATTTTATTAATAAAATTCTATAAAATCTTATGATTCATAAAATTTACTGATTTATTCTAACAAAATGCACTAAGTAAACTTGTTCAGCACCAAAAAATACATATAAATATATTCGGACTCAGACCAGTCTGCAGACTTCGGACCGGACCCAGACCAGATTCAGACTTGACTAAAAAGTCTGAATATAAAAGTCTGAGTTCGGTCCGAAAATCAGATCAGACTCAGACTTGACTAAAGTCTGGTTCGAGTCCGGTCTGTAGGAGCACTAATATGAAGTAAATATATTTTATAATATTATATATTTATTTTTCAATCTAGATGAGTCTTGATTACTAATACTCACTTTCATGTATTCGATAATGGTCGAGACTAACGTTTAAGAAGGTTTTCTTCAATCTATTCTAAAACAATAGTAGTTTTTTCAACTTAAATTAGTTATACTAGATAGAAAGTATAATGTCATATTTGACATCTAATTATATTAGTTGCATAAAATGGTTTAGAGGATTTATATTAGATTGCTTATATCAAATAATATTAATGTATTATTAACGATTTTCTCTACTTTGACATTAACAAGCAATAAAAAACTCTTATTTAAATGAAGTGTATTAAAAGAATTTGATGATATATATAAAAAAAGCCAACAGCTAAAAAATATCACTACAAAAAATTATAAATGAAGAAAATCAATTTGGAATATTTGTAAATACAAAAGTTCAACTTTTAATTTATCATTGTGTCTATAATAACATATCTGCAGTAATGATTCTGAAACGATTATATGACATTTTGAAAATATTTCTTAATAGCTATTGGTCTCTAATTTTTTTAGATGAAAATCTACTTTTTTAGCAACATATTACTTGCGATTCATCTATTGAAGAAAATATTACTCATATCAGGTAAAGGATGTTAATTTATGCTATTAGTGTGGGCAAAGAATGGTATTATTGAACCATCTGAAGAATTAAAATTACAGTTAAAGACTATTTACCCACTTTGTATTACAATTACATTTAAATAGTCGTGAATGGTCTACTCAGGCACCAAATATATTTTAAAAAAGTTCATATTTGATATATAGTTTATATATATTAATCGCAATATTGAACATTTATTTGAGATAAATATTAATTTTTGAGTTGTGTTTATTTATTATGTTTGTTTAAATTAACCTTCTCCCTCGGTTCTATGCTAAAAATTTTGATGTTAAACAACTAATTAACTTTGAACGCCCTAATTATGTTTAAAACATAAATATAATTCAATATAAGGTAAATTCTGTTCAATGCTTTTTTTTTTGTATCAGAAGTACAAATCTGTAATATAAACATTATCCAATTCATCTTGCAAAAATATTTCCATATGAAAATTTCAGATGTTCTAATCCTTGTGAATGAACTTTGCTTCAAGATCAGATGTTATGCAACTTAATAACTTTTTTCCATTTCATTTGCGGTACTTCGTTGAGATGATCGCGCGCGTAAAGATCCCTTTCCTGATCCTTATATATAGATTTCACGTTGTTATCAATATCAAAATAAAAAATTTCTGTATTTCTATTTCTTATTACTGTATTATAAATTATGAAACATATTGAGCATCGGATCAACACTTAGTCAGATGTAGCTTTGACCTGAGTTAGAAGGTTAAGTCCTATAAAAAAAAAAATCTCTTGGAATTGTTCAGAAAATGCCGAAATATCCGATTTATGGTTCAGGAAATCGACACCGCTCCGAACATTTAAAGGATGTTTATTGGATGTATACGTTTTTTATGCGTTTTTATACGTTTTTATACCATAATTTTTAATCAAACATTTTCTATTTTTTACATCCTATACAAACGTCATAATGAAAACAGTACAAACGTAAACCCCTGTTCAAAAAATCGACTCCCCATTCCGAACAATTCCTAACAATTTTAGAACAACCATTTTTATAGGGAGGGTAAGTGTATGGTTTAGACTGTTCTGTTAATTCTGGTCAAACAATTAATATACTGTATTTAATAACTGACGCAAGCGATAATATGAGGCACGATAAATATAAAGATTCGACAAAGCAAAACTAAAAAGTACATACATTCGGATCTCTTTAAGTCATGATCTCTAAGTGCAGGTCATAGTAAATTCTCTTTAAAATGCAGGTTTAGCTTTGGTCCTAAGTTATATGAAGTTATAAAACTTATATTCTCTAAATGCAAGTTCTCTTTAGGAGCAAAATTTTTTTTTTACTTAACAAATTTTTCTAAATCCCGGAGAGCTGCACTTAGAGGGATCTGACTGTACCTTGAAACTTATTCGCTCCCTCCTACTAATTATAGTAATAGTATGACAAGGTGAAACCCGTGCTTCCTACTAGTAAACTTGCTATGATGAGTTATTATATGAGTGACAGAAAGATGAAAAGGAAAGACCTGTAAACCAAAATCACTAACATTATCTGAAAACTCTGATCCCGCGATTACATGTAATCAATAAATGTCGCGGATCATAATGAAATCGGATTAAAATGAAATGTGGGTTTATATTTAATCTTTAAAACCTACTTATACTTGATTAATATAAACTCTACTCTAAAACTAACCTCTATTCTTAACTAGTGTTCTTATTAATGATTTGTGCCGTAATTCAAAATGCAATTTGTCGTAATGTAATCATTATTTATCAGTCACATAATTTGTCACGCAGATCACTGGGCTAAAATTTTTAATATAAAATTTGAGTGATCGATACCATATGATAAACCTATTTTTAATAGTAAATTGCAACGGTAGCTTTTTTTAATCGCCATTTTCAGGGTTTCTTGAAAGGAAACCGCACTCACAAGACTAAATACAACTGCTTAGCTATACAAATACTTTATTGATTTGTAGCTTTAGCCAAGAAAAAAAATAAAGCCGAGAAAGATCATGCCCTCAAAAATAGAATTTCGTTCTATTTTATATAGTACTTGCAAAGCAACTGAACCTCCTTGCTTTGAACTTTTTAAGCAAAAATCCAAATACTCGGTCGAGATTATGAACTGTTAATAGATTTCAGAACTATTATTGTTTCAGTTTGTTCACATCCAAAATCTCAAACTAATATTTTAATAATATATCTATTTATTATTAGTGATATACAATATTAGTGTAGCTGCGCGCTAAAACCAGGAACATTATATAAGTACATCTTAAAATTAAAATTTCCAAATTTCTAAAATAGGATATTTTACTTACATTATTTTGATTTCTTTTTGATGATAAATGTAGGTCGTATAAGTACTATTTATGCCAAATAGACCCGATTAGGCTCAGGAGATTAAGAAAAAGAAACCCGTTGCTGGATGTTTCACATCCAAGAACAGCACATCTGGCTTTGAATTTAATGCACTCGCAGCCTGAGCCCCTTCGTGGTTCAGGTTAGCACATTAAATTCAAAACCATACTTTTTTAATTGTCATGTAAAAAGTAACAAGTTATGCGCCTGCTAATGCACTGGGAGCTTTTTTTTAGGTCAAATACAAAAGATAAGTCAAAGATAGTGGTAGCAGTAATTAAGTTTTAATAATCATTAATATTGTTTTTAGATGATGAATTTTATGAATTACAATTAATAGTGGCAATTAATCAGTGCAGTTTTATCAAAGTTCTGGATTTACAATTTAATTATTTCAATATTTTTACTAGAATTTATTGTAGATAATTAAATAAAGATGAATCAATTTGGAATAGTTTGTTACATAATAGTCTTGTAAAATAGGGCTTAAATAGGTATAGAATTAGATCAAATGTACATTATATCAACCAATTATATTAAAAAAATTATTTACACTAATGTTTGTTCTATTTATTTTTACAAAATTTATAAGCTATCATTCTTTGTAATACATGATAATGTAGCTAAGTTGGTTTGTATTAAGAATTATAATAGGTTTTATAATGATTTGCTGTTAAAATTTTTCTATAACATTTATTAATTATTTGATAATATATGTTTATAGTAAGATTGGGATGGTTTGTATTAAGTTATCAGATTTTCATTGTGAAGTACTATAAAAATTCATATGTAGTTTAGTTATTTGTATTTGGGGCTATTATGTTTTTATCTATTATAGAACTTATTAGCTATAGTTGTGAATAGTATATAGGCAAATTAGTTTGGAATTTTGATAATTTATTTATTATAATAAATCCAACTTACTGAAAATTGTGGTATTATACAGCTATATTTGAATTATCAGATTTTTATTGTAATTTTCTATGTAAATTTAAATATAGAACTTTCAAATAATTGTAATAACACATAATTTGTGGTCAAATTTGAGTTTGTTTATAATGGAACCATTATAATTTCTATTATTGTTATTATAAAAAATTTCTGTTAAAGAAATTTTTAGTTATAGTAATACACAATAATAGGATTTAGTTGGGTTAGTTTATTTTAAAGCAAAGCAAAGGATCTTAAAGTTAGGCAATAGAGAGAAAAAAATTGGTTCATGTTGGTTATAGAGTCAAAATAAAATAAAAGATACTCAAATGTTCAAATCAGTATTGTATTAGAATTTAATTCATTTTAAGTTAAATTTAGTAGCATATAATATATTTTATATTTAATTTTTTAAATACAAAAATTGATTTTATAAGGTATAATATTTATTTAGTATACAGTTCTATATCTAATATAAAAAAACTGATTGCACTATGCTATATAAATTACTATTGCTATTGTTAATAATAATATTAATGTTATATTTTATTTTTTAATTTACTTAGTTATCAAATAATTTTTTGATTGTAAAATGACTTGATTCAATTTTTAATAATAATTGTTGCAGATCATAATTTAAAATGAAATCTACATTTTCTACTTAACCTGCTAGCTTTCTAAAACCCACTAATACTTGTTATTATAATTTTTTTTAAAACTAACCCTAACCCTAAACCCCTAACCCTAAAAAATGCACTCCAAAAAATTTTAGTTTTCGAGATTTTATACTATAATTTCATTTCAATCTGGATTTCATTATAATCTGCCACAATAATTACATTTTTATTAACATTAATAATAAATATATTAAATTTATATAGTTTTTTTTGGTGCTATATGTTATTTTAATTATTATTTTTTTATTTATTATAATGGAATTAATTTTTATTGCTGCATATTACTTCTTTTTATTACCAAAATTAAATGTTAATACAACCAAAACTTTCTAAAAAGTAATTTAGCATAGCACCAAATACTAACAATTGCTTTAAAAGTGCTAAACTAAAATAAGTCATTTCAATATTTATTTAATATATAATTTATATAAGAGTTGCTAATTAATGCATATTATTATTTATGCATTATCTTTATGTAAAAGGTTGAGAATTCTTGATTCTTTATTTTATTGCATTTGATATGCTACTAATTTATGCATTATCTCTATATAAAGATTATGTAGGTTTTAAATTTCTGCACTATATATTGTAAAGTCTCTGGCTTATATCTTTTTTTATTTGTTTACTCTAGTGTTTTTTTAATATTTACATTGATACAATAATCTTAGCCTTTTTATTTTTAGTTACAGTTAGATAAAATTGGTATAACCCCAAAAAGAGTAGAAAGGTACCATAGCAATTTGGCATAATTTCTGGTTTTTGTATCTGGTGACTGTGCGAGCAAGATACACATGTCAGTTTTTGCATCTTGCAATTTCTGCCATTGTTAGCTTATTTTCTTTTTTGCCAAACAATATACAAAATTCAGTTTTGTACTTTTACATTCCAGTTCTTTTACTATAGCATATCCAGTTCTTTCTTCTAGCACAAGGTACCACTTTCAATTTTTGAACATAGAGAAAGACTAGTAATTCAATAGAATTAGCCTAAATTAAATATATTAAGTAAGAAAAAGTATATAAGACTTCCTTTTTGCTTCCAATTTACAGAGAGTTCAAAATAGAAATAACTCAAATAGAGTTCAATTTTATCGAGTATAACCTTCACAATTAGAATTATAAATTATAATTCCCAATAAGTCAAATTTGTATCAGCCTAATCCTATAATAATGTGATATTATTAAAAGCTTTAATGATTGATTTGAAAACTAATTTACTAAAGCTAAAAACCAAGATATTAGTATTAAACTAAATACTAAAAATAAGAAGAATAAAAGAACAACTTATTTTAGTCTCCAATTTTGTCATAGCAAGACCCTAGGAACCTTTAGACCCAGGCCAAATCTTCTACACCTCTTTTTGCCAGCCAGTTCAAGATTCAGTAGTTTTGCATAATTAAAGGACATGGATTAGTTAGATAGTAGTGTTGTAGTCAGTGTTTAAAATTCAATGTCCTCAGTGTTCTCAAAGAACATTATACAATTTTTGGGAACATAAATTATTAAAATATGTTCTCTATTTGAGAACATTTAATAAATTCTTTTAATATTAAAAAAAATTTTAATTTTTCTATATAAAGAACATTAAAATTTTACTGAGAACATTAAGAAATTAAAAATGTTCTTTTTAAGAACATAAAACCAAATTTGGATTTTAAACACTGGTTGTAGTAGTTTTTAGCCATAGACCTGTTGCTACTACTTTAAATTATATGTATATATGTACTTAGCTAGCAGTTTAAAAATTTATCTATAATGATAGTTAGCCAAAAATAGGCATATTCATAGATAAGTTGATGATTATATAATCTAAAATTATGAGAGACTGACTAGAAAAGTAGACTTTGGGACTAACCCAATTCAACCACAAAACATAACAAACATAGACAACCTATTGAAGATGCATGAAATGGATCTAACTAATTTAACTAATATACGTACCTATATGAACTATATCTATTATTTTCATTAGATGACCAATACGATCAGTTTGGCTAACTGATCAGACATATTCTACTAAGAAATACCAGAAAGATGCTAAATTCCTGAAATCATGAGAAAGCTATAATTTTGTATATGAAATAAATTTTGAAATAATATTACAGTAATTAATATGATTTAAGATCTAAAAAATTGTAGGTTTACTAATTTCTCCTCCAAGTTACTATTGGTTGAATACAAATATCATTTTTCATTAATAAATCACTGATCGGGTGACTAATAATGTAAGTCATTGAACAATTGCTTCATAATTATTACTTTTCACTTTTTTAATAATAATATTTGGCAATTTTTTTGAATTTAGCAACTCTTTACAATAAAACATTTTGAGGGCTCTCTTTTTAGCATCTCTTCAAATTCTTAATAAATACAATAATAACTATAGCATATTAACAATCATAAAGTATTAAATAATTTTTTTCAAATATTAAAGTATCTATTATACTTTGTTATTTTATTAATTAATTAAACACACATATTAGATCATTCATATTTTATATTTTCAGTTAGAGCAGGTCAAAATATCTATAGCCAACTTTAATATAGAACAGATGTTCATTATAGTAAGCCTTTAGAGTTGATTATATTTAACTGTACTTGAAATTTCATTGGTAGAAAGTTAGTGTACTCAATGAAATATTGAAAAATAAAAAATGTTTATTTGAGCAACCAATACACACATACAACAAATATTTAAACTCTATTTATTTCTCTTTTTTTTTTTTTTTATTTCTATTTATTTATTTTTTTCTATTTTTTTTAGGGTATGCATGTGATAATCGAATGTTATGGTCAAGTGATCATGATTCATTAGAATTAGTTTTATTATCAGTTATATTAATAAATTAATTATCCAATATGTATAGAACATTGAGTGCGCGGTATACTATGTATATCAAAACTATATGGGCATCATATAAAAATTTACTAGATTTTTTTTGAGATGTGTAACATATTGAATGTGAAGTATTTTTATTCTTTAATTGGAGCCAGCATTTATTCTTTAACACACAAGTTCAAACCTTTATTTATATGCACAGCCTTTAAAATTTATTGCTTCAAATTCAAATTTTGTACAGGCAAGTATTAAATTCCAAAGAACAAAGTTTCGAAGCAAAATTTATATTTTAGTTGAAAGAATTGCCAGTTTATTCAATTTTATTCGATTAATTTAAGTAAAAAATTTGCTTGTTTAAAAAGAGATAGAAAAAAGTTTGCTTCTAATAAAGGTGAAAAAAATCTTGTAACTTTATAAAAACTATGTATAAAAATCGCTTAGTGGTAAAATTTCAAGCTAAAACAAGATAAACAACTAATGCATCTAAAGAAATAAATCATGATTTTATATATAAAAATATATTACGTAGTTCATTAATTAATAATCACTTAAAACCATTGATTATTAAAAAATAAGTAATCCACATAGATTTAAATAATATACCATGCACCCCAATAAAACATCTTCATAAAAAATGATCCAATTGATAATTTAATCAAATTGTTGATTACATCAATTTCGTTTATAAGGAATAATTAATAAATATACATAAAATATTTGATCTAAACAATTATATTGAGCTGAATTACTCTATACTGAAAAACTTGTATTTATTGTCATTGGTGATAGAAAATTTCATTACTTTCTTTACATATAGATAATGTACTTGTAATGGTAGTAGAAGATTTCTATTGCTGTTACGGATTTTTGCAAAAAAATGCATAATCTTTTATCACTATAAAATTTTTATACTAGAGTACATAAAAACAATAATTAATTACTGATTATATCATTCAGGACCCGAATAATCTATATGAGGTTATATTTGAGCATCATAGTAAAAATTTTTTGGTTAGACATTTTGGTTTTGGTATATATAAGCTATATTTCACACATTAGATAGAACTTTTATCCATCTTTAACTTTTTTTGAAATACAACGTTCATAAAAAAAAAAAAAAAAACTATATTCCCTAAAAAAAAAACTGACATACATACAACAAAAAAAACAACAAAGCTATATTCATAAAAAAAAATATAAAAAAAAA
>QKWP01000387.1:145596-158748 GCA_003550325.1 Gigaspora rosea | reverse complement strand
GTTTTTATAATAATTTTATAATATTTTTGAAACAAATTTAAATTTTTATTTTATTTTTAAAATTTTTATTATATTATTAATATATTATAAAAACATTATTAAAATATTTTTTTATATAAAAGCATATTTATTATATTTTCAAAATATTATTATTTTATTATAAAAACATATATACTTTTTTTTAAGTTTCAGTAAAGAACAGTAGATAGATCATTCAAATCGGTCTAGTAGATAGCGAGATATCATTAAAAAACGATTGGCTGACTATATAAATCTCTATGTAAATATTGTTAGTTTGCATAGAGATTTTATATAATCGGCCAATTATTTTCAATGATAACTCACTATTTATTGGGCTGATTTGGATGATCTAACCACTATTAGATGCATCTCAATGAGCTCTACAACTTTCAATTAATCGATACAAGTTGTTAACTTAGTACGAAAAAAGTTTTATATGTATGCACGCCACATTTCGCATATAAGTAATTTTTATATGTGATTTTGTATCACATTACAGTTTCACCAATATCACCAGTTTCACCAGTATCACCAGTATCTCCAGTATCACCAATTTCACCAGTTTTACCAGTTTTACCAGTTTCACTAATGCTAATTGTGATTGGTGATTGGTAAAAATTGGTGCACCATTACAGTTTAGTTTCACCAGCAGCTTTAGTTGATACCCAATTGAAGTTGCACTTAACCAAAATTAGCCCTGAAATTAATGATGCTGCCCGAAACTACTTTGGGCCAATGACTAAAACTGAAACTTCAAACCTCTGCCCGAAACTAAAACCCAAAAGCCCGAAACTATGCCAAAATTCTGAAACTTTCCCAAAACTCCAAAACTTTCCCAAAACTAAGTTAATATGTAAGCATAAGACAAATATATCTTATACTTAATATAATGTAAACAAACTAGTGCAATGCACTTCCACAACAACCAATTCTCCAATAATTACTTTCCCACCACCTAACATCCATTTCGGCAAATTTTTTTCCCAACAACCATTTCTTAAACAAACCTCTTCAGACAAACTACTTATCTGACAATTATTTGCATAAAAATCACTTCCTTGATATCCATCTAATCCCTGACACAACCAACAACTATAAAACACTGCTTACCACTTTTTTCCATGACAAACCCCCTTTCCCGAAAACTTCCCTTCCTCAATAACCTTCCTTGTTCCGACAACCACTTCTTCCCCAACACCACCCACCCTGACATACTTTCCAATTTCCATGATATTATTTCCTGATCACTATTTTCTAGCATATTTAAATATGAAAAAATGGCAATAAAATAAATAAAGGGAATTGATATTTCCACACCCTTTTTTGATAATACCACACTCATATAGATCGTTTTGGTTTTTTCTAATTTTTTTAAACTTTGATTGAAGATATCTTGAAACCCTCCTGACCAAATTCGATCAACTTTTTTTTGTTTTAATTGTAGAAAGCAGTAGAATTAAAATAAAAAAAGTTTATTAAATTAAATTAGAAGGATGTCAAGATATCTTCGATCAAACATCAGAAGAATTTTTAAAGTGCAGATTTGCACAGATTTTTAAAACCCGATAATAATCAAAAATCTGCGAAGATCTGCGACCCCACAATTATAGTTGAAGAAAATTTTTAACAAATTCTGCGCAGATTTTAGAAATATATAAGTCAGCGCAAATTTTTATTAAATAATAAAAAGTGTAATAACCTGAATTAAGCTTAATTCAGGCCAAAATTTAGAGTGAATTTACTAGTTGTATTATATTAATTTTTTACTGTATTTATATATATATTTATTTAAATTTATTTAATAATAATATATTTTTATTACATTAAAAGAATATATTCGAATATTTATTAACAAGGTAATTTATAAATATTTTATTACAAATATATAATATAATAATAATACATGTAAAAAAAAACTAAATAAAAAGCGAATAAAAATAAATAACTATATACTAGCTAAATTTTCATACATTGAAAAAATACATTATACTAAATCCCATACTAACTATTATGTTACGCTCTATACTAACTATCGTGCTACATCCTGAACTATCGTACGTTCTACTATCATGCTATACTATCGTGCTACATTTTATAATAACAATCGTACTATGTTCATTCTAAAGAAAAAAAGAACGTTAGTACTGTATATAAATATATAAAAAAAAGAGAAAACTATCGTAAACCAGATACTAACTATCATGCTCCATCCGTTCTATCTATCGTGCTATGCTCTGTACTATGTTCATTTCATTCTAAAAAAAACGTTAGTACTATAATAAAAAAAAAAGAATACTATCGTATACTAGCCTTATGTTCATCCTTTTCAACTCCAATTCCATGACAATAACAATATCCAATATACAATAGCACAGCACTTACGAACGAACCAAATGGGAACTACTCAAGCGACGAAAACTACATTCTAAACGGCGACAACACCTAAATTGATGAGTTTACACCAAGGCTCCAATAACACGACGACAACATCTAAATCGACGAGTTTACACCAAGGCTCCAATAACACAACGACAACGAAACTGGCAACGACGATAGTTTCCAAACAAGACACGATACCAACGATGGCTCCAACGACGCATTCTCGGTGTCCAATTTCAGCACTCCAGTGAAGAACAAGCCTAAAATAAAAGAAAAGAAGTGAATAATAATAAATAAATAAATAAACATATAAAAAAGAAACTAAAACTTATCTTAAGTGTATCCCCGGGCTCCAACGACGTTGATGACTTAAATACTATAACAAAAAAATTAAAAAAAATATTTATACAGTACAGCAGAATGATTGCCAATCTGAAAAATGATTGGCCGATCATATTAATCTAATACATAATAATAAAAAAAAACTTAAATAAAAATAAAAAAGTAAAATAAAAAAGTAAAAATAATTTTGCTGTCTTGTAAGATAAGTAGTTTTTCATTGCTTTTTTTTCAGTTTTTTTTTTTTATGAACTAACACCGGCTTCCCTTTGTTGGTTTACAGNGAATGATTGCCAATCTGAAAAATGATTGGCCGATCATATTAATCTAATACATAATAATAAAAAAAAACTTAAATAAAAATAAAAAAGTAAAATAAAAAAGTAAAAATAATTAAATATAAAAATAAGAAAAAAATGAATAAATAAAATTTAATTTAAAAAAAAAAAAAGCAAAATTATTTTAAAAAACGAAAACGTTAAATAAAAAAAATTATAAGAGAAAAAAAACATATAACTTACATTATATAATAATAATAAAAAAAAAAGTCATAAAAAAAATAAATTATTTAAAAATAAATTAAAAATTAAAAAAAAACGTCTAAATAAAAATAAATTAATAATAAAAAAAAGGGTTTTTCTATGCATCTCTGGCCAGAGATATATTACTTATATATCTCTGGCCTTTTGGCCAATTAAATTTCAAGAACGTCACGTGACCGATATTTTCAGTGATCGGATGGGTCGGCTGCTTTTGTATAACCTGGATCAGTTGGTTTGTTTTTTTTTATGATAATCTAGTAGATCTGGTATTTTTTTTATTTGCTCTTTTTTTGCTTTGCTTAGCTCACTAGAGAACCAGGTAGAAACGGTTTTGCTGTCTTGTAAGATAAGTAGTTTTTCATTGCTTTTTTTTCAGTTTTTTTTTTTTATGAACTAACACCGGCTTCCCTTTGTTGGTTTACAGAATACTAGGTAGTAGAGATTGGATTCGGGATCTTGAGATATATAGTTTTCTTTTTTCAGTGCTTTTTTTTTCTTTGAATAACACTTTCTTTTTTTTTAGGCTTGTTTCGCTGGAAAACTGGGGTAGGGAGCCGTTGTAGTGGGTGTTGTTGAGTTTTTTTCATTATTTCGGAACTGTCGTTTGTGGAGATTTCAGGATTTGTCGGTTCGGTGTTGTCATTGGTATCGTTAGTAATTTCAGGTTTATACCGTTTTGGTGATGTCGTTTGTGAAGTTTCTAGATTTTCGTCGTTTGGTTGTTGTCAGTGCTTCTGACCTTGGAGCAATTTCCGGTATGTCTTTCGGTTTTGCTTGTTTTTTCTTTTTTTTTTCCTCAGATTGAGCTAACTTTTTTCTTTTGTGGGTTTAGTATATTTCTGTTATTTCAATATCGTCGTTTGGAAGTTTCGCTCTAAAATAAGTGGTTTTCTTATTGGTTTTTCTTTTTTTTCTTTTTTTTTTCTCTTTCTCTTGAGCTAACTCTTCTTAATAATTAGGTAAGTCGCTACGGTGTCATCGTTTTCGTTGGAGCCTTCACAGAATGATTCGCCACCTTAGTGTCGTCGTTGAAGTTGGTGGGTCTTGTTGCTTTTTTTTTTCCTCGAATTGAGCTAGCCTTTTTCTTTTGTTGGCTTAGTGTGTTTCTGTCGTTTTGGTATCGTCGTTTTGGAAGCTTTCGCTTTAAAATAAGTGTGGTTTTTCTTTTTTTTTTTTCTCTCTCTCTCTCTTGGGTTAACTCTTCTTTGCTAATAATAGGTAAATCGCTACGGTATCGTCAGTTTCGTTCGCCACTTTAGTGTCGTCGTTAAAACCTTTGTTGGTGGGTCTCGTTGGAGCCTTCACGGAAATGATTTTGCTGCATTGCTTCTAACTTCATCGTTATTTGGGCTTTTTCTATGAAGCCAGAGGAAACTCCGGTGGAGGTTTGAAGTGGTTCTGACATGCAAGTTGAGTAGTGTTTTATCGCGAAAACTTAGAGTTTTTTTTTTCTCTCTCTCTCTCTGTTGAGTACAAAATTGGTACTGGGTATACGGGTCTATGATTTTATAATATTGTAATTAACGTGTTACACTGTAATAAAGTATAATAAATTTAAAAATATTAATTAAGTATTTCTGTATTTAAAAAAAAAAAAGTGTACATAATTTTTTTTTGATTGGTTTCGCAGATCTGAGCTGAGTTAATGCGAAGATATCTCCACAACCACCTGACCAAACTCGGTAAAAATTTTTTTTATTTGAATTATATAAGTTTATAGAATTCAAATTAAAAAAATTTACTGAGTTTGGTAAGGTTGTTACCAAGATATTTTGGTTTAAATTTCGAAAATTTTTAATTTTTTTTATTGTTTGGTTTCTTGAGTGTGCATTCGCCTTGTTAGTATGGTTCTGGGTTACACGAACACAGTCAACCCATCCGATGTAATCACGTGATTGCGCGATCGTCAAAAATAGTGATCACGTGACTTTTTTGCAATTTCATTGGCCAAAATGCCAGAGATATATAAGTTATATATCTCTGACCAGAGATGCCTAGAAAAACCCTAAAAAAAAATAACCGAAAAAATAAAAAAATAGTTAATAAAATAAAAAATCGAAAAAAAACCAAAAAATAAAATAAATTAAATTATTAAAAAATTAAAAAAAAAGAATTAAATAAAGGGCGTTTATTTTTGGTGCGGGGTGCACCATATGCGGGGTCCGAAATTCTGGGTCGGATGCGTCAGAGTTAGAGTTGTTGGTGAAACTAGTTAGTTTCACCAGAACCATCCAGTATGGTACACCATTGGTGCACCGTTGAAGATTTGAGTTTTTTATAATTATCGGTGTACTAGTTTCGGTGCACCAGTCTTGGTGCACTATGGTGCTCCATTGAAGATTTGTTTCACCTGCAACTCTAGTCGGAGTGCATCGGAATCATGATCAGCTGGATCAGAATCAATCATGTTATTAGCCAATCAAATTATTATACACGGCTACGTATTACAATTTGTGTAACAGCAACATTGGCAATAGCTACA
Organism: Gigaspora rosea; assembly: GCA_003550325.1. Lineage (NCBI taxonomy): Eukaryota > Fungi > Glomeromycota > Glomeromycetes > Diversisporales > Gigasporaceae > Gigaspora > Gigaspora rosea. Next base: position 152,985 of record QKWP01000387.1, on the reverse strand, counting down.
CAACTATGTATTACATTTTTTAAGATATCGTACACATTAATATGTATGATCCAAATCTAAAAAGGTGCACAAAAGTGAAAACAGAAAAACAAATGAATGCCTAAATTTGCTACGTATTAAAAATGATTTGCTAAACAGGGAAATCAAGTGGTAGGGATGCTTACTGACTGACCATCAAAAATATCATAAATTGCTGACTCTTGTATCCGTGTTGTTGACCTGTAAAATATCACAAAAACGGACATAACATTCGAACCAGTGATCCAAATTCGATGAAACTACCACCATTCGATTCAGCTCGCCGAGATGGTTCGAATGAACTATAGTACGTCCCTGTACGACCTCTGGTTGCCAAGATAGGAGTTGTCAAACATTTACTCCTATACTTATTAATAGATCAGCAATCTGATTGGCTAGGCGATTGCTGCGGGCAAAAATCGTAGATCTGACATATCTAAAAGATGTCATATTTATAGCTTATATTCTAGATATCTCATATATTACATTTATATCATTTATTACATATATTATATTTATACTAGTTATACTATATATTTTATTAATAGTAGTTATAGTATATATTACTCATGTAAAAGATATTAACTGTTACATTTGTAAAATTTCAAAAAGTATAAAAGCGGCCGATATGGACCCCAAGTTCAACATCGAGTCTTCATACTCTTTCATTAATAAAAACAACTATTAACTACACAAATCAAACAGTTATTAGTATCCTCATATACTTTTAATTGTAGCCTCTTTCGTAATTGCAAATTGCCTTAAATCTTCTTTGTTAAGTTTTATTAAAAAACGCCTTCCGACTTAGATATATCACAGTAACAAAAGGAGGTTACACAAAGTGTTCACTGTCTAAGATCGCTCTAGTTACCTAATATTTTTGAAGAAGTGGATATAGGATAACAGTGTATTTATATTAATTAGTACTATATTCAGAGTACTGAACTATGGGCTACGTTGTTTGAACTGCAATATACATTTATGTAAATGCGTTACATATATACCTTTGGGTAGTTCTCTTTGAAGTATACGTATGTATGTACATACGTACCTGAGTATAAATTAAAATTAAGCCATTAAATATCACTATGTATAAATTATAGAATAAGAGTCAGCAGTTTATGGCTCTGGTAATAACGTACCAACCCATTTTTATAGCATAGTTATTGGATAGGAAATTTTACTTAAGGAATTTCTGATAGTATACATATTGTGTTTAGATATATCTTTGTAATAAATGGTGCCGTACAAATTTAAGCAACCAGATCTGCTTTCTACTTTATCTTAACTTCACTAAGTACCATCTAACAATAATTCATCCAAGATGCAACATATTACACCTTAATAATTGCATTAGCCCGTTTGAAGTTAATTTTTTGGTTAATATCACCCCCAGCTGAAGTCTCCCCCTACCTCCCTCCGAAAACGAACAGCCAATCAAAACGCTGGATGACTCTCACCAGTCACCTGATTTACATCAACCAATGAAATTGGCCCATCTTTGTTCATTTTTATATGTTCGTTTCATATGTTCGTTTCATTTTAACCTTCTCCCCAGTCCTGGAAAAGTGATGTTAACCAAAGAATCAATTTCAAACGGCCTTATCGCTAAAAATTTTTCAATCCTAATTTGTAATACTGTAGCATGATAATACTATGCTGCTATGGCTCTAAACCTTAACCAAAACTGTACACGAATCAATCCAAAAGTTAATACAGTCGAATCTGCAAATCTACTAAGGCAAGCAATTACTTGCAAACCTACTAAGGCAAGCAATAAATGATATGTAAATTTAGATACCATACACAATACGAAAATAAAACAGTACAAGTAACAAAATTCTGGATAAGTATCTTAATTTGCTAGACTAGCAATAATGAGATACACTAATAAAGTATAGCTAATCATTAAATAAAACAAATACATTTGCTATAGATTAATAGTGCTTAATGCTGTAATGTTCACTTAGCAAACTAGAATACTGAATTCGAATTATCAAAGATTGGATAATTTGTATTTAACAAAACAAATATATAATAAGAGTCGACATCAACTCTTTCCAATGATCCCTCGTACCAAAAATTTCAAGAACACCGACCTACGAAAACTTTATATTTAACACATAAAATAGTAAATTGGCTCTATCAAACAAAGCCTGCAGTGAGCGGCACTTGTCGTTTAGAGGTAAAGTTCATAGACTACCTGCTGACAAGCTTAGAGTTTATCACTCACCATTAGTGGGCCTCTGTCTGATACTACCAAGCAAAGAAATAGTGTGCAACAACCTAGAGTTTAGTTTTGAGATGTGTTATTATGCTAAGCGTAACTCTTACCAACTCCCTAATATTTGGTACCTTTTGGTCTTCTTTTCGTCACTTCTTGGAACTTTTCGAAATTTCGACAAAAAGTGGAAAATCTAGCTTACCCCCTCTAAAAGATCGTTAATGTTTACTCTGCCCAGATTGGGATGATGCCTACCAAATTGGGTTAAGTCAGAAGCGCGTTTCAGATTGGCTGAAACAAACAATGAATGATAAGGACACTGGACATGTAGGAGTCGAACTGAAAAGAAATTTTTTCTGACGCATCCCTTCAAAATGGCATATCTTAGTTATCTTTCTATTGTTTCTTTACTTTTGTAAATATAGTACTTGGGTAAAGCTATATGCTTTATACCGACTATATAATTTATTAATATTTCTCACATGTACAAATACTAATCTGTCCAAATAGTATTAAGTCTCAGTTTCTGAATTACTAGAGCTTTCCCATTCACTTTCATCGCTAGTAGCCTGATCTAATTCATTTGTTTCTATAGAATCATTGTTATGTAGCTCTTTCCTATGACCATTCCCACCACAAAATTCACAAATAATTGAAGAATCATAGGCCTTATTTTCATGCTTGAGATGCCATCGACGATTATGACCTTTACCACTATATTCACCACATGTATTGGTTCCTGGGCCACGTACCGATTTAGGTCCTTTTTTCTGGCTCTTTGATTTTTGACTTTCCAAAGCTGATTGATAACGTGCCGATTTTGGTGGACAATTTCTTCTAGTTTTTTTCACAGGATTAGTAATTTTAACAAGTAATAACTTAGGAATTATATTTGGATCAGAACATTCCATAGATGTATTTGTCCTTTGACTAGAGGAAAATGCGCTGACTGTATTTTCAACAAGTGAATGGTCATTTTGAACAATATATTCCTTTAAAAATTTAAGAACACACGAATCATCCTTTTCAATGGCAATATTAATTGCTTTATACGCAATTCCAATAGTCTTTGCATAAGCCCTTTTCTTTTGTATTAATTTTTTAGCAATAATAGGTGATGAGTGTGCCGTACTAGATATTTCACTTGCTGTTAAAAATAAATTTGCACAATCATTTGTTCGTAATATGGTAGTTGAAATTAGTGATTCTTCTGCTGGTTTGGATAAGAAAACTGTTGATAAGTTGACAAAAGGTTGTGCGCTGAGGTCTTTATCTTGATATTCATTATGTAACCAACGACTTGCTACAAAATTAATAGAAAATTTTGCAGCAAGTGAATATGCCATAACACGAAAAAAAATGTCTACAAGGGTATTCATGGTTAATTAATAGCATACAACTACATATAAACGACCCATCTTTGAGTAAAAATACGTGTGGTTTAGAATGCTTCCAGGTCATATGCATTACTTCCCAGGTTTCAAATATTTTGTCCTTGGCTTGTTTATAGATAGAAAAAGAATGAGCCAATGGATAGTCAAATGCATCATCGACAAATATTGTATCATCATCCTGTATCTATGATTAAAAAAAAATTAAATACATTTCATTGCTATAATATTTCACTAACAAGCTTATTATTTACAAAAAACTAGTTCTAAATAATTACTATACCTGATATAAATGCAAAGACTCAGGGCTAATTTTAGCTGAATGATAAAATAAACTATGATTTATTTCATACCGAATTTTTTTAATTATGTTGGGCGCAACAAAGGCTTTAAGAATAGCATCAACATTCATATACATCATATTACAAATGTTTGGTGGTTTGACATTTGGATTCGATAATTTCCAGCTAATAAAGTCATAGTAATAATCTTGACCAGCTATCAAAGAATCGAGAGAATTAAACAATTCAATATGTCCATGATGTGTAGTAGCTTTAATATGCGAATTAATAGACTCAACACGGCTAGTTGCCTGTACCCCAGCTGTAAAATGGTGGAAGGTATATGCCCTTGCCCAAGAATGTCTATCAGGGTATAAAGCCTTATTAAGGTATGGTGCTGCCTTTGGGTGACATTCTAATAAATTTTTAAAACGATTCTCAAATGCTTGTGGGTCCAGTATGTTATGAGTTTTGTAAAAATCTTTAATAAATGGATCCCAATCGGATCCTAATTTATTTTTGAGATTTTTTTGCAAGTTTTGGCTAATGTGCCAAATACAATGAAGATGTTGAGTCGAAAACATAATAGTTGAAAGGGCGAGACTCATAGCTAGATCGGCATCTGTTAAAATAGTATGTGGATAAAGCCCATCAGTGGCTCTCATTAAAACTTCAAGTAACCAGAAATATGATTCGGCCATTTCATCATCCAATATTGCCTGTGCGATAAGGCGAGATCGATAAGTATTGTCTATTGCTATAAATAGTGACAGTGGCATATTATAAACATTTGTCTTTGCAGTATTATCATAAAGAATAATGTCATGATACTGAAGCCAAAGGTCGAGTTGATGAGGAGACATCCAAAAAAGATGAGTCAATGCATTAGTATTGGCATCAAATCGCCATTCTACTACCCATCTGGAATCATCATCTTTTTTTTTAAGTAACTCAGACAATAATTTAGATGCATCATTGTCCCCAGGAGAATCCATTCTCTTGAATTTTGAAATTGCATTGTACAAATTACGACGATGAATTGGAACTTTATGCTTTCCAGAAAGGAGACGATACTGAGCACTGGCATTTAGCTTTCCGATTAATGTATAATATTCAACTTCTTTTAACATTTCATAGTTAATCTTCGATTTTTTGGAATAAATCTCGTAGAAGTTGGATCAAGTGTATGACCGGTATGAACATTTGTATAGGTAGAAATACGATAGTTATTTAAACGCTTACTCCAGTATATATTAACTTTTCATTTACAGTCAGTCTTACATGATCCAGATGCCTCTGTTTTATGAGATTTTTTTCAGTAGACGATTTCCCAGCATGTCGACATAAAACTGTCCTCGAAATTTCATAACTATTATTTGCATCTTTTTCGACACGCCCTTTTCGAATTCCGAATCCATGTGAATTAGCAAAAGTTTCAATTGTGACATATGCTTCCTCAGTGGTCTTAAAAAGTTGACCTAGCAGTATAAATGTTGTAAGTCCTATCTTCATTTGACTCTTAATAAACACGGGGCTACAAATACTTACCCTCATAGAGATCTAATAATTCATCATACTCTTCATCTGATAGTCATCAGAATCATCATATTCAACCTCGATGTTCGAATTTATATCAATGCTTTCATATTCAACCTCGATGTTCAAATTTAGATCAACGCTTCCATATTCAACCTCGATATTCGAAGTTAGATTAACGCTTCCATATTCAACCTCGATGTTCGAATTTAGACCAACGCTTATTTCCATTTTGAAAACTAAAAAATTCAATTACGATATTAGTTCCCAGCTGTAAATTATAATAACGATGCTGAAGATAAGTATCTTCATGGCTTCTCAACGCTCTTGCGTCGTTTGGTGTTTGATTTGCTTGATTTTTTTCAAAGTATTAAGTTAGGTAACAAAACAAAAAAAATTTTTAATGATTTTCTTAAGGAGCCAACTATTCAAACTTCCCCTTTTCTTTGATAAAGATAGTCAAAAATTATTGTGAAATTGGCTATGAGAATCCTTGCGTCTCTCACATAATTTCACTCGTACCTGAGTAAAAATTTTGATTGATAACAATTCTCTTGGTAAGTTCTATTCATTCGGTAATTTGTTAATTTCTTTTTGCTCGTACCTAATCTAGCAATTATCTTATAACAAAATAAACATAGCAAAACTTATTTTTTTCGCGTAATACTTACACTTTTGGACTGCTGCACCAAACAAGAAGTAGTTAATGGTACCCACTTATCCAGTAGAAATTATACAGAGGCTAATAAAGTTATATTTTGTTAGTTGCTTTCACTTATAATTAACCTAACTATTGCTTTATAATAAACAAGACATAAATATCACCTTATTCTTTTACATGACGTTCACACGTTTGGACTGCTTTAACGAAGAAAGTAGGTAAAATCGTACAGAGGCTAATAAAGTTACATTTTGTTAGTTGTTTTCGCTTATAATTAACCTAACAATTGCTTATAATAAACAAAAAAGAAATATTATCTTATTCTTTTACGTGACGCTCACACTTTTGGACTGCTATTTCTATGTTAACAAAGCTATATTAATGAAGAAAGTACCGTAGGTAGCTGATAACTGCGCGTATGGTAAGTTCTGCTAATTTAATATGCTATTAGTTTCTTGTTCTCTATAGCCTAACTCTTTTTGTGACAAAGCAAAAATTTTAAATATCGCCTTACTTTTTTACAAGCAACTATCTCGTAAACGATGTTTTGAATTACTACGGCAGCGAAGAAGAGTTGATTTTGATTATGCTTCTTATTTTATGCACGTATGTACACACATTACATCATGCATCTTATCAGATTGATAAACAATGCAATGACTGCCTGTTTAAAACCCGATATTAGATTATTGCTATGAATAATCGTTGGTGTAACAATACATTGTTTATGGTACCGTATTAACCGTATTGTATTACTCCGCACCCTGCACCGGGGTGCGGGGTGCACTAATAATATTTTACCTTAAATAAAATAAAAAATTATAATAAAAAAAAAATATAATAAAAAAATAAATAAATAACGTTACAAAAAATAAAAAAAAAATAAAAAAAAATAATACATACGTGCATGAGAATAAAAGTAAATTCTGGTTAAACCCTTATTATAGGAATAACCGGAAATTTACTTTTATTCCTACCATCAGTTTTATTCAAATTTTAAAAAATGATAAAAATAAAATAAAAAAATAAAAAAAAACGCGTTTTTTTTTATTTATTGTTTTGTTTTGTTTTGTTTATTGTTTTTTCCATTGTGTTCTTACTGGCAGGTAAGTATAGTAGTTATAATTTTGAAGATTATCGCAGATTATAATAGGCGGCGCATATTATAATCTGCGAAGATTATACTTTTTAAAAATTTGCACAGATTTTAGTCAAAAAATCTGCGAATAACTGCAAAAATCTAAATTTTGAAGATTTTTGCAATTTTTTAAACAAGAT
>QKWP01000387.1:107479-144537 GCA_003550325.1 Gigaspora rosea | reverse complement strand
TTGTTTACAATCTTTGATCGAAGATATCTTGACACCCACTTGACAAAATTCGATCAACTTTTTTTTGTTTTAATTGTAGTTAGCAGTGAAATTAAAATAAAAAAAAGACGATCGAATTTGATTAGAAGGGTGTCAAGGGATCTTTGATCAAAGATTGTAAACAAGTTTTTGCTACGGCTTATATTTTGATAGACGGTTTAGAATTTTACAAACTTTGATCGATGATATCTAGACACCCTTCTAATCAAATTCAATCAACTTTTTTTATTTTAATTCTACTGCTTTCTACAATTAAAACAAAAAAAAAGTTGATCGAATTTGGTCAGATAAGTGTCAAGATATCTTCAATCAAAGTTCAAAAAAAATTAAAAAAAAACTAAACTAATCTACATGGGTGTGGCATTATCAAAAAAGGGTGTGGAAATATCAATTTCCTAAATAAATAAATTATTAAAATCATCGTTTAATAAAAATTCAAAAAAAGTATGCTAATTCACGTTATAAAAAAAAAAAATTCAAGACAAATTAAAGATTTTTCTGGCCAATTAAATTTTAAGATCACATGCAATATAAAGTTTATAACTCTAACTTACGTCATACATATATACATACTAGTCAAACTTACATTACAAGCGATCTTAAAATTTGATTTGCCAGAGGAATTTTTTGCATGTTTTTTTAATGGTTTTTTTTTATTCAATTAAGATAGCTGTGCGATGCAGATGCGCTAAACAGGAATGATATATAAGTTCATCTTAAAATTAAAATTTTCTGAAATAGAATATATTATTTACATTGTTCTGTTTTCTTTTTAATGATAAATGTAGATCGTATAAGTACTATTTATACGCGATTAAGCTAAGTGATTTATTTGTTATAAAGAAAAAGAAAAACAATTCTGTTACTGGATGTTTCGCATCTAATAACAGTGCATTTGGCATTGAATCTAATGCACTCGCAACCTGAGCCTCTTCGTGATTCAGGTTAGTACATTAAATTCAAAGCTAAATGCTTTTTTAATTGTCATGTAGGCATGTGCATTTCTTCTGTTACGCCAATACAAAGAACCTTAAAGGTATTAGCCAAATTTTGAGTTCAGTATTTTTGGACATTCATTATAACGAATTTCACAAGCCACGAAGCCATATCCTTGAGAATTACAATAAAATATTGAAGAAGAAAATATATAATACAAGGCAGTAAAATTCAATTCGAATATAATGAATAAAAAAAAATGAAGCATGAACAATAAAGTATTATCTTTATAAATATCAATGAAAAAGTCAATGCAAATATCAATATGATCATTAATAATTATTATAATTCTCATTGATAAATGTGCAATTGTTATTGTCTTTTTTTTTTTTTTTTAACTAGCGGCCCTGCCTTTATTAATAAGAATTACATATACATGCACTAAGTTTATTTCTATATTACTACATACTTTAAACTTTTCTATATCTAATAAAGACTCACTCGACTTCAACGAAGCCCAGGTGCGACCTGCCATGACAGCTGTTTCCCTCTTTTTAAAGCCCTCTACTCACTGAGAGTTATTTAAACGTCAACAGGTGGAGGCTGTTAGCCTTGTCAGAACCGATTAGCTATTAATATTTTTATCCTTCTTGTATTCCGGTTTGACGAGAGACGACCAAGCCAGTTTACTAAAGCCAGAAATATAGTTTCTTATTGTTTCTTGCGCAATGCCTAAGATCTTTCTTTTCTTTTCCTTCTCTTTTTCTTTCTCATTATTCACTCCTTTACCTGACTGACCATTCTCTTTATCTTCTTTTATACATATTTCCCTGCTTTTCCTTTTTTCCGGTTTCCTACTTTTTTCGTCTTGCTTTCCCTTCTTTTGTCTTAGCGAGATTCCGTTTGCCTTTTCCTATTCGTTGAAGACTTCATATCTAAAGCACCAAATTCATTTATAAAATGCTTTCCAGAAGCAGCGTACTAGCAGGCAGAGAATTTGCTTTTTCTTTTTTGGCTTTTCGCATATGAATTGTTCGATTCTCTTATCAACTTCTTTTGGGATATACCCCTAATTAACGCGGTTTGCCTCGTTTCTTTTTCTTCATCGGTGCTTCGAAACAGGACTTCTTCCCATGTTGTTGCATCCACTGTTTTAAGGTCTTCCTTTTTTTCAGCTTTGACATTACCATACTACAGACTTCTCGTCTTGTTTGTTTCCACAGAATTTTGTATACTTCGCAGGATGCTAGATGGTCTTGTGTTTCTTCTTTTCTTAGGCAACTGATGCATGTACTGATTTCGTATATCTTGGGGTTTCTTTTGTAGAGGGTGTCCTTTGTTGGGAGTTGTTGAACAACACATTTGATCTGGAAAACCCAGGCTCTACTTCTCTTTTCGCTTGTGCATCATGACCCTTTATTTCTGCATATATTATCTCATAATGCTCTCCATCTACTCCTGCTACTATTATCACCTGTATCCTTTTCTACCAACTCCCCTATAGAGCTAAGCGCTGCCCATTCTGCATCGTAATGTGCAATCATTATAGTGTTGACGAAGTTTCTCAAGGGTTGATCGATGATGTTGTTTTCCCAATAAGGGTAGGCAAATAGTGTCTTTGTATGATCTGGCTTTCCTTTGAAGGCATGCTGGCCCTTTGCACCTTCCTTGGCCAGCCTTTCTGCCACCTTGTTTAGCTTATTACCGCTATGACATTTTACCTTGTGCATATGTAGCTTTAGCTTTTTCTTGTTCCAACACTTTATGATTGCTCGCAAAATGCTCCCGTTCTTGAGCTTCAGATCCTCTCGTGTTCTTATGATTTTTTTTCCTTTTTTAATAGCGCTGATTGCACCTGCGCTATCGGTGTAAATGTGCACCTTTGCCTCCTGTGCTATAACTAATAAGGCTGTCCAAATCGCACCTAATTCTGCTCTCATTGAAGCAGGCCAGTCACTAAACTTACTACTAAATTCTATATTTTCTACTCTACTATCTATTCTACTGATAACCCAACCAATTCCTAACTCTGTTTTTCCTATTCCTATACCTTTGCAATTCATTGATCCATCTGAATAAACCTCAAATCGGCTTCTATCTCTGATCTTAAACCCTATTTCTTTTAGCCTTTTCCATGCTTCTGTCTCCTCGATTTGGCCTTCTATAAACTCTTCTTCAGCTGGCTTCACTATCACTATTGGGGGTAGTTGTTCTTCTACTTCTTCATCTCTCTCTATGCTTATTGATGCGAATGGAACTAAATGCTCCCAGTTACACTCTATTTCGTATCGTTCTTCTTTACCTTCTTTATTTCTCTGTATGAGTCTTTTGTCAATTACTCTTTTGTTGCTCCTAAACGCTTTAGAAAAGATACATTCTCCCTTTTCTCTATCCTCTGCAAGTTCGCAGCCTTGGCACTTTCTAATTGAGCGCGACTTTTTTCTGGAGCCTTTTTCGCTTACCCAATGCTGGAGGAGTAGTTTTTGGTTTGTCTTCTTTTTGAGCATTCTCGCAATTTTATATTCTTTTTGTTGATTTTTCGTGCCAAAAACGATCCACTTTTTTCTTCTTTTATCACTCGAGATTTCTCCTAGATTGGTTTTACACACTATGTTATTTGTTTCTGCCCCTTTAAACCTTTTTTTGATTCTCCTAGGTTCTGTACTTTCTACTAGCAACTCCTGCTCTAGTTTCGCAAACCAGATTGCCTTTTTTCCACTACACTTTTGTCTTCTTATTTTCTTGACTTGCTGCCAGGTGAGCATCTTGGTTCTGCTTGGATTTAACAACTGCTCTACTGTATATAGGTGCAGCTTCTTCTCATTACAGAGACTCGTTAAGCTACGTTTATCCAGCAATCCTGCCAGGCTAGATCGCTTGTAGCAAAATTTAGCATATTTGCTTTTGTGATGTTCCTAATTTCTAGTCCGAATCTTTTAGCCAACTTGACTATGTTGTATGACAAATTGTTCTTAATATAGTGATTTTCCAGTCTTGCACTGTTTACTTCTAATATGTTTTTTGTGCATTTACACCGTAGTTGACTTTGTATTACTCTGATCCAAGTGGTGTGTCCTACTGCGCCATTATTGTTGAGCCTTATTGCTAGCTCCGTAAAGTGGTGCGCAATCTGGTTCTGCTATAGGGTTTTAGCACCTATTAGATTTTTGTGTGTTACAACTGCTGTTGCCAGGGTTTTTGCTAGGTTCGCCTTGTTTTTGATTATCATTAACATCGGGCGATGCAATCTTTGTACAATTGTTATTGTCATTATTAATAAATTATATAATATGTAATTATTATTAGTAGTTTATTACATTGCTGTCTGCATCACGAATTGACCTGGTCAGAAATAACACGTATCAATTTAAAATCGATGTAAATTCAGAAATGCTGCGGAACATTCTCACCTGATTTCATTTATACGGCTATCTCAAAGCAACACGAATATCAAAATCCGGTATGCCAAAAGCAAGATTTTGCTGACACTATTCTAGATAGCATTTTACTTATTTGCGTGGGTAATACAAAATCTGATTTTGTAAATAAACTAAGTGCGTGAGATAAAAATTTAGGGTTAGGGCCTTAACTATGAGGTTAAAATGATGTAAAATTCATTCCTGTCGCTATTTTCTTTCCAGGAGTTTGTATTACCTGTACAAATAAGTGGATATTCTAAATGCCGGTTAACCATACACTCCGTTATGCAAGCATGTTTATGTTCCTGGTATTATTTTTAAATTTGTTTTTCTTTTTTAATTTAGCTTTTTTTTTAATTTAATGTTTTTTTTTTAATTTAATGTTTTTTTTAATTTATGTTTTTTTTTTAATTAATGATTTTTTTAATAATTTTAAAATGGTATTTTTTTAATTTAAACAATATTTTTTAAATTAATTTAGGTTTTTTAATTTTTTTTTTCACTGTTTTTTTTTCTGATTTATATCTTAGATTTTTTAAATAATTTATTTATTTTATAAAGGAAGGGTGGTATAAAGGAAGAATGATATTGGAAAAAGGGGTGTTGGGGAAGAATAGTGTTTAAAAAGAGTGGTGTTGAGAAAATGTGCTATTGGAAAAGATAGTGTTGGGGAAGGGGATGAATGGTGTTTGGAAAGATGATGTCGAGGAAGAATGATTTTGAGGAAAGGTGGTGTTGGGGAAAGATAATATTGAGAAAAGGTGGTGTCGGAAAAGGGTAGTGTGTCAGGAAAAGGTAATGTCAGGAAAGGATTATATCAGGGAAGAGATCGTCATCAGAAAGTGGTTGTCGGGTAAGTGGTAGTATAGATGATTGTTGAGAATAAAATACACCAAACCATTAAATTTTCAATTTTCTTGGTTAATCAAGTTTTGGAGTTTTTACATAGTTTCAGAGTTTTGGGCTTTTAGGCAAGTTTCGGCTAGAAAAGTAATACCCAAAACTAGTAATACCAGTTTCGGTTTCGGTTAACCCGAAACTATGTAGTTTCGGGCAGCATCATTATTTGAAATTAAATAATTTTGCATGCATTAGTTATTAAATTTAAGTGGGTATAAATTTAGTCTAATGAAGCTGCAACCTTAGTCGGGTACCAACTTTAGTCACAATATTTATATCAAAAACTTACCACTAACTACTATCCAAGTAACTACTTTTAAGTAGTAAAACGCTACAAGTGATGGCTTTAATAGTTCTTATGCATTAAAATTAACATAATTATCTAAGGACCGTTATGGAACTGAAAGAGTGGACCAGACTAGGACCGTAAATACTATGTTAACGGTTCACTTAGGAACTAGACCGGACTGATGCATCCCTATAATTTTTCAAAAAGCTAACCTATAAAAACTCTATAGTTATTATAACTTAACTTTACCAAACTACTATTAGATACAAAGACCATTTACTGCATATTTTGTAGTTTTGAAATAGAGTTAAAAAAAGAATTTTAGGCTTTTAAACAATGCATTTTAGTGAGCTTTGATTATTAAGTAAAAATATAGTAGAGAAATTTGAAGCTTTATCAAGTTTTATAAATATAAAAGTAAAAATAGATACTTGGTTAAATATAATATTCTATATAGTATAACTTTTATAGTCTTAATACTATTTGGTACTTCTTTTTCTATTAAATTTTTTTTAAAATTTTTACCAAAAAGTAGGAATTTTAGTTTATCTCTTCAAAAGATCAGCAGCATTTACTTCTTTTAAATTAGGAATATGTTTTCAAATTGGAACCAGCATTATAAATACTTTTAGAAACATATGAATTAATAATAAATAGGGTAATCTTATTCTAAACCCAGGATTTACACTAATAATCTAAACCCCAAAGAGGTCTACATTAAAACAATTAATTTAATCCTAGACCCATATCTAACCAATCAAATTTAATCACATGATAAATATACCATAGCGACCCTGTAATTGACCAATCGAATTCAGGCATATGATCACTAATTCGATCATTATAAAATTGTTAAAAAAACCTCAAGTTCATATATTAATATAAAATAAAATAAAATAAAACCATAAAAAAAAATATAATAACTTCATTATTTAGTAAAAAAAAGTATTTATTATAAAAAAACTGTATTTATTATAAAAAAAACTTACATTTTTATTATAAAAACCAAATTTATTAACTAATATAAAAAAAAAAAAATACAATAGTCATTTTTATTCGCATGCCCAACCTAGGGATGTATCAGTCCTGAAAAGACCGGTCCAGGACTGGTCCCAGACTGGACCAATAAGGACCATGGGACCGGTCCTTGTAAACATAACTGTAATATTCATATCACCTAATCAAATTTCTTGATCAGGTGTAATGTAAATTATATAATGTTTGTTTACATCTGACAATAAATAATTACGTCATTTTTGGCCAATAAAATTTTATGCATTAAGATGACGTAATCATTAAAGGACTGTTATGGGACTAAAGGACCAGACCGGACCGGGACCATAAACACTATGATAACGGTCCTCTTAGAGACCGGACCAGACTGAACCAGACTGATGCAACTCTAGCCCAACTGACTTCAAAGACAACCTAAAACGACAAAGAAACTGCACCATCTGCGATATTATATAATGAAATTGTACCCAAAACAACCCGAAACAACAACCCGAAACGGCAAAGAAACTGCACCACCCATGATATTGTATAATGAAATCGCACCCAAGACCAAGTGACGCACTGGAATCAACAAACAATGAAAGGCAGACCTAAAGCGCAGTTTATCCAAAAAGCCAAACCCAACAATTCCAATGACGATGGCTCTAGCAACAACTCCAATAATGACTTTAGCAACGATTTTAATGATAATTTCAATGACTAAAAAGAATCCAATATCCACAAAAAAAACTGAAAAGAGAAAAGAATATTAATGCATATTAAGAGAAAAAAACTACCGAACTTTGCAATACAAAACTTACCTAAATTGTGAAAGAGCAAATCTTTTCCTAACTAATAAAAGAATCCAAGACCCACAAAAAAAAATAAACATGAAAGAAGAATAAATATAAAAAAAAAAATATATAAAAAAAAAAACTTACTGAAATCACTTCGTTCGATCATCAATCGCTTTGTTTAGTTATCTTGAGTGCATAATTGACCCATTAAATCTCAAAAATATACGAACCTAAAAAAACCAAATAAATACAAAAATAACAAGCAAGAAAAAAAAAGCTACTTCCAAGAACTTCAAGAACTACAACACTAGTGGCGACATAACACCAATAACAACATCTAATGTGATGACACCATTGCAACAACACCATTGCAATGATACTAACATGACAACACCAATAATGAAACCAAATTCGAAAGGCGACAAGCTAAAAAAAAATAGTAACCAGAAAAGCGAAGCAAAAGCAAAGTGAAACAACAAAACAACAAAAAACTGATTATCATAGTGTACAAAAAAAATTTTTATATGATCGCCAATCACTGGCTAATCATATGAGAGTCGCTGTGCATATGTAAAATTTGGGTTTAGAATAAAAAAAAAAATTTAATATAAACCTCTATGAGGTTTATCTTATTAACGTAAAACTTAGGTTTAGATTAAGGTTTTTCTAATAAATAATATGTTAGAAATTTTGGTAGATAATGTAAAAAAAATCTTTATTAAGTTTAAAATATTAGATATAACATTTCTTATTATATACTATAATAGATTTATTCTATATAGAACCCTGGATATTTTTCATATAAATCATAACTAGATTTTTTGGTCAATTTCAACTAATTTGCTAAAAATGACAAACCTATTTATTTAAATAATTTTTGATCCAGTGATTAGAATTGAATAAACTTTTTTTGTTAAATGCACCTCACTAAAAGCTTCATTTTTTTAAAAAAAGCATTCAAATTAGACAACTATATGCCAAAATAATTGCAAAAAAACCATTTTTTACTTTCTAAATTTTGGGTTTTTGCTAAAACATATAAAGTATGAACTCTGTACTAGATGTTAAGGCCTTTTTATATAGTATTATATAATTTTTATCATTATATGTTGACTTAATAGCACCTTTATATCTTTTTTTCTTTGTTTTATCCTAAGTTTTTTTTAGTTTAGATTTTTGTTTGAATATATTTGTAATTTTATTTTGTTTTTTTATTTAGATAGTTTAGTATTTAGTTTTATATTTTTTTAATCTTTTCTTTTTTTTATTCTTTTATATAAGAAACTTAAAGAAAAAGTTTTTAAAAAAAATTAATTATGAAATAAATAGCTAAATACCAAGTTGTAATCTTAAACTAGTATTTGATTAATACCTTATACGAACATAACAAACATTAGTACAATAACTATACTTGGGCACCAATTAGAAAGCCAAATTATAGCCTTATTATAAAAATATTATTTTTTTTGTAAACAAATTTCAAAAATTTAATAAACTTGTATTAGATTATTTAAAGTAAAAAAAATATATAACTATATACTAATCTAATATTATACACTCCTCTGATAGTGATCACTGGAATTTTATTAATTACAAAATGATGATCTTTTTTTTACAAGTTTCACAATTGCAATTTCTTAACAACCCACTTATCAATTTGGGTTAGTTTTTTTTTATTTAATAGTTATGTAAACAAACTTTTATTTACAAAAATTAATATCGAGTAGGATACTTGTTTGCTTTAATTACAGCATGAACACAACGAGGTATACTTTCAACAAAGGTTCTAAAAATCGAACTATCTAAACCAAACTACTCATCCTGTAGCAAACAGAACAGTTCCGACTCATTGCTTGGTAGTGGAACACGCTTACAGATACAACGCTCTAATTTATCCCAAATATGTTCGATGGGGTTGAGGTCAGGGCTGTACGATAGCCAAGAAAGTAGACCGACTTCATTTTCTTTAAACTATTGCTTTGTAGATTTTGCCATGTGAATTTTCGCATTGTTGTCTTGAAAAAGGTATTTTTTTCCAACAATATTTTCTAGAACTTCTAAATAAGACAGCAAACAATCATGAAGAACCTCGGTATAGTCCTTCACATTTATATTACCAAAAACCCGAACTAAAGGCCCAGGTCCGTACATACTAAAGCAGCCCCAGACCATTATACCTTTTCTTCCCGATCTGAAAGTCGGAACCAAACAATCTATATCATATTTTTCCTTTGGTTCTCTCTAAATGTATATGCAACCATCTTTTCCAAACACTTCAAATCGTGATTCATCGCTCCAAACGATATTTTTCCACCTTTTATTCCAATGTTCTCTTTCTTTAGCCCAACTCAACTGACTTGCATGGGAGTCTTCATTTACAAATAGTTTTTTTTCAACTTGGCCAAAAAACCCTACTTCATGAAGGCGATATCATACAGTACGTGTAGATACTTCAACAGATGTTGCTTCAACAAATTTATTCGTCAAAACATTCAAATTAGTCTTTCTATCTTGCTTTAAAAGACATACGAGGTGATGGATACCACATTCAGTAATTTTAAGTGGCGCCCCAGAATGAGAAAAAGGTTTAACATGCCCGGTCTTTTTGTAATAATTAACAACTTTATAGACGATGCTTTTGGGAAATTTCAAGCTTCTTACGATTTTTGCTGGCTTCACACCACTGCACCAAGCGCCAATAATTTGGTTACATTGCTCTTCAGTAAGTTTTTTTCTTTTGTACCATGATAAAAAAAGGAAAAAAACTGGGGAAAAAAAAAATCAAGTCAGATAGGCTAACTACTTATAAAACTGTAAAAAAAATTTTGTTGCTTTTTAGCAGAATTTGGTCAGTAAAAAAGTTTTTGTTTTGATGAGTCATAACTGTTAATCATATATAAATTTGAAATTCTAGTGATCACTGTTAGGGAGTGTACAATCAACTTTTTAGTTAAGTACTAGTTCGCGAGTGAGTGACAGTAGCATTATAGTAGCATAATAGTAAAATTTGGTGAAAATTTAATATAAATTTTTATATTAATATGAAATCTGCAGCTGCTAAAAGTAAAGTTAATTTTTTACTAAGTTAACGATACATGTCCACTAATTGAAAGTTGTAGAGCTCGTCAAAACGCATCTAATAGTGGTTAAATCATCCAAATCGACCTAGTGGATGTGAGATATTATTGAAAAACGATTGGCTGACTATATAAAATTCTATGTAAACAAATATTATTTATATAGAATTTTATATAGTCAGCTAATCGTTTTTTGATAATATCTCGCCATCCACTAGGCCAATTTGGGTAATATAACTACTGTTAGATGCATCTTGATGAGCTTTACAACTTCCAATTAGTGGGCATGTATCGTTAACTTAGTAAAAAATAACTTTACTTTGTAGCTGCTGCAGATTTCATATTAATATAAAAATTTATCTTAAATTTTCATCAAATTTTACTATAAAATTACTATCGCTTACTTGCGAACTAGTACTTAAATAGTTTGAACTAAATTAAATATAAACTAAATATTAAATATATTTAATATCTAACCCAATAATAACAAAAAGGTTTTAAAAAAGTTCTTTATTAATTTGGCTACTAGAATAAAAAGAAAAAACATATATTTGAAAGTATATTATATGGGGTGGAGTCAATAGAAATGGGACAAAAATTTGTCCCATTTCTATTGACTTCACCCCATATACTAAAAAAAAAGAGATTATAACAATTAATTCTTTCAAACTAACTAGTTTGAGTATTTAAAACTTTTTGAATAATAGTTTATAAAATAAACAAAATAAGTACTAGAATTTGAATAAACTTTGTATAAACAAATTTATCTAATAATTTATAAATTTATTATACATGTTTTTACAATTACTATACTAAGGAAAAAGAGACTAGAGCTACTTTATTCCCAACCTGAGCTTTGCCAAGACAGGTTATGGACCTACTCAGTCATAGTCTTCAATTGTTTCAATCTTTTTGTTATATTAATAAAGAGTTTTTTACATTTTGTATATTTTCTTATCGCATTTCTTATGGTTTCCTTTCCATGTATTGGTTCTATCGGACTATTGTCTTTTATAATACTCCTCTCTTTGTCTTTTAGTAAATTACTGATTACTTCTCTGCTGGGTATTCACATTTTTTCATAAATCTTTACCATAAGATCGTTCATAAAATTTTTTTTGTAATTTCTCTTCTTATTTATGCTTCCTAGTAAGATATCCTCTTTCGATACAATACATGGGTGAACTTCTGTTCTTCTTAACTATTCTATATATTTTTTTATTTCTTCTTCTCGCATTTCTTCTGATACCTTCTTCCTTTCTTTGGATTCTTCAAAAACTTCAGTAATCGTGTGTTTCATTGTATATATGTTTTCTTGGCACCATATCCAATATACTTGGTTTTCGTATTCATTCTCACACCTCGGACACGTTGGGTCTTTCTCTTTTTTGTTATCCCTGTAATACATATTTAGTAATGTTAGACATTCATTTATCATCATTTTTACTTTAAAAGATTTCATTATTAATGCTTTTGTCAATGTATATCTTGCTAATGGTCTACTCTCTATGTTCAAACTATTGTATGTTGCTTTTCAATCTATTTTTGCCTTCTTCTTTAAATTTTCAATTCTATTTTGACTGCTCCATTTTGAAATTATTTTTCCTTTGATTAATTATTTCATAAATCTTCTCAGGTTCCAATACACAGATTTTTCCTTGAATTTTATAAAATACATGTTCATTAAAATTTTTTCTCCTTCAATATCTGTTTTCCATTTTCTAGTTATCTTGTCCTTTCTCATCTCCTCTTTGTATATGATAACAATTCTCAATCCTTTTATTTTTATTATTCTTCTTATTATTTCCATAAATTGATCAAGGTTTTCTTTTATCTTCAAGTTTTCCTCTCCCCGTATAACTTTTCTTTCTACTTCTTCTTTGAGACCTTTATATTGGTTTTTTTAATCCTAATTTCTGCTTTGTCTTTACTCAGCACCAACATTAGTGCTATTCCCGTTAAGGCTATCTTCATCTTCGTAGGCCAACTTTCAACCTTTAACTCAATTGTTTCTTGACAGGTTTCCATTTATAGTAATATTGATAAACCTTCTTTTTTATTCTCACTTTTCTCTTTCTCTAAAATTTCGTATTCCTCTTCTGCTTCTAAACCAGACTTTTTAATTTTCTTCCATATTTTGTCACCAATGTTCGTAAATGCTTTTGTTAAATTCCACAGGGTTAGTGGTTTTTTCCCTATAAAAGTCTCCCTTGGTATTAAGCTTGTTTCTTCTTTCTTTATTCTAAAGGTTCACATTATATCTTGAATATTACTGTATATCTCCTTTTGACTATTTACCACAATTCCTGATAAAAACCACATATGTATTTTTATTATTCCTGCATTCGTTCTTGTTGAAATATACTTGTTATTTTATTTCCTTCCATATACCAATACCTTATTGTTACCAGATTTTGTCTTCTACTTTTCTTACTTTCTCTATAAGTCTTACACTACTAGTTACCCATCTATTCTCCTTCATGTCTTCATTTCTTATACACCTTATTGTAAATGGATTTGGAACTATTAATTTCAATAATGGGTTCTCTTTATTTGTGATTAACATACATCTGCCTCGAACTATCTCGGTTCTCTAGCTTTGCCAAATTATGTGCTAATCTTTTCCATATTACAAAGACTTCACATTCTCCATTCAATAATTGTTCAATGTATTTTAACTCATGCTTATTCATACTTGTTTTGATATCGTTTCTCTTTTCCATCTTTTTTAAGATATAATTGATAGATGTTCCTTTTTCTTTTAATAGTTGTGGCCATACTTTGAGCTCATTTACAAGTTTTATTTCAATTTCAAGCATTTCTCTTATTATTGTTGCTGTTCTAGAGAAATTCACTTCTTTTAGAAAAATTTGTTCCTCTTCTAGTATATATATTTTTGTGTTAGCTATGTTTTGCTTTTTGTAAGATGATATAAGCCAGTGTATCTTCTCAATTCAAATTATTCAAATCTTCCATAGTTGATTGACATGTTGTAAACATTGAATGTCTTTTGTTTTGTTTATACCATATATATTGTAATGCTACATTAATGTATTAGGAGCTGTTTTTACAATTCTTGCCTTTTGTTTTACACTTCTCATAATTTTCCTATCTATGCTTTCACACAAAGATTCTTTAATAAATGTATTCTGGCACCTATACGCTATTCTAGTCAATATCACACTATTGACAATATATATTGTTTTTCTGTAATTCTACTTTTATTGAGCCTGTCTATAGCTTCTTCCGCTTCTTCCTTTATTTTTTTGTTAATTTTTTTCTAATTCTTCTTTTCCTTGAACCAACATCCTAAATATCTAAACGGTTCATCTTGTTGTCTTCTTTCTAAAATTTGGCCTTCAAAACACACCGAAATAGCACCTTTTGCATTTGTTATAAAAATCGATTTATTCGTATTCACTTTTATTCTCATCATTTTATAAAAACTTGATACAGTCTCTAAGATTTCTTCTAATTGTCTTTTCGACTTAGCTAGCCACAGTGAATCATCCATATATGCACATACAGATATATTGGTTTTGTATTCATGTCCCACAGGCATTTTTACACACATCGAAAAACTTTCAAAATTCCTATCTATTTTCGTAATCAGCAAATTATAATATATTCTCCAAAGTATCGGAGACATTGTTCCTCCTTGATCTAAACCGTCCTCCACTTCATATGTTTTGGTTTTTCCCAAATTCGTTAAAACAGTGTATTTTTTTTCCATTAAATTCTTTATTAAGTTTATAAATTTTTTTGGTAAGTTTATTCTTCGTAAAGCCTTCTATAATAGTAGTAGATGTACCGAGTCATACGGCTTCAACATATCTTGTGAAACCAACCAATAATCCTCTCTTTTAACCACGCGTATTCTTGTATATTTGTTAACCATTAAATCGGTGCTGGAGTTGATGTATTTGATAAAGCTGAATTGTTCCTTATATTAAGTACATTCTTCTGTACTAGAATCTTATTTATTCTTTTTGTTAATATTTTCGTAAGATTTTTCTTGAGTGTTCAATCAACATGATTGGTCTAGTTTGTGTTAGGTCACCCTCAAAGTCTTTCTTCTTTGGAATAGGATATACTACTCTCTGCCTCCAAGCTTTTGGTACAATTTCTTTATTCAAGCAAAAATTACAGATTTTTAGAAAAATCTCTTTTGCTTCTTGTGGTAATTTCTTAATCATCTCGTTCGATATTTCAAGTTCTTCTATAGCTTTTCCATTTGGTGCTTCACTTATTAATTTCTCTAATTCTTCTATCTCTATCGTTGCAATTAGCCCTTCGTAATCTTTAGTCATAATTGAATTAACCGGTTCGTATTCCTTTTCTCACGTTTTCCAATACTCCTCGTTCGTTGGATTCCATTTAGTCCAATTTTTAAAATGTTTTACACCCTCTTCTTTATTCCCTTTCTCATCGGTAATTACTTCATCCACTTTTCTTATATTGTCGAAAATAACTCTATTCCTTTTCCTATTTAGAATACTGTCTATCATTCTTTTAGTTTAAGTTGAAAATTGTTTTGTCTTCTTTCTACCGCTAAGCCAATTCCCTCTTTTATTTTACTATTATTTTCTATTTGCCTCGTAACGTGTATAGTTTTCCTTAACTCTTTCATACTTTCTACTAACTGTTTATGATTTTCTTTCCATATATCTTGTTCCTTTATGTTGATGCTTTCCAACTCTAACTTCTTTGTCAACGACTCAATCTTCTTATTGAACCTTTTTGATAATTCGTTATAGAAGAAAGGTGGTTTTATCTCTTTCAAAGTTCTTATTAACTTATTATCTTAACTAATCCCTGATGCAGCTCCGATGCCTTCTTTGTTCTCGCTCCAAAATAATTGTTGTATACTTTTATCGTCTTAATATGTTTGTTAGCTAAATGTTTTATAGCAATTTATAATTTATGGCATACTTTATTTAAAGCAGCTTCATCCACTATTTCTTTTATTTCCAATGCTTCAATTTTCCATTTTACTTCAACTCTAAAATCCTCCCATTTGTTCTCGTCCATTTCACTATACTTAAATACTTTTCTAGATTTCTTTTTTCTTCTTATCACTTCAAATTTCCTTTTTAACTTCCACTGCACTTTTATCATCCTATGATCGCTACCAGACAGCTCAACCTCTTCTATTACCAAATAAGACATATCTATACCCAACTCTTCCAATGTCCATATATCATCAATCTGTGACTCCAGTTGGTCTCTTTTTTATGTGTAATCCTGTATCTTATTTACTTCTAATAAACTTAACATCCTATTCGTACTTATTGTCTTAAATATTAGCGTCTTTCTTGAGCTATCTACTCTAGTACTATTACTATTGAAATCTCCCATTACTATTATTTTCATGTTTTTCTTATTAGCGATTGATATCCATTTCTTTACTTTCTCTTGTGTTTTAAGAAATATTTCTGTTTTGTCTAATGGTAGGTATATCGATATTATTCGAGTTTTCAAATTTCCAGGTAAGAAGAAATCAATCATAATCGCTGTTTCCAAAAAGCTCTCAATGTTATGTATATAGTATCTAAGATAAGGTTTGATAAGTAATGCAGTTCTCATTGCAGATTCCCTTTTAATCCTAAATCTTCTGGTGTCACCACCGTGTATACGTAATAGTACTGGTTTGTTAATGATCTTCTCAAATCTTCCTTTTGTGCCAATTTCGTTTTTGTTACACTCACAATATCTAGATCCTCATTGTTTAGATAGTCAAAAATTAATTGCCTCTTCAATGGCAAGTTCAGACTTTGTACATTTAATGTTGAAATTGACAAACGTTCTATTTTTTCCTTTACTTTTATTTTTACTTTTCCCACTTTTTTTAATTCCTCATTGTTATTTGTTTGTTCTACTTTCTCTTCTTGCATCTTAATTTCTTCTATATTGTTATTATCATTGTTATCATAATTATTGATATTATCCATTTCAACGTCTTCCCACACTTCATTTGTGGTTTCTTGCTGGCTAAATATGTCCCATTTTGGTTCAAATAATTCCTTTATTTCAAAAATCTACACAGGTATAGTACCCAACGGATATGGTTCTCTTAGGTACTTCAACACCTCAGGAACGTTTTCTTGTGTTGTTATTCGAAAGCACCATTAAATGTTCGGTTCATTTTGTTTTAAATCTTTATTTAACTTCTCAAGATCGCTTGGGAAATCATTTGTATCCAAATTCTCTTTATTTTTATTATCTCTCTCTTTAATACAAATCCAATCCTCTGGTATTTTATGGAAGAAATAATGCTCTCTCAAGCCTTAACTGCTATTCTTAACTCTTTCGTACTTGTAATTGGTAATGCTAGATTCATCTTCTCCACTTCATTTCCAGCTTTGGGCAAATCTTCTAACATTGTATAGTTGACCTCAATGTAATTCGCTGGCATTGAATTTGGTATTCTATAATAACTTGGGATTGATTTCATAAAATTTAAAGCCTCAGTTCTACTTTTTATCGGAAAACCCTCCTTAACTTTATCTTCAACTCCCTTGGGTTCTCAGATAGCCTCTTTTTTTAATCATATAATCATTTGGAAGATATTTAAATGCATATACTTTTCTAAGTTGCCTCATATATTCTTTAAAATCTTCACTATCTCTAGGGCAAAAAGGAAACATTCTTCTCAAACTCGGAATCAACTCTTAATAAGCTAAAGGCAACTCTAATTTCTTTGGTGGTAAGTCTAAATATGATTTTGGTAATTGGGAAAATATATAATACTTTTTTAATTCTTCTTTTCAATCTTTAACTTTTTTAAGGTCTGCTCTATCTATTAGTGGAAAAAATTTTTTACATTCCTCTCTAAGCTCACTTAGAGACTTTGGTATCGGTAATCTTCTATCTTGTATATAATTCTCTGGTAACCTTTCAAATTTGTATATTGCTCCCAAACCACTTACAGCTTCACCTGTGCACCTTTGGTCACAAATTGGTAAAATATATATTAAAGCTTCTCTAATCTCAGTTGGGATCATATCGTAATGTTCTGGTAATTGAATCAACAGATCACTTTTCAACTCGTTTATCTTTTTTTCCAACTCTTCAAATTTTAAATCATCCTGTAATCTTGCAAAACCTGCCATGAAAAATAGCAATTGTGTTATTTTAAAACCATCCAAAACAATAAAATCGGCATTTGTTAGAAAATCAATACCTAATTTTTTTCTCAGTTTATCGTAAATCTGATCTTTGTTCTTTCTGTTTATAACGTATACCTTGTACGCTTGTTTATATCTGTCAGTAGCCCTCTCTAATAAGTGCATGAATTCATTTTGATGTGCAGGATGTGTCTCGTGTCTGTTTGTAAAACATTTAAAGAAAGCTCTATCCTGGTGTTTTAACTTGATCCCAATAGCTAATAGTATTTCTATACTTGTTGTATTAGTTTCTAACTTATGTTTTACGAAACCCAAAATCGACTCTTGTATCTTAGGGGAGCGCCATTTATCAGCTGATTTTTTAGAGGGTGGAGGGTAGAGGAATTATCAGGTTCTATATATATAATATATATATATATACTTGTGCCCGATAATTATAAAGTAATTTATATAAGACTAGTTAAATATTACGATTTAAGAGGTATAAATTATATTGTATGCCGATATCAAGATTGTTTTAGTAAGTAGTTATATGCTTTGAAATAAAAATAAAGCAGTCGACATATAATAAATAAGTGGATCTATGTCCGTATTATTTTTACCAAAATGCTTTATAGAAAACTTATAAGGTTATTTTACAGACATTAATTCAATATATTTTACCGACACCAACTTTAAACTTTTACAAAAATGACTAGAATTAATTTGTAGCGTAATTAGATTTGTTGAAATAACTTTTTATAATGGATTCGAATATGCTCATATGCGGAAATAAATAAAAATGGGGGTGATGGGTATTAATGTTACACTAGCACAGCGCATTAACATAGATTTTTAATGCCTTGCCTCGCTATTTAGTTGCTTACACTTTGTAATTTCGTAATTGTTACTACATTCCTGGTAGGTTGGTTTTTAGTTTCAAGTGAACCATTTACTGTATACTGGTTGGCTTTAGCTGTCCAAATATTCAAACTTTATTTATAATTCTTTTAACATGACCAGTTACATTTTAAATCTAACGCTAAAATTTAGACCATAATCCTGACAAGCTTACCTAATGCTAACGATAACATTTCAACTAACGATTAATTTTCCAAAAAATTTTTTTAGCATGTTTTCATATCCTTTTGTCGAAAAATAAGGGTTTTTTTGGGTTTTTTTTAAAAATTTTTTTTTTATCTTTTTTTTTTTTATTAATCTTTTCTTTTATATTTATATTTTGACCAGTATGCTTACTCCTATATTTATATTTTGACCAGTATGCTTAAGAATTTATTCTAAGGCCAAAATTTTATTAACGTATTAGTTTATGTTATAAAATTGTATTAAAATATTAAAAAAATTTTTTGAAAATCTACCATTCAACATCTAATTGTACCTCACGCCATTTTATAACCACTCGCGGACTCAAATACATTATATCTTCAGCAGCGTTGGAAGGAGCCATTTGCTGATGTTCTTTTAAATAGTGTTTATTTTGCCTGTGTTTAGTTACAAATTTGAGAGTAGGAAAGTATTTACCGCATGTGGTGCAGCATAATCGCTAATGAAGTTCTTGTGAAATTGATGAACAGCAGCGGTCATATGGTAAGATTTTGAGCTTGTCATAATATTGCAGGGCGTGTATTGGGTTTATGTAATGTTGATCTTTGCCTTTCGTAATAGACGGGAGGAATCCATTGTTTTGATCCAAGAGAAGTGCTACGTCAGATACTCTATATCTGGCACAACACTAGGAATTTTTACACTTTTTAATATCCAATGAGTACCGACAAATTTGTGTGTGTTGATCGACCCATTCCCATGATGTTAAAGATTCCATTTCAGCAAATGGTTGTCTCACTTGATCTATATACTCTGTTGTGATTGGTTTGTCATTTATAACGTCTCTCTTCCATATATCGCACAGACTTTTTCCTGCAAATTCAAAGTTTTTACGTGCCAAATTCTCATCTAACACTTTTCCTTGACTATTTAAGTGAGAACCAAATTTATCGATAGGTAGCGTAATACCAGCAAGCTTTTCGGATAGAGAAGCCATAGAACGTTCAACAGGGTTATATGCACTCTGTCCTGGGGTATGCGTACGAATAGTTAAGTAGTCTAGATCAAATGTACGAAAAAAATTACAGTACTGAATTATATTTTTCAAATGTTTGGGATTCTCATCGGGTCCTCATCAATGAGAAGAACCCAAAACAGGTTTAACTTTGTCTTCTTTCAATATAGCCGCAGCAAATTGCTGATTAGAAATAATACTCTGAAGGTCGGACATATGGGTTAAGGATGATGTGCCAACAAAATACTTGGGCCTAATAAAGATTGCGAGTTGACCTAGTCGAAGACTATCGTTTGAGTTGGCTGGGTCAATAACAAGATAAACTGAGGGTATAAGTTTCATTTTACTACAAACTGGAAAATCATGGTCGGCAACTAAAACAGGTTCATTAATAGTTTGTATAGTTTTAAACGTGCGACCAACTGCCGGAACACCTAAACTGACTTTTGCCTTATAGTCTTGAGAGATAATAACTGCATCATCAACAAAAACTTTAGCTAAGGTCCGGGCAGTTTTAACAGAAGCTAAACAATAATGTTCATCAACGTGAGGTTTCATCTCTGTTTGTACTACGAAGGCAAGAGCTACTTTGGCCGGATGATGATGGCGGCGTGCTGCAAATGTATGTGGATAACGGGGCTCTAAGTATGTGGATATACATTGGCGAGATAAGTACACGTTATACTTCTCTTCTAATGCTTGACGAAGGTGTTTTATCATGCGCACTTTAATGACTTTTTTTCTTTTTTTGTGTGCAGCTCCAAATTCAATGCAATCATGAATTTTATCCCAAAAATCAGGGTGGATCATTGCTGCTGATGGCCTTCCGGATCCTTCGTATTTTTCTACAATACCTTTGTCAAGCAACTTTGTTTTCTTTTCTGCTAGTTTTGCTTGTGCTTTAGCATGGCATTTGAGCTTTTTGAATCATGTTTCTTGTTCATTAATTTTTTTTCATTAACAATATTTGAGATCAATGTTTCCTTAAACGATTCATTTGTTGAAATCAAATATATTTGTTCGTATTCCGATATATTTTTAGTTGCTGATTTTATTTTTTGAAATGCATCACGTTGGCATACAGCATTTTTAGGCAACTCTTCTTCTTCGTGCTGCTGCAAAGATATATTAATCAACGATGCATCAATTGGCTAAGACGAATTATCCAAATTACTTGTGTCAAATTGGGTAAATTTTGATTGATGGCTATAAACGTTTGAGGGAACAGTATTAAAATAGTACTAGATTTTTTCATTTATAATGTTTTATTTTCCGGTTTAATATCTTTCCAGGCAAGATTACAATCTTTCATGAGCTGTCGGCGATTTGGGTTCGGGTCGCAAAGAGATCTTTGTTTATAGTAAGCGAATGCATTACAGAACTTTTCATAAAGAGTCTGAGGCTTTTTATAGAACAAAGTTTTATTAAAATTAGGTGTCGACAAGAAGCTTTGCATGGTTATGAAATTGGGTTAATGATTGAAATTGCGAAACTCCGGAAACACCATTTGTATTGCCTGTTCACACTTCGCAAACTAACCACGTTAATATTTTTTTTGTAAGGCGTTACTTTAGAATCATGGGTAAAGTCGATTTTTTTGAGATAGTTTTTTTAATTTTTTTTTT
Organism: Gigaspora rosea; assembly: GCA_003550325.1. Classification (NCBI taxonomy): domain Eukaryota; kingdom Fungi; phylum Glomeromycota; class Glomeromycetes; order Diversisporales; family Gigasporaceae; genus Gigaspora; species Gigaspora rosea. The sequence continues at coordinate 123,276 of QKWP01000387.1, read as the reverse complement.
TATTAATTGTAGGTGAAAATTTGGGATAGTAAGTCACGTTCAAATAGTTTGTTATGGGTAAGTCTGGATAACAACACATGTATAAACGTGCAATTCTGCTCTAGCCTTAATTTAGGATTGTATGGACTGGGCAATATAGGTATAAATAAATATATTTTTTTGCTAGAGATGAAAGGTCGCCTTAAATATGTTAGAACTCAATTGCCCAACAATCAATTTTTCTCAAAACAATAAGATAAGTAGTTAAATTGTTTTGATAATAATGACCTGTACGTATAGCATATTTAGTATGAATTTTTTATTTTTTTTTTTGGTTAGTCTACAATAAAGAATAATGTAATTCATAGACGTATGAGCTTATTTAACGATTGATAGTATTTAGACAGCATATTATACTATTGTTTGGATTTTTGTTTTAGTTAGAGTAAAAAGTAACAGCAAGCTTAATTACGTGTTTGGAATATATATATGCCTAGCTTATTCTAAGTTTATATCGTATAATTCAAAAATAGATTGTATTCAAAGCTGTGCATTATGCATTTTATAATTGAGATGCGCCATGAATGTCTTTTCTTATAAAAAAAAACCCCCAAAATAAGCTATACTCTTTATAATCCATATACAAGGTGCATTTCACTTTTCCACAGGATAGATCGACCTTTGAATAAACTTTAATATTCTCTAAAAAGAGTGAAAACCTGTAATGATCAGTTACAGGTTTTTACTCACATGCTCAAATCTAATGGAATTATACAATGTGCTTTTGCATAACGATAGTCAAAAAAAGCATGATAGAATGCAATTAGTAGTTTCAATAAATAGAAAAAATCAACTAAAAACTTACCAAAAGAAAACACGAATTATGCTAAATTGTATAAACGAATGTTAAAATTGATCAGATCAAAATCATAAAAGTTTAAAAATATATCAATGATAGCCACTACAGCAACTACACACCCTCAGTTCTGTAGAATAAATACCTGCTAATCAACAGTATTCCAGGAGTGTCTAAAGAGAAGCCAAAATTAGACTTTGTCGCTTTAAATTTCATTATTTGATCTATATAACCCAGGACTAGTTCGAAGGTCATTAAAATTCCTAAAACAATATTTAACATTTTGTCAAAGAAATAAATTATTGATAGCATAGAATAATAAAAATCAAAAAATAGAACTAATTACATTTAGCATACTGTACAATAATAAAAATCGAATAGAACTAATTACATATAGCGTACAATAAGCATTAGCGAATTATATAAATGTAATCTTACGTAAGATATTATGGCCCGAAAACTTGCGCAAGAATTACGAATCGACATGAAATCTTTTGCAATTTTCAATTACGGAATATTATGAAATACATATGTAAAAAATTACGCAATATTACATCACAATAATTCGAAATAAATTGCAACAATGCGCATATCAATAAACTAATGCGTGCAGGAGGTAATATTTTGATATTTTCACATTGTTTCACAATATTTTGGATCTTTTCGCATTGTTTCGCAATATTTGTCAAATTTTCGCAAATTTTTAAAATTTTTTAAAAAATAAACAAACGATATACATATTCACATAATCATGCTTTTTTACAGGTTTTCGCTTTATTTCGCAAGGTTTCGCAATTTACTATAAAATTTTACATTTTTTTATTTATTATTATTTTTTTATTTATTATTATTATATATTATACATATTATATTATATATTATATTTTAATTATTATACATTTTTTACAGTATTGTTTTTACATTATTATATATTATTTTAATTACTTTCGCACTTCTTCGCATCTAATTCTATCACTATATACAAAAAACTAGCCCTACACACTTATTTTCGTTCACCTACAGTTAGCTATTCTTTTCGCTTCTTTGTTTTCTATTGTCTTCGCTTTGACTACTTCTTTTGTTTTGGCTATAAACTTCGTTTCGCACTCTTTTTCTAAAAACTTCAAAATAAAAAACATTTCTTAGAAGTGTTGTTGTTCTTGCAAATTGCCGAGGAAAGTCGCAAAGGTTCGAAAAAGTTAGGAATAAATAAACTAAAATAAAAATTAAAAAAATAAGTAAAAAAAAAAAAAAAACCAAAAGTGTAAGCAAACTAATAAAAAAAATAAACGAAGCCCAAATCTTCGTAAGAGTTCGCGTTCTTGCAAATTCTGAAATTGTGAAAACTATGTTAATGTTCATGCAAAATGCCAAAAAAGTCGCAAAGTGCCAAAAAAGTCTGGGTTGTTTTTTTTGCAGAAGTAAGTGTTTTGTTCTCGCAAAGTGCTGAAATAAAATAAATTAATAAAAAAAATTTTAAAATAAACCAAAAAAAACAAAAACAAAAAACACGAAACGAAAAAATAAATGACGTGAAACCTTGCGAAAACTTGCACAAACTTGCAAAACTTTGCAAAAACTTGTGAAAACTTGCGCCTAACTAAATCATTTCTCTAAAAAAGTGTTCTTGGTGTTTTTGAAAGTGTCGGAAGTCTGAGTAAACATGTGCAAGGTTTCGAAAAGTTGTATGTCTTCTTGCAAAGGTGCTGAAATAAAAAATAAAATTAAAAAAATTAAAAAATAAAAAAAATAGAAAAATGAAAACAAAAAAATGAAACAAAAACAAAAAATGAAACAAACGAAACGAAATAAAAACAAAAAAATGAAAAAAAACAAAATAGAAGATCTAGTTATAAACAAAAGATCTAATCCGATCTTGTAGTACAGAATTTAAATATCATGGAACTATTTTGAACTATTTCGAAAAATCAGTCTAACGCACGATCCAGGTTACAGATCTACTGATCCTGATCCAGCTTGGTTTCCTAGTCCTAAAATATTTTGAAAGGGATCGAAATATTTCGTAACCTGTTTCGAAATATTTCGAAATTACTTTCGTAATATTTCGAAATTTTGATATTTCGAAATATTTTGAAATATATTACGTAATATTTTGCTTATATTACGGTTCGTAAGATCTTACGTAAGATTACGCTATTATAAATTTGCTGATGAATAAAAATTAAAAAATTGAATTACATGTAGCATACAATAATAAAATTCGAAAAATAAAACTAATTACATATAGCGTACTGTACAATGCATAATCGATTGCATAATTTCGTATAATTTACTTCATCCTAATACTACTATCGCACTATATTAATATCAGGTGAGGGGTAGGGGGTGGCTTCATAGTAAAACCCTAATCAACTGATAAATGGCACTCTCCTTAAAAGCCTCTATTATCTTATCGATACTCCACTCCTCGACATTAAAACGATCTTTAATTTCTTTACCCTTCAAACTTTATTTTTTAACTCCCTACTTTTATTACATCTTTCTTCTAGTTGCTGCTTATCCTCTTTCTTTCTTCCTATTACTACCGCACTGTATGAAAGTGATTGTTGTTTCTTTCTTGCTGTGTTTTATTTACCTTCTCTATAACGATTCTATTCTGTTGTATTTCCTCTTCTACATCCATATTGTTGAATGTTTCTTTATTATCGATGCAACTCTCATTACGTGACAAAGTATGTTGGTTATTTGTCGAAACTTCCAGAGTGTTGATTGCTGATAACGTACTAGTCTCGATTAGGTCGTTTGTTGTGATGGTCTGAATTCCTAATGACGTAATCTCCCTGATTTGGTCGTTTGTTGTTGTCGTCTGAGTTACTGATATCATTTGTTGTGACAATGATGTCATTTTATTAATTTGCATATTCAAGTCCATTTGAACGTTTTTCATACTATCCTTTTTTATTTCTTCATGAGAACTCTTGACTTTTTTCGCACTGTTTCTTTTAACTTGATTAATTAGTAGTCCGCAGTTAAAGGGAACAAATTTCATAGTAAAAATCGGCGGGCATGTGACTATTACCTTATATAGTAAGTGGAACGTCATGTGCTTCAATTCATAAGAAAAAACTCTATAGTAAACAATTGAAAATACTCGTATCTTATGATCTATCAAACCGATTTTTGATTATTTTACTTCCATTAGAATCACAAGAATTTGCTCTACAACTTTCAATTAAGCAATAAGAAAGAGTTACTTAATAAAAAAATTACTTTTATATGTAAGCAAGCCCCATTCGCACACTATAGAAATTTACTATTAAATTCCGCCGTGATTTATTATAAAATGTCGATCATTTTATACCCTTTATCTGCGATCTTCCACTTAATTAATCTTTTATTACAACTTTTCTAAACTGCCTCAAACTCTTTGACTGGATCCATTTCAAATTTAAAATTTTGTATGGGCCAAAGGCCCCTTTTTCGTTTGTTGTTATTTGGAAGCCTTTAGTTATAGTTGTTTCCTTTCTCTTCTTGCTTAGTTTATTTTCTAGCTTAAAGTTCTTCTTTGTTATGAATTAATTATTTAATTAATATAATTATATATTTAAGTAGTTTGGTGCTGAATTTTCTCTTTTTCTACAGTGCAAGACACTTAAAGACTACATTTTCGTGATTTGTCCCATTTTCAAAAATTTCATATTGAAATTTGATATTTTTTTGATTTTTTGTATTCTGATTGGTCAAAAATTAATTAATAAAAAATATTTTAAAAATATTTTAAAAATAATTCAATAATGAGAAGCCAAAACATGTGACTTGTCCCATTTTTGGTTAAATTTTTACGTATCATATAAAAATACTATGTTTTTAAAGCTATATTTTTTGAAAAGTTATTATAATTTTTTAAAAAATAAGGCCGATAAGTTGTAATAAATTGATTTAGCTAAAAAATAGTAGCTTCCTTTTTAAAATATCTTTTTTAGATCATAAGTTATTAGCTTTTAAAGTTTGTGTAGTCTTTAAGTGTCGCGCACTGTACTATACTGTATTTGTTTATTTAGGATTTACAGATGTACGGGAAAGAGTTTATAATTTATAATTTTTTAATATAAATAGTTGTTAAGCTAGTGTATGTAGCTATTACTACTAGAAAAATTTAGTATAAATATATCTAGCTATTGTAATTAAATAATAATATCTAATTTACAATATATTATAAATAAAATTTAGGTTCCAAGAACCAGATTAAAAAAATCCAAATCTATAAAGAGTTATAATTATATAATAAGTACTAATAAAATATATAAACTTTAGTATAACACATAATATTTATAAAGTAATTTGATTAGTCAAAAAAATAGATATATTTACCTGTTACTTTTTTACAAATTTTTTAATAATATAGTCAATATAAAATCAAACTTTTTCTAATGATCCCTTATATCAAACTTTTTACAAAACCTAACTTATAAAAACTTTGGAGTTAATATATTTGTATATAACAAAGGCTTTAACTAGAAGCAACTTGGATAAAGAGTTTCAGATAGAATATAAGAAAATTAAAATAGAGTTAAAAAAGAACTCTTCTTTTGGATTTGGCCTTTAGATAAAAGACTTCATTATTATAAAAAATGTAGTAGAGCAACCAACTCTAAAGTTTTTTGTTAGAAGATACAAAAGCTTAGACAGAAGTATACTTTTGGTCAAATTTATTAGAACTTTGAATATCTAGTACATAAGTTATATGTTATGCGTTTTAGCAAAGACACTAAAATTTAAGAAGCAAAAAAACAGTTTTTAACAATTATCTTGGTATTTCATAGTCTGATTTGAATAAACTTTTTTTAAAAATGAAGCACTTAGTAAGATGCATTTAACAAAAAAAAAGTTCATTCAATTCTAATATCAGCAAAGTTATAGCATAATTTTATGTAAGATCTTTAAAACTATAATATAAGCAAATATTTTGTAATATATTTCAAAATATTTCGAACTATCCAATTTGCAAAATATTTTAAAATATTCAATTGTTGAAATATTTCAAAAGTAGACCTGCAAGTTAATAGTGAAGTGGTTGCGCTTCTAGGTTCCCAATTGCAAGATTACTAGTTTAAGTTAGACTGCTCATACTTGAGTCTATGAAAAAAAAAACTATACCAAATCTTGATTGATATATAGCTACAAATATGCATATGCAGTGCAAGAATACCTCTAGTAAAATTCTAGTTGATAAAAAGAATTCAGTTAGTTCTGGTAAAAGCCTCTAGTAGTAGATAGATCATTCGGTTAATTCCAGTTAGAAAAATTGAACAGTTCTGGTTAAAGCCTCTGGTAGTAAATAGGACAGCCAGTTAAATCTGGTTGTGAACAATAGAATTAAATTACTTAAAGTAATAATATATATACTGTAGATTCCAAACATGTAGAGGGCCTGATATTTAAAGAAGGTCCCAGTAACTTAATAATTTAAATAAAGTGATACCAAACACATTCTGTCAGCAATCAAGCTGACAGATTAAACAAAAAAATATTTCAAAAGTAATTTTGAAATATTCTAAAAATAGTTTTAGAATATTTCAAAATATTTTAGAACTAGAAAACCAAGGTGAATTACTGTTGTAGCTTTGTAACCTAGATCAGCATATAAGAAACTCATTTTTTACGAAAAATTACAAGTTATAACATTTGTGTAATTAGCTAATTAATGTAAATCCAAATGTGATTATTAACTAATCAAATTAATTAAAAATTTACTTGATATATAAAATATGCAAAAAAATAAATTTATTAATAAAAGCAAAGCATTTTTAATACTAAAGTAATTTATTCTATCTTTCAACTATTAGAATTTACTAAAATTGTATTACATCTAACATGCTACTACTCTATAGTTTATACTACTATAATTACTATTATATTTATTATACAATATATTAGAGATAATTTCTTTTTTATTTGATATATAATATGTATATGTATCATAGTTTAGATAAAATAAACCATGTTAAAGTATTTATATTGCATAGCCTGTTGAATAAATCTATAAAGTTTTATGTTAGTATAACACTCATGGGTTAACAATTTATAAATCTATTGTTTGGCTTTATAATTTAAACATTGTAGAAACTCAATAAACTTAGCCAATTACCAAATGCCCTATTTTTGTTTCTTATGAAAACTTTTTGGAAAAAGCAATTGAAAATGATTAGAAAAGGTTTTCTATTAGAAATACTCAAAATGAAGAAATTTTACTTATAACCTTGAATTAACTTAAATAGATGGTGAAATTGTTAATTTTTAGACTACAATCATACATTAATTTTTAATTGCTCATATAAATAGTTTGTATAACAATATTTTCAGAATCTATCAGATACGAGTTTCTTATATGCTATCTGAATTACATATTGAACCAATTTTTTGAAATAGTTCAAAGATGTTCAATTCTGTACTACAAGATCTATTAGATCATTGTTTATAATTAGATTTTCTATTTTGTTATTTTTGCTTTTTTTGTTTTTGTTTCATTTTTTGTTTTTGTTTTGTTTTTTGTTATTGTTTCATTTTTTTTTGTTTTCAATTTGTTTTTTTTTTTATTTTTTATTTAGGGTTTTATAATTTATTGCGCTTGCAATACATTGCACCCCTTCTATTAATTAAAAATTTTGCCTATGAAACCATCTTTGGAGTTCTAATAAAAAATATTCCTCGTAAAATTTTGGCATAAACTATACTTTTGCTTTATCCCAGGCCTTAACCCTAACCCTAATATTTATTAAATTTTATTTTTTGCTTTGATAAAAATTTCTTTAATTGTTTGTTATACAATTGATAATCTATATAGTTATAATAGGGGTGCAATATATTGTACCATGCAATAAATTATAAATTCCTTTTATTTATTTATTTATTTTTTAATTTTTTTTTATTTTATTTTTATTTCAGTACCTTACAAGAATATCTTTGCAAGAAAACAAACAACTTTTCAAAACTTTGCACAAGCCAACCCAAACTTTTGCCACTTTCAACACTCTGCAAGAATATACATCTGATTTTTTTAGCAATTTCTAAATTTTCAAGAATATTTTTTTAAAAAATAAAGGTTTAGTTAGAGCTTTATTTATTTTTTCATTTGATATAATTTTTTTTGTTTTTGTTTTTTTGTTTTTTTTTTTTAAATTTGTTTTATTGATTTATTTTATTTTGGCACTTTGCAAAAACAGAACTCTTACTTCCTGGCAGTGTTGTACATTTTTGCAGTCCTAGCCTTTTTTAACATGTTCTAATACCCCAGTGTCCTAGTGTTCCAAGTGTTCCAACTATGTTTTAAGTCTTAATAATTAATAAATTAATTTAAAAAAATATAAAATTATATATTTTTTTTAGGTACTAGACACATTTTTAAAAAAATTATTTTAATAAAAGAGTTATCTATATGCCACTATGGGTGATAAATTATTTTTGCCACTCTAGTGATCATCCAATCAAATCTCACTAAAAATACAATTTTTTTATTATTAAAAATACAATTTTTTATTATTAAAAATACAATTTTTTTATTTAAAAAAAATGCATAAAAAAAAAAAAAAAAACTTTGTATAACAAAAAAAAGAAAAACTTCACATGATAAAAAAAATTTTACAAATATTGTTGCGTAACAAAGTAACAAAGCCTACCAAATCCACTGCAACAAGGATAGCAAAAAATCAACACATCCACTGCAACAAGAATGGCAAAAGAAATAGAAACAAAAGGCAAAAATGATGAAGAATTCTTGAAAGAGCCACTAAAAAAACAATGAAAGGACTACAAAAAGAAATAAAAAACCTACTGGACAAACTACTAAAAAATAATAAATTTACTGGAAGAACCCTTCGAAAGCTTACTGGAAAATTCAGACAAAGAACTTATTAAAAGAACTACCAAAAAATAATGAAGCACTTACGGAGCAAACACCAAAAGAACCTAAAAAAATGACAAAAACTCTACTAAATGAACCTACTGAAAAGCAACGAATTTACTGGAAGAACTTAATGATGAAAACTTACTGAAAAAATCTACTGAAAACAACAAAAAACCTACTAAGTAAATATTGAAAAAAGATGAACTTGCTGAAAGACCTACTGAAAAACAATGAATTTACTGAAAAAACCCATGAAAAACTTACTAAATGAACCTACTAAAAAGTAATAAATTTACTAGAAAAATTCAACAAAAGCTTACTTAAAAATTCACAAACTTACTTATCAAAAAACAACAGACTGAAAAATGATAAACTTACCTATAGAAAAATAATAAAATTATTCAAAAACAACAAAATTATTAAGCAAACTTACTGAAAAGAATGAATTTACTATGATGAACTTATTAGAAGAATCTACTGAAAACCCTATTAAATTTACAAAAGAACTTACAGAAAAACAACAAAGAACTTGGCAAGAACTTAATAAAAAAAACCTACTAAAGCACTGATCTAAGCATGACTTTACAAGGCTCCTACAGCTTCTGACATTTGTATATTGATAAAAGTACAACTAGCCTCATCTGCAATTTTTGGTTGCCTATTCAAATAGTTACCCAAAGGTTCTACACTAGCTGCCATACCTACAACCCACATACTGGCATTGCCTATTTAAACTTTCTGATCTTCTGCCTCCTGCTAGTACATTTTGTATCACCAGAACACTGTTCTGGATACTAACTGCACTCTTAGAACTAATTTATCCTTAGTGAGAAACTTGATAGAACGTTTTCCTATTCTACGCAAGTATTACCTACACTTCGGTAGCGTATGCATTCACTGAGGCAAACAACTTGTAGTCAGAGTTTTTGTTCTTTGTTACTTTAGTTATTTTTTAGTTTTACTAATATTTTTTTTTTGTAAATTTATATTTTGCTAGGGTACTAAAATGGCATCAAAAATAGAGTTTGGAACCAAAACTAGTACAAAAAGACAAGTACTAGTTCTTGCTTGTTTGTTTTTTTGTTTTTTTCATGTTTTGAGAATAGTGATTAGAGAACTAGAATTTTTTTTGTTCTTTTTTAATTGTAGTAAATAAAAAGTTTTTTAAATAAAAAAATTTGAATGTATTATTTTGTGTATTAATTATTGCTATTTTTAATTAGTACAATAAGTGAATTCTGTAAATCCTGCATATTACTATTGTTAAACAATGGTAAAATACAAGATTCATAGGATTTACAGAATTTGTACTAATTCGTGGCTTGTCTAAAGTGGAACAGTTTCTTATATTTTATCAAATTTACTTTAGGGTTAGGATCATTTTAGATTAGAATTAGATAGATTTTATATAAACAAAAATATCTTTCTGATAATTTTAATTAATCTGGTTTAGATAGTCATTTTTTGTATTTTTTAGGGGTTTGCTTTTCTTTTTTGTTTTGCTTCATGATTCTGCTCTCTTTAATTCAATAAAAAAAACTTAGAAATATTATTGCATTCTGTAATTTGATTGGCTAAAGGGTTGGCGATTTGATTGGTAATAGGTTGAAGATTGATTACTTGCTGTATTATTCATATAATTGATTTTAATTGGTTGATCATAAGGGTACATGACTATGCAAAAACTTAAATCCTTTATATATAACCAATTTGACTAAATAATTGTCTAATAATACAAATCTTTATAGATCTTGAGATTCTGTGATTAAAATTTAGCAATTTTGGTTTTGTTAAAATTATTATGCTTTGATGAACATTTTGGTAGTTAAATTATTTAAAACAGGCCAGTAGATTAAAACTTATTTAATATTAAAGAAATTTATTTAGTAATTCTAAAAAATTACTATTAAAATTATACAAAGTTAAATGACCTTAGAATCCTATAATTAGATTTTAGCAATTTTGGGGCTTGTTAGAATCATCTTATTGAAATGAGAATTTTGGTAGTTAAATCATCTAAATTGGTCCAATAGATCAAAAGTTATTAATAATTTATAATTTTATATTTTTTGATTAAAATTATAAAATTTTGACCAGAATTATTACCTAATATTTTGGGACCCTACTACTCACCAAAAAATTATATAATTTCTAAAAGCCTCCTTAGTTATCAATTTTGTTAACTAATTGATTTTGATTAATTTTTGATTTTTGATTTGTATTACTATATGGCTTTAGACGATTCCTATATTTTGAATTAGATATATAAACAATGTATAGTTGCTTCTCTCTAATCTGATCCTCTCTAATTCGAATCTATTAAATTCTCTCTAATTTGAACAAAATCTTTAGAATATTGTAAATTTTATTATAAAGTTCAGATTAGCCATATATAACTTTTTGAAAACTAAACTTTTTTAAATTTTTACATAGTAAAAATTAGTGTTCCTGACTAGATAGAGTTGACTGTATTGCCAAATCTGAATTAGACCTGTATATATAAAATTTAAGTTTACTAAAACATATCTATAGTATTTTATGCTATACTGGTATTACACAAAACTATTAAAATAGCTAATCAAAATTTAAGATCAAATATAATATAAAATTTCAATTTTTTCAAAAATTTCCTGCTAAATGCATTATTTCTTCCTGATGATCACCTGAACTAACTTTAACAGAAGAAAAACAAAAATTTTTTTTATTGAAAAGTTGTCTATACTAAATATATAGTAGGTTAATACAAAAAAATAGTTTTAACTTAGGCTTAAGAGGACTCTTTTGTATATTTAGCATGCAAGCCAAAAGTATTCTATAAGATAACTAAAAAAGGTAGCACTCTTGTACAAAAAATTTTGATAAAAAATTAAAGTTTTTTTGTCAACGAAGTATCCTGTGGCAAAACAGTGGAAAACAATAAAAAATTGAATTTTTTAACAATACTCTCTTTAAAATTAGTACAAGTAACATCTTAACTTGAATATCCACTACTATACTCTTACTTGTCTGGGTTTTTTCAAAAATTTTTACCAAAAAGTGGGAATTTCGACATACCTTCTTTAAAAGATCAACATTGTTTACCTGTTCCAAAATAAAAACTAAAGTCATAAGAAGTTACGAGAGATCACAAGCTATCTATGTGTTTATGTGTATAGTAGTTGTATAGCAATAACTAACAAACATCTACTGGATGGGTCTTTTGAAACAATTTTGATTGGTATATCTCAATTTCTTAGTATAGTGTTTTTGTTTATATTTTTTAGTACTAAATTTTAGTTAGTACTGTATAATTTGTACAAATAGTATAGACTTTGATTATACTACTGTATTATCTAGATTTGTTTTTTTTTTTTTTTTTTTTTTTTTTTTTTTTTTGTTATTTTTTTTCTTTTCTTTTGTTTTTTGTTTTTTCCTTTTTATGTTATTTTTTTTATTTTGTCTGTTTTTATTTTTATTTTTTTTTTATATTCTTGGTAAAAAAAAATTAAAAGGAAAGAAGAGATGATCTTGATATAGCATACAACACTAGTGTTGGTGATAGTTGGATATACATTTAGTTGTACAAAGTTTGAGTAAGTTTAGACCTAACTTGAGATGAAATGTTGTTATAGCAAATCGCTTTGGGTATTTAATATTTGAAGAGTTTCTTTTTTAGAGCTAGTTAAATAATTATTTTGTACTTGTACATAGCAGTAATGTTTTACTTTTCTTATTAATAAAAAGAAGCAAGATTATTAAATTATAAAAAAATAAAAATAAAATTTTAATTTTTTGTTTATTTTTTAAAAAAATATTCATATTTTAAATTTTGTTTATAAAACCACTTTTGGGGCTTTAAAAATATTTTTTGACAAATTTTGTATATACTAATGTTTAGATAAAATTTTAGGCCTTATTCTAATTCTAAAATAATTAAAATTTATTTTTTGCTCTATAAAAATTTATTTTTTTATTTTGTTATATGAATTTGCAAATTTAATTTACTTATAGTAGTAAAATTAGAGATTGTATCCAAATCAGGTATTGTCTGAGTTACCAATAGTTAACTAGTTAACTGGGTAATGACTAGAATTACTCGAGTATATTCACTTGAGTAATACCAAGTAGCTTTACCTGAATAATACTCAGGTAGATTCACCCAAGCAATACCCAAGTAGCTTTACCCAAGTAAAACTTAGGTAGATTTACTCAATTAATATCTGAGTTGATATATCCAGGTAATTAGATATTCAAATAATAAAGTATAAAATTTTTTATCAACGATTTTTGAAAAAAGCTGACTTAATTGATGTTAAAAGAAGTAGTCTTTAAAACTGATATTATTCGTTCATGCATGTGTCTAAATGCGTGGTAGGAATAACGTATCATTTATTAATATAACAAATATAATCGGTCATCTTAAAGCATTAGTAATAATAATAAATTCATGTAAATATAAAATACTAAGAATAGTATAAAATTTTTTTATTAGCATTATTGTTGAATATTATAAAATTTTGATGATTTGATTAACTAGTAAACCTGGGTTTTGCTCTGGTCAAATATGGAGCAACATTCATAAAAATTGTAGAAAAATATTTTTTTATTATTATTTTAAAAGAAATATAAGATTAAGCGATAGACTAAAAATCTAGAGTTATTAAATACATTAACTTTTTTTTAAAAAAAAAATAAAAAAAATAGTAACTAAAGTGAAAGTACCTCATGTTAAAATCCAATTCTAAACTTCCTCAATCTTATGATTAAAAAAATCTTTTAATTCCTTAATTGTTCTAACAATTTCTCCATTTGATAAAACCTCTCTCACCTATATAGAACTAAAGCAAAATACCATTTAAATACTATAAAAACTATTATTATTAAATTTGAATATACCAACCATAGCAGAAGCAATTCACTCCCAACTTATTATAAATGCAAGGTTTGTTAACTCTTTTACAAACTGGCGAAAAGAAAAAGCCAGCACAAACTTTTAATTAGTTTCTAATTACCAGACGAACTTGCATGAGAAATTTGTCCTATTAACTACTAAAATTTTTATATGCAAGGAGTCCGTAAATGAATCGGTAGGGTTCTCGTTAATAGAGTTTAATGAAGTTGCGTAAAATATTATTGTTTTAGCATATTACACAAACATGTGAAGCACCCTATCTGATAGCTTACTTAGGTAGAACAGGTAAAATTTTATACTTAGATATATCTGTCAATTTACTCAAATAATCTAGAAGTTTACTTGCCAGTTAACTGAGTAACATTTTTTTGGCCTAGTACAATCACTAAGTAAAATACTAAATGTAAAATTCTTATATAATTTAAAGATTTTTAAAGATATTTTATTTATATCTTTTTATTTACTAGTTCAATTTTGATAATTTTTTGCTATTAGAACTGTAAGAACCTGCTTTACAACTTTATTTAAAGCCAAAAATAATATTTACTTAGTATAAAAAAAACTTTTTATAAGAATTAATATTAGATTTACTAATATATCATTTACTTATTTGTTTATCACCAATTTCAAATATAGCAATAATATAGCTAGGATTTCTCAAAGTCGAATCGAATCAAATATTAGACATATTTGAATTTGATCAAATCGAATAAGCTCTTGATTTGAATTTGATTTAATCAAATCAAATCAAATCAAATATATTTGTAATTTTTATTAAATATTTTCAAATCGAATCAAATATTTTGTCAATTTGAATTTGATTTGATTTGAAATTTCTGTATTTGAATTTGATTTGAAATCAAATATTTGATCAAATCAAATCAAATTGCAGAACCCTAAATATAGCTATAGTGCCAAACATATCCAAATTGGTAATTAAATTGTTTTAAAATATAGTAATTTAAATACAACTTTTTCTAAATTACTTATACTAAACTTTTCAAGAAGGCTGATCTATAAAAACTTTATAGTCAATATATCTAAATATAACAAAACTCTACCAAGCAGGTCTATATTATTTTACTGACAATCAGCTCACCAACACTTCACTTTGCTAACAATTAATTTGCTAACAGGCTTGTTTTACAGATAATCAATCAGTTTATTAATACTCAACTTATAGACAAGCTAACTTAATCAACAAGCTTGTTTGTTAACAATTAATTTACTGACAGTATATTTTACTAACAAGACTGATTTACTAACATGCTTATTTTGATAACAATATATTTTACTAATAGTACATTTCACTAACAGTACATTTTCATTATGCAAAATGAAAAATTAAGTTTGCATGGTCTAAAATAGATTTGGATTAAAATTTTAACAAACAAAATTCCGGCAAATTATAATTCTAATAAAAAAAATTTTGACAATCAAAAATCCTAACAATTATAAAAAGTTTCACTTGAACAATTTTACTATAAAATCATTTAAATCCAAACCTTAATCTAGGTGCTTATACTAACTCTAACCTAAGCACTCATTCTAACCCAAATCTAACTTAAATAAACTTAATAATTTTTTTGTGTTAGAATTGTTTGACTTTTTACTATTAGAATTTTTTTTGTCAATTTTGACCAGTACTCAGGTAATACAAACTCCTGAAGAGAAAATAGCCAATCAGAAAGTGCAAATTTTTACTATTTTGAATCAGCCTGTCAAAGAATTCAAATACACATAAAAGAAAAAAAAGCAAAAATATGCAATAATTAATGTTAAATCAATCTTGGTGCACTAATTAAAAGTGACAAAAATGAAATTTTATATACAAGTTACTTTTGTTATAATGAAGTAATCCGTTCCATTAATAAAAATTTTTAAAAAATTCACCATATCATGAGTTTTATTAGGAAATTCATTATATCGAGAGAATTTTATATAAACTGGCTTTGAACTTAACTTCACTATATCAAGATTTTAATTAGTCTTCCATCAGCAAATTTATAATAGCATAATCTTACGTAAGGTCTTACGAACCGTAATATAAGCAAAATATTACGTAATATATTTCGAAATATTTCGAAATATCAATATTTCGAAATATTACGAAATTAATTTCGAAATATTTCGAAATATATTACGAAATATTTCGAACCCTTTCAAAATATATTACAAAATATTTCGAACCCTTTCAATTATTTTAG
>QKWP01000387.1:82503-97511 GCA_003550325.1 Gigaspora rosea | reverse complement strand
AAAAAAAAAAAAACAGAGTTACATTTTTTTAAAAAAAAAATAACAAAAAAAAAGGACAAAGTTATATTCTTTTAAAAAAAAACAATAAAACCAATTTCATTCTCTAAAAAAAAATATTTTATTCTCTAAAAAAAAAAAATTAATTCTTATTTTACATTTTTTATTAGTACATTTCAAATATAAGATTTATAAAAATTACACTCTTTTTGCCTACTAGCTGTTTCAAATATAACCTTTTTATCCAATACCTACTTTTTAAATATAACCTTTTTTAAAAAAATTAGCAATTTTTCAAATATGATTTAATATAGATTGTTCAGGATCCTAATAGGCTATAATACTATTGAGCAAAAATGTAATAAAGAAACTCTGAAGCTTTGTTAAGTTCTATAAATATAAATATAAAAGTAAAGACTTGGTTAGATATAATACACTATATAGTATAACTCTTACAAGTTTCTTTAAGTTAGTACTCTTTTCTACTCTCTTTGGCTTTTTGAAATTTCAACAAAGTAGGCATTTTGGCATATCTCTTACAAAAGATTAGTAGTATTTATCCTTCTATTTGGGTTTTGTATTACCAAAATAGAACAAATATGGTTACATGTTTGGGATCAGTAGGACAATTTTTAAACAGATGTGTATTGTATTGGGTGTAGTTTGATTATATTTTTTTTTACTTTTTTTCATTGATATTTT
This sequence comes from Gigaspora rosea, assembly GCA_003550325.1. Classification (NCBI taxonomy): domain Eukaryota; kingdom Fungi; phylum Glomeromycota; class Glomeromycetes; order Diversisporales; family Gigasporaceae; genus Gigaspora; species Gigaspora rosea. The sequence continues at coordinate 96,812 of QKWP01000387.1, read as the reverse complement.
TTTTTGTTGTTGTTAGTATTGTTAGTATAGGATTTTTCTTTGTCTTTTGATTTTTTTTTTTCATTTAGAATATGTAGGTACTTCTTTGTTTTGGTTTCTTTTCTCTTATATTTTTATTCTACTCTATTCTTTTTCTGTAAGGTCTTTGGATATTTATTCCTGCCTATTAATTCGAGGTAAGAGGGATTTGAAGAAAAATCCTATAGATAAGCAGTTCAGACAACACCTCTTGGTTGCAAATTTTTGAACTGGGTGTGGCAGATCGCATTTGGCTATTGAATAATATCAGAGATATCAGACTTAGTAAATTAGAATTCATTACTTTTGTATAAACACAATAGTTAATCTTAATAAAGTACTGGTGAGGCTGCCTAAGAATTAAAAAAAATATATACAAGTGTATATAGTAATTTAATATCAAATATTTCAATATAATTTAATATTATTCTTAAATATATTAATAAGATAATTTAAAATAATATTAAAGTATACTAGAAATGTTTAATATCAAATTACTAACTTTCAAAATAAACTAAAAAATTAAGATTAAATATTTTAAGTAAAATATTTGATAAAAAAATTCATACTAATTAAAATTTGAACATTATATTTAATATCTATTTTAGTTTATAACTGCACCTACAGTAACTCTAAATTTTAATAGAGATAAATATTAATAGTTCTAGTATAAATTTTAATAAAATAAATATTTTTGTTATCTTATCTATATCACATTATATTAACAGATAGTTCTTATAGATAGTTTCTTATAATATTGGCTTGCAATTTATTATTTACAGTTTGGTATACCAAGTTTGTACACATTGATAATTAATTTTGTAAAAAGAACAAACCAATGGATTGATTAATTCATAATCTAGTGGTCTAATTTGATTAATTTTATTATCATTAGATTCATCATAAAATAATGAATTTAATAATACTTCAAATCTGATCATCAGATTACGAGTTATCACCATTTAACTGTTAATCAAACCATTAATTCGTTCTTTGTTGTCAAAGTGTACAAACTTGGTATGTCAAACCTGTAATTAAAATTAAGAAAAATTTTTTTTTTAAAAAAATAATATATTACTTGTAGTCACGTTATTTTATCTACCTGCGAGTTATTCCGTATGTTACAAAAAGTGGGCGTTATATTTCGAACATTTGGTATCTATTTTAAGCCAAACGATATGAAGTTTTTTAAGGGATGCAGTTTCAGAAATAATGACCATGAACGTTATTTCGCGACTATATGGTAATTTTTAATAAAACCATTCATAATTTTTTTTTTTGCAAAACATTATCCCGCTAAAATTAATAATAAACACTAATGCAATAGTATATGACTTAATAAAAACTATTATTAATATATCATAATAATAATAATAATAATAATAATAATAATAATAATAATTAATAGGGATGACATAGTCCCACTTAAAATACGTATATGGTAAAATTCAATAATCAAAACTTGATGTAAAAATCTTTTGAATTAGATTTGCCAATTGACATGCAAGGTATATGTATGTTCATAGTCATACTTTTTTCCGGAAAAGAGAAAAAACATGTACGTACGTAAGAACGTACGTACTGTACGTACTTACGTACACAGTGTAAAATTTACTTCTATAGAAAATAAAAAATGGCTTAACATTTTTTTTTAACATATATAGTATATATTTATGTTATGTTCGTTAAACAGTAAAATGTATACCTCTAACGTAAACGTAAGTACGTACATTATTTTTTAGGGAGAAAAGGATACTGTAAATACTGTAAGTGTAGGAAATTTTTGTTGCACAATAAAAGAAAGGTTTTGTATTGGATATCAAAAATTTCATCGAATAGCGATGAGGCGCCCTATAATAAATGATATTAGGTAATAAATGTCACGTATTTTGGATGATTAAATTTATGACGAAATATTTAAGTCAACAAGTAAATATTATGTAATTTAATATTAATATAAACGAATAAAAAAATTAAATCTTTTAGCATCAGATAAACAGTTTTTTAGAGTTCCACCAGAATATTCTTTTTTTTTTTCGATTACTAATTATAAACTGTGATGATAGTCATCATATCCTCCTAAATAAGGTTTACGAATCCAAAAGATTATTAAAAAAAAAATAGGGTACACTGATCGTTACTATCGGTCATCTATTATAGATAGAAAAAAAAAAACATTCAAATCAAAAATAGCAGCTGATAGCGATAATAGCGATACGTGGTAAATTATGATTGATGACAAAAGCAGTTTTTTTTTTTTTTTTTAATCGGTTAATCCTGCGGTTACTTAAACGATCTAATAAACATTTAAATAACAGAAAATCGTCCACACACTTCAAGAATAGAAAAGATTTGTACCGTTTGAAAAGTCAATAAAAGATTGAAAATTCGTAACGGTAAATCAATTATTAGTATAAGTTAAGTATTATCCAAATTTAGTGTGGCATTTCAGCATTTCAGCAATTAATGGGTCTAAAAAGTTTTTCTTAGAATTGTAAATTTTAAATAAAATTTAAATTGTTAATATGAAATAAGCATTTCTTTTTGTGACAATATATTTCTATTCATCATTACTTTGCTTAATACGAAAAAAACTGATTGTGTAATAAAAATTATATCAATATGGATTAACTTGCGGATACCTGGCACCGTAAATACACAACCTAAAAATAGGATTAGGAATTGTTGAAGGCTTTGCTGGGTCAAATGGATAAATAAGGAATTGTGTTACTGTGATATCGTCAAATTTCATCGTTATCAGATTTTTTTGTGTTCATATAATGTGGCGTAACACATAATCTGAGTATTTATTTATTTATTTACGTTACTCATTATGTGTCAACTAACTAAACTAAATGCGCACGTAAAAGAAGCATTAAAGTGATTATTAATCGTATAACAATCGTATGACAATATATGACAATCGTATGACAATGTGACATTTTTTTTTACAGTATTGTTTTTTTTCATAATTATATCTCATTCGTATTTATACTTTCCTGGTGAATTATTTGAATCTTTTCCGATTGAATGTTAAATTTTGACATGTAAGACGAAACAAATCATAGAAAAACTTTAAAGAAATTCCAATGTTTCTATTTGCTTTTTTTTTTTTTTATATTTTAAAAGAATTCTTATAGGTCAGATGAGAATAGTTTCATGTTAATATTATGTATAATTATTTATATCATACGACTTTTAGAAAGGATGGCTGAATTATGCAGAGATAGTGTAAGAACCTAACACATGATTATTAAGAGATTAGAAAAGGATAGATTAATATGCAATTGATCAGATCATCATACTTCGTTCACTGTTTAAAGACACTTTCTTTCTTTTTTTTTCTTTTGTTAAGTAATATCATATTTCCAAATCCGGGAATTCATATTTAAATCGGAGAATTTTATTTCGCGTTTACCGGCATTATTCATCATAATAAGGGTGAAACTGACCTTTCTGCATTCGAATGTACTAAGGCTGCATTGAATTTAATAATTTGAATATATTGTTATTATTTTTTTTTTTTTTTCTCCGAGGTTCACTTTTTTACGCGTCAGCCGTATGCATCTTAGAAAACTCTAGAATAGACGTGACAAATTTAAGTGATCCTTCTTTTAAGACCTATTGTAATATGTGGTAGATATGTTTTTGTAAATAATATTGAATAATAATATCGAATAATAATATTGAATAATAATATTGTATAATGATATTGAATAATGATATTGAATAATGATATTGAATAATGATATTGAATAATATTGAATGTATTAATGTTAAATAACGATAATGTTTGATTTTATGTTAAATAATGATAATGTTTAATTTTATGTTATTAAATTTTAATTTTATGCTAAATAACGATAATGGTTTAATTTTATGATAATGTTTACAGTTGAACCTTCAAAAACTAGTGAACCAGTTTTGATACCAGTATAAACCACCAAGCGGGTGACAAAAGTATTTTTTATAATTTATAATACACCCAGATAAGAAAAGTCCCTAGACAAACAAGACCTTTTTTATTTAATGTTTTTGCAGAGATACACTGTAGTAAAAAAAAAAAAGAACTTTCTTTTATTCGGGGACTTTCAGTTCCCAGTTTTAAGTATTAGTAATAACATAACTTGATAGTTATCAGGGTTACAACAAGAACGATTACGATTAAAAAACTGTAACAAAATTGAATTTATAATATGCATTTCTCTAGCATAAAGAATTTTATTTATTTATTTATTATTTGTTTATGTCATATCTTAAAAAAAATTGTGATTTCTGTTACCCATACAAGTAATAAAATGATAAAATTCTATTCCAAATTCTTTTCCATCATGTAAATTTCGAGAAGAAAGAAAAAAAAAAAATATAATAATAGTTACATACGAATTATTTATCTCTATTTTTTAAAGTCTTATTCCGTTAATGCCAGGTGTTTTTAAAAAAAATTGATTTGTTGTGTTTATAATGATTTTATGTTTATATACATGAATTTCAATTCATAAAATGCGTGTGTTGTGAGGTTGATCAAAATACGTTGCCTATCTATTTACAGATATAAAAAGCCATTTCTATTTTAATATGAAAAAAATTATTTCCGATAACGAAAGGGTCGAAAAAAGATCTAAAATGTTATGTTCATCTCTCGTTAGAAAGAAAGAAAAAAAAAATGAAAGTCTATAAAAAAAAAAAAAAATGCAAAATAAATATGTCTGAAAAAAAAAAATATATATATACTAATATCGTCTATTTGAATAAGAAATGATAATAAATAATACGATGTCCCGATAAAAATGTTTTGTAACCAAATTCGTTCCCCCTTCTTCTAATTAATTGTTCATTGCGTTTTTATTATATTACTAAATTTTCACAATATCCCGTCGAAATGAAATATCGATAATTATATATTATTTGTAAATTTTTTAAAGGGAATTTGGGACAAAAGGGGGTATCGTCTGAGGTTACTGATATTACTATAAAATATCTTTACTATTAATGTTCGTATTTTTTTTTTTTTTTGATGCAGTAATTTGAATGATAACTGCGTTTTTAACTTATATGCTCAACGAATAAATAATAAAGAAATCCCAGTATATTCAGTATAAAAAAGAACTGTAGTATACTGTACTAAAAATCCTTATCCCGTTCATCCCATATTAATTTTAAAAAAGGTTATAAGGTTATTAATCAATAAAAACCATTAAAAGCATAATCGTCCCTTAACTATATCATTTTGTGAATCGTAAATGTCATTATTTACCGGAAATGATGGTCGATTTTGTTGTTGGGAATATAATAAAGGTGATTGATTTTTTCGAATTTCGACAGCAACATCAGATATAACACCGTCGCAATTTATAGTATTATAATTATTATAATCTCTAATACTCAACAAGAAGTTCTCACGTAACCAAGGTACATCCTTCATAAATTTACGAACGAAAGCATAAATTTTTTGAAGGAAAATATCTGATGGATCTAAATCAATACTACTTTGATTACTATTTTCACTATGTCGATCATCATCATATTGATTTAAATCATCGAAAGGTTTATAATCACCAGTTTGGTGATCAAAGTCTCCATATTCAGCTCTATCAATTACAACATCGAATTGTTGTCGTATAACACCATAAGCAAATTGACCTTGTTCATCAATTAATCGTAATTTAAGTTTCTCTTCAGGATCAACAACATAAGGTTGTTCAGGATCACATATCCATTCTTGACTTAAAGCCAAAATTTTTTCATAAATCCAGATTTGTAATTGAGTAACATTTACGAAACCATTTGGAGGAAGAATTGGACCACCACCTTTTGTTACGGATTGAAGGTATTGAATCAATAATGGGTCCATCATTAATTGCGCCATTTGCGCTAAACCAGTCATGTTATAATTCAAAGTAATGGTGGCGCGCATAGAATTATTATCAATGGAAACAACTATAAAATTCAGAATTTAGTTTTAGGAATAGATCCTGCTTATAAAAAAATAAAAGATAAAAAGTTTTGAATGCAAACCTGGAGAAACTGGCTGCATAACAGGATTATTATAAATATTTCGATTCATAAGAGGAGATGATTGTTGAATTTGTTGACATTGTTGTTGTTGTAAAATATAAGGTTGTTGTACCAAATTTTGTTGTAATTGAGCCAACTGTTGTGGTTGATATCGCATAGGAGAGTATTGAGAATTTGGTACTAAATTTTCGAAATTCATGCCAACTAAAGAGTTATCGTTGAAGTAATCATATTCGTTCTAATAAGGCAATGAGAGAGTGAGTAAATGAGGTCATAATAGCATCTTCAACTTCAACCATATAACAATAATATATAATAATAATAATAATAATAATAATTAATTAATAATATTATAATAATAATAATAATAATAATAATAATAATAATAATAATAATAATAATAATTATTATTATTATTATTATTATACAAGGCAACAAGGAGCGTGATTATTATTATTATTATTATTATTTATTATTTTTTAATTATTAATATATATTTTTTTTGATTATTTTACCTTGATAACCATAGGTTGTAATTTTACTTCTTGATTCATTCTTTGATTTTGGATCCAGTGTTGTTGTCTCATAGTTTCTTCCTCTTGAACGGAAGGAAGCGGTTCTTCCGGAGGCGAGTAAGACGTGTATTGGCAACGATGTTTAGATTTCAAGCATGCCGCACACGATGGAGTCTTTCTATCGCATTTAACTTTTCTTTTTTTGCAACTAACACATGAACGATTTGGATGACCTAAATTGTTAGCCATCGGAGAAGGAGGAGGAGTGCAATAAAGAAGAGTTGGTTTAGGATGATGATTCGTTAAAAGTTCAGAAAATTGCGAATCTTGATATTGTTGCGAATAGATCATTGTCGTTTTTTTTTCAACTCGATTATTTTTTTTTTCTGATTTTTTTTTTTTTTGTGAGGTGGACGTGGAGGACCTTTATATATGTTAAAAATGCTTATGATCTGCGTGTCGTACAATATGTGATATTTTGTGACATCACTTAGTGTTATATATATTGGTTATATATAGATATATAATATATAGTAAAATAAAAATATATACGGATTTACAAAATTTAAATTATTATATATTAGATATCTATTATTATTACAACATACACATAAATATAATAATAACAGATAATATAATTAATAAATATAATTTATTTTGATGTACGTATCGAGTACATTAGTATGTACTGTACATACAGTATATATAAATAATATTATATTAAAAATTGATAAAATATAATTGTATTTCACACAGAACGTTTACCAAAGGAGACAAGTTTTTCCATTCTAACCTGTGATTTATAGTAATGTTCAGTAAACTTCTCTTGCAAAAAAAAAAATAAAATAAAAAAACCTTTTGTTGAATTAAATAGGTAATAGAAAAACTGCGGCAGTGACATCGATGTTTCCAGAATGAAATACGCATGTATGTGACAACACGCCTCTAATTCATTAAACTTTGATAATTAATATCTGGTTATTAAAACCTCTGATGATTATGATTATTTAACTACAGTAACTAAACAATAACTACAATAACTACAATAACTACAATAACTACAATAACTACAGTAGCCCCTGATAATTAACTTCTGATGACACACTACTGATGACTATACACTTTTTGTTAACTACACACCTCAGATGACTACACACCCCCAGATGACCGCACACCACCACTTGAATGACTATATTTAATTATTGAATTTTTAATTAAATTTCCACATTGAGAGAAACTATATCGCATGGTAAATAACATTCGATGATGATGCAATATAAGATTAATATTAATGAATGTAAAAAAAAATAATTTTTAGAAAAATGCTTATTAGAATGAATCATTATTAGTTCTTTTTCTTATTTTAATTGTTTAATACAGTATTTAATTTAATAATTTAATAATATTTAATAATTTTAATACAGTATATTAAATTAATTACTCCAATAAATTCTTCAGTAAATAATTTTAATTTTTTTAATTAACCATTAATTTCTTCAGTTTTTAAAAATTTGTATCAATGAGTAACATCACGTTTTATTTGTTTTAATATTTTTAGAATTTCTTTGTTTCTGTTTCTTTTTCCTTGAAAATTAATATTTATATTAAAATTTGAAAAATTATAACATGAAACATCTTGGAACTACACGACATCTGAAAGTCGTAAACATTAAACTAAATTCTGCTTCTAAATGATATCATATTTTGACAGATTCTACGAATTTGTACCTTATTGTATAACAGATACACAGCAGTTAGATATCAAACCCAGAGAATTAACGAACTCTTTGATAGAATTATTAGAATTTAAGGAAATTTGTATACTATTCTCGGCTTAGACCGATTAAAATGATGTACTAAATTTTAAAGTTGTTAATCTTTCTATTCGAAACAAAAAAAAAAATAAATAATTAAATCTTTTTATTTTTATCATTCATTTTTCAAATATTATTTATTTAATATTGTTTAATATTATTGTTAAAATTTTTTTTATTATTGTTATTAAATTTTTCAAACAAAAAAAAACATATAATGATTCTTGTTTCTCTCGGGCTCGGATGTACTGTACATATCTTTAAAAAAACATCTACACGTGACAACATTTCAAGATAAGCATATAAAATTTTTTAGATAAATTAATTATATATATTATATATTATTATTAATTTACAATTACATTCAATTTTTTACATTCCATACCTGCAATAATAATAAAAAAAACGGGTAAACAAGAAGAAAAATCTTCAGGGTTTAGCAACAAAAATAATATCAAATTAGTAAACATTTAGTTATACAAGTAAAAAAGTAAAAAAGTAAAAAAGTAAAAAGTATTAGGTACGTATATGCTGGTTGCCATTGGTATATGCATAGATTATCATACATTTCAAATATAGGAATTTTGACCGAATACATTTTTTTGAAATATTTACACAATTTTTTTTGGTTCTTAGTAAAAAAAGTAATATGTAAATATGTAACTATGTAACTATGTAACTATGTAGTTATGTAGTTATCTGTTATGTAAAAAAAAAAAAAAGAATAATAAATTTTGATTTTATACATTTTATACCATGAATAACTAAATACCTAAATAACTAAATAACTAAATAAATAACTAAATAATTAACTAAATAACTGATAAGTAATTAAATTTTTATACAGTATATTATTAAAGTAATTTATTGTAGGTATTCCAAGGTATTGCAAGGTATTGTAGGGTATTGTAAGGTATTTTGAGGTTAAAAAAAGCAAGTAAAAAAAAACAGATTATCAAATGATATCTCAAATCGTAAAATATCGAACAAACAAAATATTATGCAAATAGGTAATTTTTTTTGCCCGAGACAAAGAACATGACGTTATAAGTTAATCATTAACATAATAAATTTGATTGGTTTATTATAAAATCATAAATCATTTATGGATATTACATACGTACAGTACGTACGTACTGTACGTACTGTACAATTAATACAATTAATTTAATTTTTTTTTTTTTTTTTATCTTGACATATTACATAGATATATATTTTAGTGTTACCGAATAATTAAAAAGTTCGTTGTTCTTTGTTATGGCCAATAAATTTTTATACGTATTTATACCACATGGAAATTGTGTAACAAAAATTGTGTAACTGAGAATTGTTATACGAATTCTTAAGTTCTAAAAATTATAAAAAAAATATTATTATTATTATTTTCAAAAAAATTACGTAAAAAAAAATGAAAAATAATTTATCACAGAATTAAAAAATATATAAAAAAGGGTATTATAGGGAGACAACATGGAAAATCTTTTGGAAATACAATATGTAAAAAAAAAAAAGATTTGGAAAGAAAATACTTTTAGGAAACATTTTTATTTATGGAGAAGGCTTTTTTCATTTGAATAAGTGGTGTTTCAATGAAATTGAATTAAAAATTAAAAATGGCTAACGAACAGGCGCATTTTAATTGAAATGTTAATTCCGGTTAATCATGATTCCTTAATTTATTATTTACCCAATAATGTAACAAGGATCATCAAACAGACAAAGAAAATGGCGTTCAATGTTTACTCACACGATATCACACGACCTTGACAATTATCAATTTTAGAACTCAATTTGCACCATTCAAAGAAACTTTTTCTTCCATAAAGTAATTCATAAAGTAAGGGATAATAAAAAAAAAGATAAATGCATATCGTCAGGTATCAACAAACAATATTCTTTTTAGGAATACATACACAAATAACGTATAATATAACATTGTTTTTTTTTTTTTTTTTTTCACGGAATACATGTGGCAATCATAAAACCTGACACTTTCGGAACGGATAAATTCAAATATTTTTTTTTCAAAAAAAGATGTTTGAGCCTATTTAATAGAAGGTTAAGGAGAAAATATGGTTTTAAAAAAAAACAAATCGTGAGGTCTCGAGTTATTAAATTGAGTTCTCGAGTTGGTTAATTAATAAAAATTAGTAAAAGATTATCAACGTTTTTTTGTTTTTTAATTTTTAATTATTACAGATTTAATACATAACTTATTAATCATTATTCGTCATTGGCTGTTTCTTCCAATAACTATATATATGTTAATAATTACTACCGAGATTCATTGACATTTTGTTTTGCATGTAAATAACACATGATGATTCACACAATTCTCGAGATTGTGGAGGTTGCGTCAATATTATGAATTTTTTTTTTTTTTTTTTTTTGTGTGTGTGAACACTGTGTTGTGTGAACAAAAGAATATAAAAAGAATATCAATAGTAATAAAAATGAAAAAAAAAGTTTGATGCCGATACTTTATAAAATATATATATATATGTACGATACTTGTATACTTGTATACTTGTATACTTGATACTTGTATGAAATATATATATATTATATCGTTTTATATCGTTTTATATCGTTTTATATCATTTATATCATTTTATATCATTTTATATCGTTTTATATCGTTTTATTATATCGGTATGTATGATACTTATGATACTTCTGTACTTGTATGATATCTATATATGATATATACGATATCATATATGATGATATAAAGATATATACGATATCATATATGATGATATAAAGATATATACGATATCATATCTGATATATGATATACACGATATTATATATGACGATACAAGTTATATTATATAAATTATAAACTTTATATAGATAGAATTTCATTGTTTCCGATTCCGATACGGCGAGTGGATGATGACAAATAATTAACTGCGGATGATTAATGTAGATTATTTATAGCTGACTAATTTTCTTTAAGGAACTCACGAGGTGATTATGAGGTGTTATGAGGTGATGTAAACAAAAAAACCGTTAACAAAAAAAAAAACAATAGATAGATTTAATGGGTATTTAAAAAAAAACATGATGAGTAAAAGGAAATTGATGATGATTAAATTAAATGGTAATAGGGTAAATTAATTGTAAATTAATGTAAATTGATGATAATTGGGTTATATTTATAATATTTATAATATTTATAATATTTTATAATATTTTATAATATTTTATAATATTTATATACCGATAAATATCGAGATATAATTTAATATAATTAATATAATTAATTTTTTTTTTTACAGTATTGCAAGATTTACTCGGAGAATTGTGATACCTATGGTAGATAAGATCCTATATATCGATATACACCACTATCCTGAATTCATTTATTTGAATGAATGCTGTATCATATATGCACATTCATCAGGTGTACGAGATAAGATGGTTTTTGATTAAGATTAAAATGGATATAAGTTACAGGGACACGTTATGTTACACAAGCATCCAGTGACATTACATTGGTCATGCAAAATTAATATATTAGTAGCATGGTCCAATTATTTAATGCTGTAATCCTGTAATCTGTAATGTCTGTAATGATTCTGTAATGATTGTATATTGTGTACAAAAATATCGAATCGAAATTATGGTACAGTATTTTCCGTAATAAACATTTTGTCATGTCATGAAAAATATATATATATGAAAATATATATCTGATATGAAGAATATATATCTGATATATATGAAAATATATGAAAAATATAAACACATGATCATAATGTATTTATGTAAATATTTTCATAAATATTCATAAATATTTTGTATCTACAGTAATGTATCTAATAGATATATCTTTTTCATATCTAATAATAACAATGATATCTAATACTGTAATAATAATAATATCTAATATCTAAATTTATAAAAAAATATTGATTATTGATATTTTAACTTTATAGATTTTATTCCTGAAAAACGTGCAATAATGTCAGAATTTAATGCGTTACTGATAGTCTTATCATGCTGTTTTGTTTGCATTGTCTAAAAGATAATCTTTTAAAAGATTCACAAAATTTATTTTAGGGAGTCATAAGACTTTGATAAGCTATAAGAAATGCATCAATATCGAAATATCGATGAATATTGGTTAAATACAAATGAGGTATATCACACATATTTACAATATCTTAAAATTTTTTTAAAAAAGATGTAATTCGTTTTTGTCAGGACCCAATGTCCTTTGACTATACCCTACATGCACGTTAATATGTCATGTAGCGTATCTCAAAAAAAGTTATCAGTAAAATATATTTCAAAACGTATGTTTTTCTTATCTATTATTATTTCGATTACTAATATGTATTAGTCTAAACTTTATTATCATCACATGCTCGTTACTCTACCATTCAAAATTTTACCATTACCCATTCAGAAACTCTTCATTATTATCGTCGTTATTATTATCAAAAAAAAATTTTTTTTTTAAAAAATCATGATTCAGGAAACAATAGCAAACTATTCTTTTTATGTTAAATAAAGAATCCTTTTAAAGAAACAAAGACAAAATAAATTATTGTTTCGATTTTTTCACCATAAAAAAGTTTATAAAATTTATAAATTTATAAATTTATAAATATATAAATATATAAATGTATAAATGTATACTAATGTACAAATGTATAAATGTACAAATGTATAAATGTATAAATGTATAAATGATAAATTTTATACCGTAAATGTATGTAGGATTTTTTGAAAGTCATTAAATTCGAACTCCTGATCTTTTTTTTTAATAGTAAAGACATCAAAAAACATTTGCGCTGAAAATCATATATATATACATATGTACATACAGTTGCTAGTATCTGGTATGCACTGTAAGTATGTAGAGTATGTATAGTATGTAGAGTATGTATAGTATGTAGAGTATGTATAGTATGTAGAGTATGTATAGTATGTAGAGTATGTATAGTATGTAGAGTACCTGCATCACTAAAACAGTAAAAAATATTTGAGATATGAGATATATACATACAGTAATTATGACATAATTGAATAACGATAATCACAGTAGTTCATGTGACTTTCCATGTGATATTATTAATCACTTGTTCCCTTTATTTGGAGTGACACATTAAGTAATAGGGCTTTAATGATTTGCGCCTCAATTTGATCACACGCATAGTTCTCTCAAATAAAGCATAATAGTGTGTATATATACGCCGTCTTTTTAAATACAATATTAAATACTTGTGATTTGTGATATAATTGATATAATTGATTTAATTGATTTAATTGATTTAATTGATATAATTGATATAATTGATATAATTGATATAATTGAATTATATATTTTATATATAAATTTATATAAATTATATAAATTATATAAATTGAAAAAAAAAATCTAATGAATTTAATGTAAAAAGAAAAATAAAATCTGGATTTTTAATCCCAAAAAAAATTTGGGGTGGTTTAACATCAAATTTAGGTTAATTCATATTTCTAAAGAAAGTTACTCCTACGTAATACTTACACAATAAGGAATTTTATTTACAAAAAGTTCATCATAACAGATAGAACCTATACGAACAAAAAAAGATACGTAATATAGAGTTAAAAAAAAAAAACCTCTCCGAAGAAAATCGGTATTTCTAAAAGAATATGACAGTATATAGTATACATGACTGACAGTTTTTAATTATCGTTTATCACAATAGAAGCATCATCAAGTATGAGAAAAAAGCATTGTTATCTAATAAGAAATAACAACTGCGTCTCATGAGAATTTTAATTATCAGTTATGTCGAACAGCTCAAAAAAGATAACCAACAAAGTTGATTATGAAGTAATACTATGCATAATGAATATACGGTTGATAAAACATATTGTTGGTTGATCTTGACAGTTTTTCAAATAAACAAACAGATAAAGACTGACTGTAAAAAAAAAAAAAAAA
>QKWP01000387.1:38769-81954 GCA_003550325.1 Gigaspora rosea | reverse complement strand
GTATTGCAGTATCAGTATTGCAGTATCAGTATTGCAGTATCAGTATTGCAGTATCAGTATTGCAGTATCAGTATTGCAGTATCAGTATTGCAGTATCAGTATTGGTTTGAGTTTTCGGCATTGGTTTTGGTTTTGGTTTTGGTATTGGTTTTCGGTATTGGTTTTGGTTTGAGATTTCGTAATTACTGTAGTTTAGAATTTGGTATTGGTTTTGGTTGAAGATTTCGTAATTACTATAGTTTAGAATTTGGTATTGGTTTTGGTTGAAAATTTCGTAATTACTGTAGTTTAGAATTTCGGTATTGGTTTATAATTGTGACAATTGTGACAATTGTGACACTGATATGAATTTTTGACATTGGGTAGGTCTAGTCTATGGATTTTTGGATTTAGGTACTGTAAACAATATCCAATTCAATAACCTAAACTTGAAAAAGTTTAGACCATTTTTTAATTTTCATTATTCACACATTATACTGTTATATCAAAGTATTGCTTGTCTGTATGTAAAAGATAACAGAAAGATAATAAATTATCTTGATAAAAAAAATTGCTATAGACTAATAGACTAAAATTTTAACTATTATACATATTCTATTACATATTCTATTACATATTCTATAACATATTCTATTATATATTCTAGTACATTATTTTATATAATCTGTTTTAAAGAAATTTTGTTTTAGCACAAATTTTATACAGTATTACGCAGTTTATGATTTTCACAATAGATAAAAAATTCAATCAACAAAAATTTTTTATAATTTTTTTTTTTTTTGGATAAACCTACTTAAAAGGATGAGTTACTTAAAAAGAGTGTGTTTTTATTACGTAATTGACTGTGGGGAGAAAAGGGGTAAATAGTTTATCACATAAGTAGATTACATATAAATGTTACGATTGGTCATTATTTTATCACTCATGAGAAGGGTTTGCTTTCTAGTAAGAGAAATTACGTAATATAATGTACATTCTCTGTCTGTTAAAAACAAAACGGTGCATTTCATAGTAAACAAGGAATAATTTCGTATAATGATAACAACAAATTTAGTAGTTTTTTTTTTAAAGATATCTTAACTTTTCTTTTACGTAAATTTATTCAATGTAAAATTTAATAGTACTGTACCGGTAATTAAAAAAAAAATAAAAAAAAAACTTTTATTATATAGTCGATAGTTTTAACCAAAAAGTATTTAATAAAAAAAAAAAATCTTTGTTAAATTATGATTTTTTTATTATGTATGATATCTTTGTTCATTGTTAATATTTGACATAGCAGCATTTTGAAATTGTCAATCAGGATAATTAATATTAACAATCA
This sequence comes from Gigaspora rosea, assembly GCA_003550325.1. Lineage (NCBI taxonomy): Eukaryota > Fungi > Glomeromycota > Glomeromycetes > Diversisporales > Gigasporaceae > Gigaspora > Gigaspora rosea. The sequence goes on along the minus strand of QKWP01000387.1, from coordinate 80,630 downwards.
AATTTTCATATCAATGTCATGTGGTAATCGACGATTATACACATACTTATCTATAATGTACCGGAAATGAAATATCGCTAAAAAGTTTTTCACAAGGGGAGAATTCGAAAAAAATCTCAAATTTTCTCACATGTTTAATGATTACAAATAAGGGATAATTCCTAAACTCTAAACTGTTTGATCTCTGTTTTTTTTCTCTCCACATGTTATCTTTACAGTAACAAAGACTCGATCTAAACTATTAAAATATTAAGATCCACAAATTAAAAAAAAAAAGATGAGATGCTTTAATTGCACAGGCCAATTAGAATGAAACAATTATGGAGAAGAAGTCCCTTACATGACGTATTTGTGATCATTTCATATAACAAAAAAATGTGTAATATATCAAAAATTTTAAATTTTTCTAGCGCCAATTCCCGTTGATGTTACCATTGATATTACTATTGATGTCAATGTAGATCTCCGGTCTGATCCGTCCAAAGTGAACATTTTTGGCATTTTTGGCGATATCAGATATACGAGATGATGATTTACATATTTAAAGTAAGATGATATTCAATGATATTCAAATGATATTCAACAAATGATAATAGATATTTTAAAACAACTAATGAAAAAATTTTATTTCTGTAACAAATGAATATTCGACAAATAAATATAGGAATGAATTTATAATTCAATTATAAATTAGGTTATTATAATTATTAATATGTTCATATCAAGGGCAAATGACCTATAAAACTTGTACATGTATGTCTATATTATTATTATTATTATTATTTTTGAACAGGAAGGTTTCATGTACTAAAAAAAGAAAAAATTATGATAGAAAGGACGAAATAAACGGCAAAGATGATCAACTTTGTATAACATTTGATATACCTAGTTTTTACCCATTTTAGCATTTTGCGTTAATGCTAGTAAAAGCCTCAAAATTAAAACAAAAAAAAAAAAAAAGTGATCTGTGATCGATGATAAATCACGATTATAAATCACGATTATAATTCGATTATAAATCTATTAAGACGCGTAATAAATAATTATTGGTTGCATAAATTATAATTTGTCCAGCATTTATGGTAATTGGATTCAGCTTTAATAACAATATTAAAATATTAAAATATTAAAATTTTGATTTATTTGATATTTATCATTTATTTGAAATAAATTATATATAATAAATTATATAAAATTATGCAAATTTTTACAAAAATTATACAAAGTTATACAAAATTATATGTACAAAGTTATACAAAGTTATACAAAATTGTACAAAATTAGAAGAATATCAATCAACAATTATTAAAGTACCGGCAGATCGTATTAGTTCTTTACATAGTTTCATTCTTCTTCTAAACATATAAAGATATTCTTTTTGTTTTCTAAAAGAAAACATATCAATGCGTAGTTTCACAACATACATACATATCAGATATTGGATTTCATAAACTTTGACCCTGAAACTTTATGTATTTTTTTTATGCGCGTTTTTGTAATTAAATTCTCGCGCTTATCTTATCTGTTATCAATAATCAATTGTAATAAATTGTAATAAATTGTAATAAATTGTAATAGCGTGACAATTTTGAAATCTTTTTAACAATATAATAAATTGATAACTATATCACATTCAACTAAATAAATTAGATACGTACCAATCTACTTTTGTCAATTTTATTATCGATAAAAGAATGGCCACACGACATATTTGATTGACTAATCATTTGAAAAAAAATATATAATTGTTCTTAATTTTGATTCGTTACTTGCATACATTCAACAAAAGAAAACAATTCGATATAGTATCTCCTTTGAAATTTGAAATTATGTAATGTTGTATTCCGGTACCAGACTTTATTTATTCTTACTATTTCCATTTAAACAGAACAAAAAAAAAACTTCATTTAATCAATTTTTTATAAAAGAAATTCCGTGTTGTTATCTTTCCTAAATCAAACTAAATTCAAAGTAATATTAAAAACAATTTCATCATATCACGGTTTACATACCGCATGCATTTACATGGCTTTTAAATTTAACCAATATTGGTGATTTTTTAAATCTTATTACTCTTATTACCCTTTTATGAAACAATTTATTTAAACGCGTGTAATATCAAAAAAAATTTAGTGCGAGATAAAGTATTATATACAGATAAGTGTAAAAATTGATAATTTTATAATTTAGGTTACAATGATTTTACTACAATAACAACGCGAGACAAAAAAAATGCATGTAACTAAAACGTTTCCTTACACAATATAACGCGTGTTACTTTTTTAAAATGAAACCAAACCCCCTTGGGAATTATTTAATGGTGTTGCGGCATATTCCGTTAAACATGCATTGTGTAAAATTTACTCTTGTCTCAAAGAAAAAGTATGTGTAAGTATGTAGTAAATATATGTGATAAATATTTTTTAAATTGAGTAACTTTACTTTCAATTGGATCTAACTTTTATTCAATTAATTTCAATTGGATTTAATTGATTCAAAAATTTTTAATTTTTCAATTGAAATCAAAAAAAAAAATTGTCAATATATATAACAATATAGTAAGTTTAAACTTTTTAAGGATTCTTTTATAAAAGGCGTTTTTACTTCAATTCAAAAACTATTATTATTACTGTATTATTATTATTACTGTATTATAATTATTATTATTATTTTATCACAATTTTAAAAAAAGAAAAAACGGTCTAAAACCAATTATTTAGGTAATTTAGATAAATATTTTTGAGTGGTTAATCTATTGTATACCAAGAATATCGATCAGGATCAAAAATTATACATTGTTTATTTACTTGTAAAAAAAAAAAAATCTTAATTTTGGGTTTAATAATAAGATTCTAAACTAGGTCATTATAATCATTATGTTCTGATCTGTAAAAAATACGGTCCGTGTCCCGACGAATTGTTGATAAGCATAAAAAAATTTCGGGAAATTATTTTTATGTCAGGCTCAGAGCCGAAGGCTGGATGCATTTGGCGCCCTTGGTAAAAATATGGTCAAAATATCCTAATACCCTATAAGCCACTCCAAATTCTGCAATGATTTTCAATTTTTATATTTTTATGTATGCAGTTAATCTCTGTTTGTTATAGGGTTTTTGTAGGTTTTCATATCGGTAATTTTAAAATTACGTAAAATTTCCGTACCGTTATATTTAAATATGATGTATTCATGTTTGTAACTTAAATGTCTGTACTTGCCGAACGTACGTACGTTCGTAATACCTGATACCTACATACCTGATATCGGATACGTACAGTACTTATGTACCATTCAATGTACGAGCTCATTATCTTTTCAAATATTTTTAAGGATTTCTTGAGAATTCGTTATCTTCTACTTATAGTTCTGTTCTTCCTTGTTACAAAAATTATTGTCAAAGTTCAGGAGTTAGTGGGAGTAATAGGAGTACTGGGAGTAGTGGGAGTTGTGGGAGTAGTGGGAGTAGTGGGAGTTGTGGGAGTAGTGGGAGTAGTGGGAGTAGTGGGAGTAGTGTTAGGGAGGTATAATATTTTTGTATAGCATCAATACGTCATTGCTGCGTATATTTTATGTTCTAATTAATGATAAACTCATCAAGAAAACATAAAATTAAAAAAGTCTTATGATTTTTTTAATTTTAGCTAAAAATATATACTTCGTCAACAAATATTTGTTCCCGTGCTAAATACTAATTACTACAATTGTATGAATTAAAAACTTTTGTACTATAATATCCATAGTCATTTACTATATTCTTACTATTTACCGATTTCAATCATGTTTGAATTCTAGAAATTTTTTAGCCACAGATATCTATATAGACTATATAAAATCAAGTTATTAAAAAGCCTTTTTGTCTTAAGAATTATAAAATTTTTTCTTACTCAAACTTTTCGTTTATGTTTATAAAAAAAATTAATTAATTAATGTTTTCTTTTTTGAATTAATAAAAATTATGAAGAAAATTATGAAGAAAATTACCTGGATTTTTATCATTATTCTTGCTTCTATTATTTTAGTTGAGAGTAACAATCAAGATGATGAATGGATAATGAAATCTAATTCAGCTAATTCAATTGCTGCTGAAGTTTTCTATTACCGGTACATGCCAGAACCAACTTATGATTATTCAACTCCTAATCCGACTGGTAACCCTTCCAACCTAGGTAATCCTTCCTCGGGTGGTAAAAATCACAATTCAGGTGGTAACAATCCCAACTCGGGTAGTAACAATCCCAACTCGGGTAGTAACAATCCCAACTCGAGTGGCAGCAATCCCAACTCGAGTGGCAGCAATCCCAACTCGAGTGGCAGCAATCCCAACTCGAGTGGCAGCAATCCCAACTCGGGTGGTAACAATCCCAACTCGGGTAGTAACAATCCCAACTCGGGTAGTAACAATCCAAACTCGGGTGGCAACAATCCAAACTCGGGTGGTAACAATCCCAACTCGGGTGTTAACAATCCCAACTCCGGTGGTAACAATCCCAACTCCGGTGGTAACAATCCAAACTCGGGTGGTAACAATCCCAACTCTGGTGGTAACAATCCCAACTCGGGTGCAAACCCTTCTAATCCCAATTCTAATCCTAATCCGACTGCCAATCCGGTTGTTAACCCTTTCAATTCGACAACCAGTATTTCGAATACTTTGACTCCTAATCCGACTGCTAGTGCTTCTGTCAATCCTTTAAGCCAAACCTCTTCAAGTTCTTCAACCGGAACTAATCGACCAATTCCAACCCCAAATCCTATTAGTAACGCTGCATATTTTATTGTCAATCCTTTTATCATAGGCTTCTCAATGGTTATTGGAATATTTTTACAAAGTATTTTATATAAAATGGTATATTGACTTTTTTTAATATCAAGTTCTTTTGCATTTTGTTAAATTAAGCATCATACGAGTGTCTCTGGTATCGATCACACTGTAAATATCAAAATTTGTAGATTTATTTAAAGAAAGACATTTATTTATTTGATTTGAATATATCTTTACATTTTATTTAACATCATAAAAAATCAATATGTGTAAAAACTTTTACTATGTATTTTCACAGAATAATTTATTGAGATATCAATATTATGAACATTTATTATGAACATTTGGATTATAAATAAATATTATTACCGGTATACATTACATTTGATCTTTACAAAATCTATTTTATAATTAACCTTTCAAAAATACCTTTAAAGATTAGCAAAGCTAAAATTAAAGAGATACTCCAAAAATCCGAATATACTAGCCAACAGTTTACGAACCAGTTAAATTGTAAAGTGCCTACATTAGCAATAATTGCAAAGTTGGACGATATTAGTTTATGTAATCAATACCTAAGATTTATCCTAAGAAAGATTTGTCCTAAGATTTATCCTAAGATTTGTCCTAAGATTTGTCCTAAGATTTATCCTAAGATTTATCCTAAGGATTTATCCTAAGATTTATCCTAAGATTTATCCTAAGATTTATCCTAAGGATTTATCCTAAGATTTATCCTAAGGATTTAACCTAATAAGGATTTATCCTAAGGATTTATCCCAGGATTTATCCTATGGATTTATCCTAAGGATTTATCCAAAGATTTATCCCAAGATTTATCCTAAGGATTTATGCCAAGGCTTATGCCAAGGTTTATTCCTTACCTATTTTTTTACATATCCGATTTTGTTACTAATGATTGTTTTAATTACAACAATTAACAAATGCGAAAATGCAGCCTGAACTTTATGATTTTCCCAGACTAAAAAAAATTGCCGATCAAAACTGAATTTTATCAATTATAATATAATATACCTTCTTAATGTACCTTATATTACGTAATGGTTGTATTATTGTTAGGTAATCGCTTTTGCACTGCCAATACGCATATTGTAACATATTGTAATATTCCTTCCTTCATATAGTATTCCTAAAGTTCCACGGCAAGTTTAAAATAGATTGGCGTATCATTTCCAAATGAAATAATAATGACCTTTATTCTAAATGGATTTTTATACCTTATGGAGTATTATACATTTTCATTGATTATCTAAATAAGTAAATAAGTAACTAATATGGTATTCGATTAGAGTCCTGCCCTGTGTTACTAAACATTATTAAATGGTATATCGAATGAACCTTGCCCTGTGTTACGATCTTACATAACGCATAACACATTAACGCACATAACGCATAACATGTAATTTTGGGAAGTTAATATCAAATGCTGGCATTACAAAAAGTTTGGCCTGCATTTATTACATCATATAATTCATTAATTAGATCATATGGTCTATATTGTAGTTTTACGAAAATTTTTTGATTTTGGAAAAACCAATTATATTGAATTATATTGAAATTATCGCTATTTTTTTGACACAGCCATCGCTTTTTTTTATTGTATGGACTTCTAATGATGACGGAATGTTAACAAAAAAAAATAATAAATAAAAAATAAAAAAAAAATAAAAAAAATCGGACTAAGCCGATTCGATTCGGCGATTTTCTAATTGAACATATTTAAAAAAATTTTTCCCCATTCATTCAACAATAATTTTTACTTACTAACCTGATTGGTATTTTTAAAGTTTATTCGTAGAATTTTAAATTAAATAAATTCCGATTAATCAAATTAAAGTTTGTTGATTGGCGTATATAAAAAAAATTCTTTATTTCTTTATTAGATCAATTGGATTACATCTGTCTTTATAAATTTTGTGATAATTAAAAAAATTTCCTGATAACCAAATCAATAATTTACCAGTTAGAATTGACAAAGTTATTATCTTCGGCCGAGTTCAGTAACTTGTCGATTCTGTCGTCATCGATAATTTTTTTTATCGGTTGCTTCCGAAATTTATTGTATGAAAATAGCCGTAAAGAATTATTCTAACGGGAAAATTAATTGTCACAGTGGACGTTAAATATTCATCACGCAACGTGACAATTATTTTCGGGATTACGTTATAGAATCGTAAAGAATTAAAGTATTTCTAAGCGACAATTATTTTCGGGATTGCGCGGTAAAACTATAACAGATAAAGAATTAAGGTATTTCTAAAAAAAATCTCCGAAGTAGTGAATGTGTGGATCTATGATATGAGAAGATCAGTACTAAATTCTAAAATAAGCTATTATAATAATGATTTGATTAAACCTGATCATAAGATTGGTAATATTGCGGTTAAAGTTTCAAGTAAATTAGTTTTTCACGCAATTTGTAATTCACATGATTTTTTTGTAAATTTCTGAGATAAATGATTAAAGAAATTGAGGAGTTAAAAATCAAATGATGCAATAATTCTCAAAAAACTTTGTAAAGTTAGCATTTTATAACGTGATAATGAAGTTACATGAAATTTGATTTACTAAATTTACGTAAAATTATGTAATTTTCAACCTTACTTGATCAACTAAAGTTTTTCGTCACCGATAATTGATTGGCCAGGGTCATTAGTGATCTCCATGAATCACTTATTATATTTGATAGAACTTATTTAATAATATTCGTTTTATATACAAGTTTTTTTTCTCTAACACAGCTTATTCTGACAATTAAGTAAGTCCTGAATTAAATATTTTTTACCTTGGCTTGTTTTTATACGTATTGCTATATTGTAAGTACTTGGAAAAATAAGTTGCTTAGCTTTTTATAAAAAAAAACATTTACAGTAAATAGTTGGTTATTTATAGCAAATAATAAAGTTTTTAATTGCATAAACCAAGAATGGTGTAAAGATTTGTATTAGTATATACATACATATATAGTATGTTTTTAAAATTATATAGTTATAATAAATATATTCTTACCCTTAATAGAATTTTTTTTTATAACTTTGAACAAAAATATCTTGACACGTGCAAAAAAACACGCGGTAACTCCCCATTGTTACATTCAATCTCACGAACTGTAACTCTTTTGCTAGGTGTACTTACCACTTCCATTAACGATGTTGTTCCGTTTAGCGATTTTTTAAGATATTAATTCTACAAATTCTTAGAAACTTTTTTTATTGAATTTGGTTAGATGGTTGTCAAGATATCTAAAGTCTTGGAAAAATGCAAAATACCTATCAATATATATATATATATATATATTATATATATATATTATATATATATATTATATATATATATTATATATATATATTATATATATATATTATATATATATATTATATATATATATTATCAGATATTATATATATATATATATAGTAATATATAGATTCAGAAAATTTTCCAAAATTTTTAAGCAGATATCTCGGCAACCACCTAACCAAGTTAAATCCAATGAATTTTTTCTTTTTTGAATTCTGTAAAATACAGTATGTAAACAAATTTGGTTAGGGAGTTGCCAAGATAACTTGGCTCAAAATTTTAAAAAATTCAAACCGTCTATCAAAATAACACGGAAAATTTTTTGATATAAAACGGAGATATTTCGGCAATTAATCAACTTAATTAATTAAAAAAAAAAAAAAAAAAAAAACCTCCATCGAATTTGATTGGGTAGCTGTCAAGATATCTTTGAAAATTTTACGATGCCGGTCAAATTAACAACTGTAGCAAGTTTTGTAAACTTTTAAGTAATATGTCAGTAATCATCCAACCAAAATTTGACGTTTTTTTTTTTTTTTTTATATTGATTCTATAAATCAAAAAAAAACCCCCAAGTTTGGTTAGGTGGTTACCAAGATATAATATCTGTTCAATTTAAAAAAAAAAAAAATCAAAACGCCTCAAAGTAATCGCGGAAAAACTTTAAGCAAAGATATTTTTATACGTAGAAACGTAGAAATCAAAAAAAAAAAAATCCATTAAATTTGATTGGGTAGCTGCTAAGAACTGCAGCGCCAAAGCTGTGAACGTGTACGTTAGCAACCCCTAACCAATTTAATAAAATCTTTTTTTATATTAATTAATTTTACTGATATGTATATGTGATAAAAAAAAAAAAAAAAAAATCAAATTTGGTTAGGTTTGGTTAGGTAATCTTTGCTCAGTTTTGAAAAAAAAAAAAAAAAAATCAAAACGCCTATCATATCAGCCACGATTAAATAATATTAATAATGATAATTATTTTATTATACCGGTACAGTCTAACACACTACGTACTACCTAAATTGACGTTAATAATTTTTTAAATTTCGTGATTTTTTGGATTTACCTAGTTTTCAGTATCCCGATTTACGCGAGGTGAAAATTTTGAAAATTCCATTGAACGCGTATTTAAATATCTACCTGTAATAAAAAATCTTTAGTAAATCATCATTACTTTTATCAAACATGGTAATTTAACCTTTGACTTGCTCAGATAAATTATTTAGTAATTTAATTTATGCTAGAAGTTTCCGAGTTTTGTAATCTGTAATTACGTAAGTTTCGCAAGTAATGTGATGTCGCAAGATCATGTGACTGCACCCCTATTGGTTAATGCTGTTCATCCGGTACGTAATAATGATAAACTTTTTAGATAACATTCTTCAACAGATTGCTTTAATATTTCAACTTTAAAATTAAGATGGAAGAAAATGGATTCTTACCAACTATTCATTTTCGATCTAAAAACTCTCTTCCTGAACTACCTGAACATACCTTTTCTCTTTCGGCAAATCAAAGATCTCGTCTTTATTCAATCGATTGGCAACAAAAAAGTAAAAATCAACTTTATGGAAAATACCCAAAATGGAATAAAAAAAATATTCAAGATAAAGATGACATTCAAGAATATGAAAGACCAGCTAAACGACTTTCTTTATCAAATTCTACAGCTTCTAAATTTAGTCAATATCGACAAAATGCTGAGGATAATTATATTGAAAATTCCAATCTCTCGGGAAATAACCAAAAAGGACCATTTCAAAGATCTATGAGTAGTTTTATGTTTGGAAGCAAATCTGTAGAATCATCATCATCTGCCATAAAAAACTTTATTCCTCATAATTTAGCGTTAGATGAAGATAACGATATTTTACCACAATCTGGTGATTGTGGAAGTTTTCAAAGATCACTGACCGATTCTTTATTTGGAATGAGATCTGTCGAGCATTCGAATCCAACTTTAATTGAATGTAATAATACTTTAAAAAATGTTCAAACAAAAACTCAAAGAAGAAGCGATTTAGTGGTCAAAATTGCCGGGCCTATCGAATTTCTTCCTACTGATTATGTAAATAATCTCAATTACTATAAAAGTACTATTGATTTCTTTTTATTACAAATTAATAATAAGATAGGCTCATCGTTATTATTAATACATGTGAGAAGCATAATGACATTCGGGCTCTTGCTACAAGGTCCGAATTAGCAAAATTTGATGACATAACTCTCAATAACGTAATGAAACGTTACAGGAATAATATTTCTTCTGGTTCCAAACCTTCTGAATCTCAAAAAAATATTGAGATAACCAAAGAAGAATGGGTCACTATGATGAGAACCCTTGATTTGTGTAACAAATGCCATTTTTTATGTTTTGTTTTTCTTTACGCGTTTAAATAAAATTTTCATATATTTATTATGATTAATAAATGATTAAATGATTTTAAATAATTAGCTGAAGATTATAGTCAGAGTACGATGAAAATATTGCAACAATGGCAAGACATCAAAACCAAAGTTTCGATTACCGTTGGCAAAATTATTAAACTAGGTTTAAATAAAAAAGTCGTTACTATTGCGGATTATACAGGTATAAAAAAAATTTATAAAAACATATAAGTTATAATTTATCATGTGGATTAAACTAGTTAATCGTTTATTATCAAGGTAAAATACAAGCAATTATTCACGACAAAGTTCTTCGAGTTCACGGTCAACAGTTTCAATTTGGTACAATTCTTGTATTAAAAAATGTACGTGTTTTAAATAAAGATTTTGTAAATTATTTTTTTAAAGTTTCACTGCGAAAACATTTCTATTACCTTTTTTTCGCAATATTGCACGTTCAATTTAGGTATCAATTCTTCGTTCAAATGAAAATATATATCTTAATATAACTCTCACCAACCTTCATTTGATATCAACGCCTCAACAATCAAACCATCTAGATTCAACAGTTAGTGTTTTATTATTATTAACCTATTTCCTTAACAAGATTTGACAGCACAACTATAAAGTCTTTGTAAAATATTATCTAAGCTACCTAGCGCCGTATCACATGTTACTTCAGTTGACCTATCTAATGAAGGAGTAAACACTGGTAATTCTGATCAAAATGATTTAACAATTAATAATAAAAATTCAGAAAGTGGTACATCGACAAAGATTAACGAATCACGTAAGTTTTTAAACCGAATTTTTTTGTTGACACGAACTTATATTTGTAATTCGAATTAGAAATGAAAATAAGATCGATGTTTGATGAAGATCCAGAAACCAATAGTTTTATGATATCTAATATGGATGATTCCGAAGATATTTCATGGATGTTGGATGACTTAGAAGAAGTAGTATCAGTTGATTATTAATTTAATATTTAATATCCTTATTCACTTTGAAAATTACACATAAATGTCCTTTACGTAAGTTATGCAATGTCTCAGTAATGTGGAATAAAATTACTCGTTATTCTGAACAACTTGGCTTTCTAAGTATCGATATATCATTTATATGGCGTACGTCAGTACGTACGTACACTCAAAATGTGGTACATAACATATGTATGTAAGTGTAATGATCAATAAAAAAAAAAAAATTTGATTAAACCCGATTTTCAACTCAATCAGGTTAATATATAAATATTTAGCTGCCATGAAATTTTCTCAACTTTGTCGGTATTATTACACAATTTCTATATGGTTGACTCACCATGTGTGCATCCTCTAATGTAATATGTAATCGAGATTAAATCACTCTCCATGAACGCACGTTCCACAAGCGCAATTTTCTTTGAGAACGAGCACTTATTGAAAGGTTGACTGCATATATTAATATCGAATAGTGTTTATCTATGCTTGTCGAATTATAACAAGGCTTTTCGACTTAACTTTCATTATGTAAATAAAAATAATCACAAGAAACTTAAGGTCACAATTGACTTACTAATTTATTAGACCTTTAAGGGCATTAATGTCAAAACAATATAATATCGCTTTATAATAATTAATGTTAACGTAAAATAGTTAAATGTATGAAAAAGTGACTCGACCTTACCAAGCTCGAGTCGTTAGTGGAAGAATGCTTAGTGTAACTCTCATGTTGTTATTAGGCATGATCTGTACCATCTCTATAGAACCAATTTTCTCAAGTATAGTGTTCCCAGTGTTACATATTATTTTTCACGTTGTATGTCTTATGATTTTGTTTTGATAATCGTATAAGCATCTTTTTTTTTGATCTTGCATAATTGACTCGATAAGGAAGTTGTGATATGCACAAGCATAGTTACGTTACGTCACTTTAAATTTTTGCATAGTTCTCATTCATTACTACATTTATTGTGTTAGTAAACACGAATCGTAGTGTTGAATTAATGCGCGAGAAAAATTAAATATTGATTTTGCATAGTTTAAATTGCTATAGAATTTTACTAGTTGATTGCATTTTTTTTTTTTCGTGAACAATATTATCGAACCATTCATTTTTCACTTTCTTATTTAGAAGAATTAACAAATCATATAATAAATTTTTTACAAAGGAAACTGGACCCAAATTTGTCATGAGATACTAAAAAAAATATTCGGAGAAACTATTTTACCTATAAATGTATAATGTTTACCCTAATATTAACCTTAATCCTAATTTTAATTATCCGGTGGCTTACGACGACCGAACCAACAGAATAATTCGAGTTATTTTGATGGTGATTGCATCATCATCAAATAACTTCGTTATTTGATGATGACGCAATTATCATCAAAAGAACTCGAATTATTCTGTTTGGTTCGGTCGTCGTAAGCCACCGGATAAAACCTGCTACGTACGCAGCCAGATAAAATGAATCATTATGTAAATAATTCTGTTATTGGCTGCTTCTCATCCAATAACTATATATTATTTCGCCTTAAATTATTTCTAAATAAGGAAAATAAAACCGGTTTAATACCCAATTTTATTTGGCTTTCAAAAGAGACAAACTTGTATCTGGTTTTACAATTACATCAGTTTCAAACCTTATCAGTTATCTTGTTTCAAATTATTTGAAGGTCATCTTTGGTGTTTATCAAAAAGATTGTTGCTTTACATTCACCTTAGCTATCAACTAGTTCAAGTAAATTGGCTCGCGTACCAGTTAATTTTCGACTTTATTATAAAAATGACCTTTTCTCAATTAGAGGTTGGAGCCGGTTTGCAAATTGTCTTATCGGATATTCATTCTTTTTTATAAAAAATAAACCGATTATATATCTTTTTTAAAAAATTTAAATCGGATTTATCGTTTATAATCCGGTTTGTATTAAAGATATATATGTTGAACTTAGTAATTTGGATTATATTTCATTCGCAATAGGCTTCGCCTTATCTTGTATACCAATAAGATCATGATTAAAGGCGTTAGTTATAACGATAAGGTTTTAAATGGATATTTGCTTATTTATTAACTTTTATGGTTGTAATATATCTAATTTATATGTGTTAATATAGCATGCAGAAACAAAAAGTTCTAATATTCATATTAACATAGCATGCAAAAACGAAAATTCTAACAAAGTATCCTATTTGCTTTTTATATCAATTAACTATGAAAATATCTTTATGAGATTATATATTAAATTAATTAATGTATAAAATATATTTGTGGCGCTTATATAATAGTTACTTTAATTAATAAAAAATCTAAATAACAGAAGGAAAAGAAATATAAGACATTGTTAATATATACCGTGAACAATTTTTTTTATCTGACGAATTGGTTTTAAATATCAATAAATTTGAAATTATGAATTACTCTACATCGTTAGCATAGTGCTGGTGGCTGACCTGGAGCTTCCGTGACCTATGTGACGACTGCATCGCACAAGACTGAGATAATAAAAAAAAAACAACGGACGAACCCTGAAAAGTTGTGGAAAACTACAGAGCCAGCCAAGCCTCCGAAAAGCCCTAACAATCCTAAATAGAAATATTTATTTAAAGATCGTGAATGAAGTTAAATAAGAAGATGGACCGGGCCCCCAGTACCTTGGTACCAAAGGAAAGAAGATGAGGCGCGTGGAGTGGACCCATGGAAAGCCCATCTCACAAGACCGAGCAAAGCCCGAAAAAGCAGCAATGTGATATTTGTTGCTAGATGTAAACAAGCAAAAAAGGCCGGATTTGGTCAAAATTGTGTGTGGCACTATTTTGACCTCTGGGAAATTGACGTTGAGACCAACCTATATAAAAATTTCTTTGTATATACGTGCGTAATTACAAAATTCATTATCTGTATTCCTGGTTCTAGCGCGACTACGTCACGCGGCTACCTTATTTAAAAACCGGTTTAAAATCGATAATCCGATTTTATTTGCAAAGTTAAATTTAAATCCGATATATGTTTTATTGTAAATCGGATTGATGTTTTAAACCGAATATCCGGTTATAAACCGAATATCCGGTTATAAACCGATACGATTCCAACCACTTAAAGACCGGGACCGGACCGAGGACCGAATGACTTTCGTTCTCAGTCCATAACGGTCCGGTCCTGGTTTAAACAATGGTCCTAGCTGATAAGAAAAATGATGAATTACAGTAATAAAAAGAAAATAAAAAAAAAAATTTTTTTTTTATTCTTTTCAATAATGAACGATAATAAAGACCTTTTGCCTTCATCTTTCAATCTCTCTCAAAATTTTAAGACGCACAACAATAATACCATAAATGGTCCTCTAATTAACACTAATGAGGTTCCAATTCTTTAACGAAATAATCATTGACATCTCAACTTCTAATGATAAAATTACCGAAACTTCAATGCTTAATAATAAAAAAATCAAAAAAATAATCCATCTCCAGTGTGACATTTTACGATGAATATTTAACTATATCGTATTAATAAAAATATAGTGATGTATGTGTATTGAAACTTAAAAAGTAAAAATGTGTTGAAAAATTCTTATCGTAAGACCACGATTAACACTATTAAATCGGTCCTATTAAGGACCAGGACCGACCGGGACGGACTGATCCATCACTAATCGTCAGATCATGTGAATTTCACTGAATAGTTTAATTACTTATATCTTCTAAATATCGAAGTTTTTTGTCGTATATGGAAAATTGATTACGTAAATTATTGTTTCAAAGCATATAAAACTTACTTCGTGGTTTTTTACCGTAAAATAGATCTCTAGATTTTCGCAATTATTATTCTAATATAATAATGATATTATTACGATCAAAATATATTTCCCTTACAGTCATTTTGGCTTTAATTTATTGTTGTTCAGCTAGACTTCTTCATTCAGATTCACGATTCAATTCTTTCGGGGAAAATGTTGTTAGAGATGCTCACGTATTTATTTATGGACAAGAAAAAGTACGTGGTGTGAATCTTGGAGGATGGTAACTTTATGATTATGAATTTATTTAAACAATGTTCCAGACTTTGGCCAGTACCTAATTTATATTTTGCCTTGTTAAGGTTGTTGCTAGAACCGTGTAAGCAATAAATTATTTTACGTCAAAACGAATTACATGTTCATTATCGTAGAGTGAATGCTCTTTTAAATGTCATGAGTTTCATATAGTATAATATAATACAACATATCTGATATCTGCAAAAAGGGGGTAAATTGACAAATCTTTAAAAATTAATTTTTTTGCATAAATTAATTTAGTATAAGATTAGGATCATTTTTTACTTAAAACACAAAATTAGTTGTATTAATAAAATTATGCGGTATAACTCTTTAAAATTTGCAATTTCTTATGATTTATTATAAAATTTATAACATAACAATTGATTTTCCGATGATTTTTTACCCCCTTTTTGCAGAACCAAGCACATATGATATCTTTTAGGAATATAATAAATATAAACTTTTATTTTTTTATATGACATGCATTTATTAGGGATTACGCCAAGCCTTTTTGAACAATTCGTTGGTGCCTCACAAGAAGCTGTGGATGAATACACGTTCACACAGGTTCTAGGTTATCGCGAAGCCAAACGACAACTTCATAAGCATTGGTCGACATGGGTCACTGAAAAGGATATAGCAACATTGACTTCATATGGAGTAAATCATCTTAGGTACGACGTCTCTCAAGATATCGTGATATCAATATATTGGTCTATTACATGATTTCTTTAAACGTATCGATAGAATACCTATCGGTTATTGGGCTTTTGATAAGACGCCAACGGAGCCATTTGTCAAGGGTGCTTACAAATATTTATTGAAAGCAGTCAGATGGGCCAAGAAATATAATTTAAAAGTTGTTCTCGATTTACATGGTGCACCAGGCTCTCAGGTTAAAAAAAAATCTATTGATAATTAACTTTTATTATTATTAATAATTTATGTTTATATTTAGAATGGATTCGACAATAGCGGTAGGCGAGGTCCTATCGAATGGCAAACCGGTGCTGCGGATAATATCCCACGTACTATTAAAGCTGTTAAAATCATGACCGAAAGATTTAATACTCCAGAATTCAAAAATACCGTTTCTGCCATCAACGTTCTTAATGAACCCGCCAAGCAAGTAGCTTATCATTCCTCTCTCAAATTTAAATATAAAAATATTAAAATGATTAATTTATTTTTTTTTATCATTTGTATAATAGTTGGGGTGGTAACCAACTTAATATAACACAAAAATTTTATAAAGATTCATACAACGTGATTCGTCACATTAATAGTGATATTTTAGTTGTATTTAATAACGCCTTTTTACCTTTAAAAGCATGGCAAAATTTTCTAAATTCTTCAGGATTCGATCGAATTGTGTTGGATACTCATAATTATGCAGTTTTTAACTACTCTTTATTAGCTTTGAATCAAGAACAACGATTGAACAATTTTACCTGTTTAAACAAAGCAGACATTATTTCTAATCAAGGCATTTGGACTTTAGTTGGAGAATGGTAAAATGATTTAAAATATTAAAATTTTGAATTTATTTATTTGGTTATAGTAAATAGTAATTTAGAATTTCAAATTTATTGTCTTATCTATCGCTTGAATAGGAGTCTTGCTATAACCGATTGCACAAAATGGTTAAATGGCTTTGGTCGTGGTGCTAGATATGATGGAACTTATGAAAAAGATCATGGTCCTATTTGTCCTAATTGCACATGTCAAGGCGAAGGTAATTATTTAAATTGGACAAATGATTATAAAAATTATCTGAAACAATATGCATCAGCTCAAATGGATGCTTATGAAGCTGGGTAAAGTATTTGAAAAAGATATTATATGTTGCGTATTTTTTTTAATTGAGCTTACTAAATAATAATTTTATTTTATTAGAATTGGTTGGATCTTTTGGAATTTTAAAGCGGAAAATTCACCACATTGGGATTTCATGCTTGGAATCAGAGAAGGTTGGATCCCACGTACACCTAAAGAACGAGATTATGCTTGTCCTTAAGATAATAATTAGCTATATATCATTATATACTTTATTTATTTTAATTAATCAAAAATTTTTTATCGCCTTAATAACAATAATATTCACGTTCCTTATTAATAAAGTTGGTGTAACTTTTGCTAATATAAAAAGCATGCTGTAAATTTTAACCTTTTTAAATAAATAAATTATATGTAAAAAAAATCGTGTGGATAAAATGGAAATTGACAATAACGTATTATCAGATGTTTATACGACTTCAAAAAATGAAGAAAAGAGTGAAAAATTGGTTCCAAAATTTTGGGTCGATAAATATAAAAAAGAAGCTTCAAAGAATTGGTATTAATATAATCTCATAATATCAGTAACTCAATAACTTCTTGTCGATATCAACTGAATAACTGAATAACTTCCTTAACGATAATAATTTGTTGTAATCAATATCGAATAGGGATTTATTTTATAAAAGAAATACTACTAAATTTTTTAAAAATCGTAATTGGGTTGGACGTGAATTTCCAGAACTTTCATTTGAGAGTGATCTCAAGCAAGAACGAAAAGTATTTAATCTCTATTTCTTTTTTTACCTATTTAAACAAAGATGGTCCGAAAATAATTTATAACTTTTTTGTTGGGAAAAAGGTTATCTTGGAATTAGGTTGTGGAGTAGGAAATTTTATGTTTCCGGTTTTAGAATCAAATCCTAATTTCTTTATTTACGCTTGTGACTTTTCAAAACGTGCTATTGACTTCGTTAAGGCAAGAAATTTAATCTTGTATGTCGTTGTTTTCTTCGTAATTTCTTATCGATTTCTTTACTAATTCCCCTTCAATTTATTAATTTTATTGATGTCTTTTTTTTTGTTGAATTAAATTTGGATATTGTCTAAATAGAATCATGAACAATACGATAATTTAAGATGTCATGCCTTTGTTTGCGATTTAACGACTGATAATTTAATAGACAGTATACCATCAAGAAATATAGACGTTGTTTCATTAATATTTGTATTATCTGCTATACCACCGGAAAATCATTATAATGTAATTCGTAATATATCAGAGGTAAAGAGAGTAACTTTTTTCATCACCTTTTCTTATTCACTTTATTATTAAAAGAAAATTATGTAATCCGTTCTTTAATTCTTAAAAAAGGTTACAAAAAAAGGATCAATAATATGTTTTCGTGACTATGCTAAAAATGATGAAACTGAAATTAGATTTTCAAGTACAACGGCTCAACATAAATTACAAGAAAATTTATATGTTAGACAAGATGGAACAATGTCTTATTTTTTTACTCTTGAATATTTAAAAGAAATATTTGAACCAAATGGTTTCTTTGAATTTGTTGATGGTGGTTATGTTGCAAGAGAAACTGTTAATAGAGCAAAGGATTTATGTGTTGATAGGAAATTTCTACAAGCGAGGTTTAGGAGATTGTGATTACAAATATTTATTAACTATTAAAGTTTCTAATATAAAAAAAGTAAGTTGTCACGACATTCAATATTGAATAATTAATGCTCAAGTTTTAATTATTTCGTTTAATTTTTTTTTTTTTCATTCGTTTCGGCCACTGTCTAAAGTTTAATTCCTAATCAAAATATAACGAATCTCAACTTGATATTGACAATTAAATTCAGCTATATAAAGAACTTGGGGAACTATTATTTATTATTGTGAGATAATAAAGCCAACTCTTTTTCAACGTCAGAAAAAATACCAATACCAGATTCTAACGAGTCAATTAATATTTCTAATCGATTGGAATCAAGGTTTTGATCCTTTCATATGTCAAATACAATTAGTATATTGTGATAAAGATTATAAAACAAAATTAAAAGATGTAAAAAATCAATTACCTTTCGAATTCTATCTAAATCTTCACCAAAAGCTTTAGTAATTTGTGACATATAATAATCACGAAACTGATTTGCAGCATTCGGGCGTGACAATAATGGTATTGGTTCAGGATCTTTAATCTTTTTAAAATTTAATTAAAGTTTTGCACAATTTTATAAAATAAACAATAATCAAAATTTATATTTTACCATTTTTTGTTTTTGAGAAGACGGTTCTTTCTGTGCAATATCTTGTTTCTTATTGTTTGGTATTATTACGCTATCTTCTTCCATTTTTTCATCATTAGATTCTTCTTGCTCACTATCAACACTATCTTCTGATTCATCCATTTCTTGTGTTGACACGATATTCTCTATACTCTCCATTTTCGAACCATCTTCGTCATCGGATGATTCAACATCATTATCCTCATCATCTTCACTATTAAATGTTTCGTCAATTGGCTCATTTTCGCTATTTTCACTATTTTCACTATCGGTTTCCTCCACTTCACTTTCACTAGTCGATGTTGACANCCTCGGATAATTTTTGGCCAATCAAAATTCCAGGTCAGGTCAGGGACGTGTAAAATTTTGGATATAAATTTTCCAAATTTTTCCAAATTTTTACATTTACCTTTTACTCCGATTTTTAAGAGCATGACCAATAAAAACATATCGGCCGATTTGGTTCAACCCCAAAATCAACCAATCATGATTGAGGATTATCAAAGAAATTTCGTTTACAGTACGAATTTTCATAAGAACAGCCTTTTAACTAACTAACTAACCTTGTGTTTATAATTAAATACGATTAAATACGTAGAAAATTATGTTGCTTATATATTTAATTATAAGCCAAATATGTGTTAAAAAGGTCAGTTTTTTAAAAAATTTGCTTCCGAGTTTATCCTTGAAGTTGTCAACCCATCATAAACCCATCGTTCCCCTCCTAAAACACCCGAATATTTCAACAAACGGTAAAAGCACTTCTTTCTACAGCTTAGCATAGCTCTTTTATTGAGTTTTTAATAAGTGCTTCGTTTGTTAGTTTTTCAACGTCACTTAGGAGCAAATTTTCGTGTAACAGTTTATCGAAAAAAGGCCCAAAAAATATCAGCAGGGCAAAACTTACGTTTTTTGAGACTCCTGCACTTACTTTTTTGATACTCCTAGATGCACCCCAAAATTTATATACTTTTTTGATACTATCTCCACGTGATGATTTACAGAACAAATAGTGATTTGACGTTACGTAACACAATCTCGAAAATTCAAAACAAAGCATTCGTTTTAGCCTGTTATTCAAAAATCCCAAGAAACCACCTTTATGAGAATTTTTTTTAATAAATCTAGTGCTAATGTAGTAAGTACTAACCTTAAATAAACTAATTTCAATTATGCTAAAAGTTTTTTAAAAAGCACGGATACTTAATTATATACTGTATTTAAAACATTTTTACGCGTATAGAGCCTTTCTAAAAATTTTTATTCATTTTAAAAAAACATTGTATGTAAAATAGATTTATTCTTTTTTTAAGAAAAACTCATATAAATGTCGTTTTAAAAATATTATATAATCTTTGTTAAAACCTGTGCAACTAGGTCGAAACTAAAAAGTTTAATAATAAAGATATGGGGTCTTTGCTAGGAAAACCACAGTTGGAGACTATTTAGATTTTGACAACAAAATTTGAAATTGCTAGCTATCTATTAATCCAATTTGAATAAACTTTTTTTTACTTTATAAAGCTATTTAAGCTTTATAAAATAAAAGAAAGTTTATTCAAATTGGATTAATAGATAGCTAGCAATTTCAAATTTTATTGTCAAAATCTAAATAGTCTCTAACTGTGGTTTTCCTAGCAAAGGCCCCATATAATAAAGCATGCTAAACTTTTTAAAAACAGTAAATTTTATTCGCAATTAAGTTATTTATTAAACCTATGTGGGCTGTTCTTTATAGAAAAGTTATAATATTTTATATGATCATTTTTTAATTATTAGGGTCAGGTTTGTAATTAGAGTGCAATTTTAAAAAAGCTTGCTGGTAATGGTGATCTTTATGTGATATTAGTATCAAAGAAGTATATAAATTTTTGGGTACATCTAGGAGTATCAAAAAAGTAAGTGCAGGAGTCTCAAAAAACGTAAGTTTTGCAACAGAGACCCATAAAAATTTTTTGTGTTATATGAAATCTTTATTTGCGTTATTGCAAAAATTTGTATTAATTTGCAATAATAAGGCTACACAAACTTATACTATTGGTTCTCATATCCTGGCCGGGTCAGTGAGGTGGGGTTTTGAAATTTTAATTTTTTAATATATTAGCCAATAGAAATTCTCCATTCATAATTATGCGAACAGAGCGAATTTTTAATATAGTAAAGATTATTAATCAATTACATATATAAATATTAATTTTTACTAAAACGCGCCTATGGTGTTATTGATCAGTGCAATATGTTCTAAGGAAAAAAGTTTGCCTTTATAACAGTATAAAGAATAAAGTTTAAATTTTAATATGAAATTTTTTATCGGGTATCCGGTTATAAGGCAATAAAATTTTTAAATAAAATTTTTTTTATTAAAAAATTTTTTTTAAAAAAAATTAAAATCTGGGTCGCCAGGTCACGAAAGGTTACTTGGTGATATGAGAACCAATAGTATAAATTTGTATGGCCTAAATTAACTTTATATTAATTTGCGATTTTTTCAAAAATTTATCCAAAATTTTGTTTTGACCTTTCTAGTCTGTTTATGTTTATTCATTTACTCTTTCAGAATTTTCAGAATCTTAATTCTGCATACTATCCAACACCAGTAGCCAATCAAATTTATAGAACATCACGTGAAGTTTACTCTTAGAAATTTGGTTTAATTTGTATAATCAATATAAATTTGCATTAATTTGTATTAATTTATATACAAATTTTTACGGGTCTCTGGGTGCAAACTAGGGTGTCCAGGATTATGCGATGCGATAAGGTAAATTATGCGGGCGAATTGAAGTTGATTATGCGATGGATGCAAAATAAATTTAAAATTATGCGATCAATTAGGTTAATTATGCGATTTTTATTATATGTAATTAATTTTTTTAGTTCTGTTTTTTGGAATATCTCGGACTTTTATCAAAAATTTTACCTCAACTATGCTCGTAATTTAAGTTCATTCATTTTCTATATCAGAACTTTTTAGGACCTACATTCTGTTACCACTCTGTCACCCAAATTACAAATTTAAAGCTTGCTGAATAAAGTTGACACATTCCCAACAACCAATTATATTTTATTCACATGATTTATGCTTTTTTTTGCTTGATTTTGCAAAGCATATGCGATGCAAAAAAATAGCAAATTATGCGCACAACATCGCATTGCATAATCCTGGACACCCTAGTGCAAACTAGGCGCAAACCAATTAAATTTTAGGATCAGGTGTAATGTAAAAATTGCGCTTTTTATGATTTTTATAAAAAATCACTAATAACTCCGAAGTTTGTCTATAAAATCGTCTACTGCGCATTAACAAAAAAATTACTTGCAAAATTTTGGAATCAGTAATACTCTAACCAAGCATCTAACCCAAACCCTAACCACTTGATTTATTACTTTAATTCTTTCGCTTTATTTGATTGTTTTGATTGTTTAGATTTTCACATTACACCTGATCTCAAATTTGATTAGTTTGTGCACAAAAAAGTCACATGACCAGAAAATTTTTTATGGGTGAGCTACTATCATCCACAAACCACTCTGGTGATTATAAAGAAGTGTGACTTTACAAATGTTATCTCCATATAATTTTTTTTTTTTAAAGAGAGGTCTATCCTCTATTTCTTTATTAATGATTTGCAGATAATTACATATATAATTACATGTAGGGATTTGCTAATCTATGGGGAAGTAGAGGTAAGAGCTAGTTTACTCTCGACCTAATTCTTTACTAGAATGGTCGTAGACCTCTAGCTTTTGAGTAATTTGTGTAGGGATGAATGTCCGAGTGTTATAGAG
This sequence comes from Gigaspora rosea, assembly GCA_003550325.1. Taxonomy (NCBI): domain Eukaryota; kingdom Fungi; phylum Glomeromycota; class Glomeromycetes; order Diversisporales; family Gigasporaceae; genus Gigaspora; species Gigaspora rosea. Next base: position 57,286 of record QKWP01000387.1, on the reverse strand, counting down.
AGTTGAATTTTTTTCTGGATATATAGGAGAGTAAGAGGTTTGGTTGGTGTCAAAGTTGGTATCGTGAGCAGCGATGGGCAGGAAACTGCTTCGTTATGTCGTGACATTTGGGAGGGAATCCAAATTTCTTTGTATATAAATTCCGTTATAGTGTGGTGGATCAGAGGTGTGTGTCTTGTTTGAAGGAGTTTGGTGTTGAAGGGTGCTAAGGTAAGGTTAGTGATGAAGCCGATGGGAAGTCGCTGTTGTATGTGGAGGTATGTATATGAGTTGATAAATCCATCTACATTGTATAGGGGTAATTCAAGTTTAGTAGCGATCTTGATGAAAGTTCTCTTCAGTTCTGTATTGAAATTAAAAGGGTTACTAATGCAAGTTAGTAGGTGTGGTACGTCTTCTGAGGCTAAGTAACATCTTGGGCATAGGTGATTTGGGTATTTTGATTGATTCCGGAGATGGAGAAGAAGGTGAGTTGGAAGTTCTTCAGCTAGTAGTTTCACCTTGAAGTTTTTTAAGTTGGATGCGGAGGGGTTGGTGTATAGGCCTTTTGGTTTGTCGTTGTATGAGAGAGGGTTCAAGGTGAGGTCCCATTGGATTTTAGCATAGGTTAGGTATTGGTCCCATAAGGATATTCTCTATTGATTATGCCATTTTAGGTCTTTGTAATCTGATGGAGTTGTTTTAATACTGTTTTTATAGGTTGTATACAAGGGGTATCCATTAGTAGTGGGGTATATCTGTTATAAATAAATTTGTATAGTGTTAGATCTAGCGAGAAGGGTGAAGGTGGATTATCAATTATTAGGTCTTTATCAAAGACCATGGTGATTTCTCTATTGATAAGTAGTGAGAATAGTGTTCGTAAAATAAAAGGGAAGGCAGTTCCGTCTAGTTTTTGTTGTTCGAAGTGTTGGAGACTGATTATGTGTTCGATTGTTTGTAGTAGTGGTGTGTTGTTGGTAGTAATTTTTACTTTTGCGGTGGAGTCTATTGTTGTGATGATGAAAGTCAGGAGTGAAATTAGTGCATTCATTTTGGATGGCCAGTGTAGATTGTAACAGTGTAGAGGGTCTTTTCTGGTGTTTATTTTGCATATTGCCGTATGTTTCTTTATTTCGGGTATTTTTTATATTCTAGTGGATAGCTGTATAGATATTTCCTTTTTTTTGAAGTTTGTGGATGTTAATGATTCCCAAAAGGAGTTGGCGGGTTTTCAAATAAGGGTAGAGGTCTAGGTAGTATTGGTTCGGGTTGTATATTACGGGGTATTGGGAGTAGGTTGGATGGTCAGTGTATATTATACATTTGCAGCTGACTAGTATGTTATATATNTTTTATTGTCAAAATCTAAATAGTCTCTAACTGTGGTTTTCCTAGCAAAGGCCCCATATAATAAAGCATGCTAAACTTTTTAAAAACAGTAAATTTTATTCGCAATTAAGTTATTTATTAAACCTATGTGGGCTGTTCTTTATAGAAAAGTTATAATATTTTATATGATCATTTTTTAATTATTAGGGTCAGGTTTGTAATTAGAGTGCAATTTTAAAAAAGCTTGCTGGTAATGGTGATCTTTATGTGATATTAGTATCAAAGAAGTATATAAATTTTTGGGTACATCTAGGAGTATCAAAAAAGTAAGTGCAGGAGTCTCAAAAAACGTAAGTTTTGCAACAGAGACCCATAAAAATTTTTTGTGTTATATGAAATCTTTATTTGCGTTATTGCAAAAATTTGTATTAATTTGCAATAATAAGGCTACACAAACTTATACTATTGGTTCTCATATCCTGGCCGGGTCAGTGAGGTGGGGTTTTGAAATTTTAATTTTTTAATATATTAGCCAATAGAAATTCTCCATTCATAATTATGCGAACAGAGCGAATTTTTAATATAGTAAAGATTATTAATCAATTACATATATAAATATTAATTTTTACTAAAACGCGCCTATGGTGTTATTGATCAGTGCAATATGTTCTAAGGAAAAAAGTTTGCCTTTATAACAGTATAAAGAATAAAGTTTAAATTTTAATATGAAATTTTTTATCGGGTATCCGGTTATAAGGCAATAAAATTTTTAAATAAAATTTTTTTTATTAAAAAATTTTTTTTAAAAAAAATTAAAATCTGGGTCGCCAGGTCACGAAAGGTTACTTGGTGATATGAGAACCAATAGTATAAATTTGTATGGCCTAAATTAACTTTATATTAATTTGCGATTTTTTCAAAAATTTATCCAAAATTTTGTTTTGACCTTTCTAGTCTGTTTATGTTTATTCATTTACTCTTTCAGAATTTTCAGAATCTTAATTCTGCATACTATCCAACACCAGTAGCCAATCAAATTTATAGAACATCACGTGAAGTTTACTCTTAGAAATTTGGTTTAATTTGTATAATCAATATAAATTTGCATTAATTTGTATTAATTTATATACAAATTTTTACGGGTCTCTGGGTGCAAACTAGGGTGTCCAGGATTATGCGATGCGATAAGGTAAATTATGCGGGCGAATTGAAGTTGATTATGCGATGGATGCAAAATAAATTTAAAATTATGCGATCAATTAGGTTAATTATGCGATTTTTATTATATGTAATTAATTTTTTTAGTTCTGTTTTTTGGAATATCTCGGACTTTTATCAAAAATTTTACCTCAACTATGCTCGTAATTTAAGTTCATTCATTTTCTATATCAGAACTTTTTAGGACCTACATTCTGTTACCACTCTGTCACCCAAATTACAAATTTAAAGCTTGCTGAATAAAGTTGACACATTCCCAACAACCAATTATATTTTATTCACATGATTTATGCTTTTTTTTGCTTGATTTTGCAAAGCATATGCGATGCAAAAAAATAGCAAATTATGCGCACAACATCGCATTGCATAATCCTGGACACCCTAGTGCAAACTAGGCGCAAACCAATTAAATTTTAGGATCAGGTGTAATGTAAAAATTGCGCTTTTTATGATTTTTATAAAAAATCACTAATAACTCCGAAGTTTGTCTATAAAATCGTCTACTGCGCATTAACAAAAAAATTACTTGCAAAATTTTGGAATCAGTAATACTCTAACCAAGCATCTAACCCAAACCCTAACCACTTGATTTATTACTTTAATTCTTTCGCTTTATTTGATTGTTTTGATTGTTTAGATTTTCACATTACACCTGATCTCAAATTTGATTAGTTTGTGCACAAAAAAGTCACATGACCAGAAAATTTTTTATGGGTGAGCTACTATCATCCACAAACCACTCTGGTGATTATAAAGAAGTGTGACTTTACAAATGTTATCTCCATATAATTTTTTTTTTTTAAAGAGAGGTCTATCCTCTATTTCTTTATTAATGATTTGCAGATAATTACATATATAATTACATGTAGGGATTTGCTAATCTATGGGGAAGTAGAGGTAAGAGCTAGTTTACTCTCGACCTAATTCTTTACTAGAATGGTCGTAGACCTCTAGCTTTTGAGTAATTTGTGTAGGGATGAATGTCCGAGTGTTATAGAGAGTTGAATTTTTTTCTGGATATATAGGAGAGTAAGAGGTTTGGTTGGTGTCAAAGTTGGTATCGTGAGCAGCGATGGGCAGGAAACTGCTTCGTTATGTCGTGACATTTGGGAGGGAATCCAAATTTCTTTGTATATAAATTCCGTTATAGTGTGGTGGATCAGAGGTGTGTGTCTTGTTTGAAGGAGTTTGGTGTTGAAGGGTGCTAAGGTAAGGTTAGTGATGAAGCCGATGGGAAGTCGCTGTTGTATGTGGAGGTATGTATATGAGTTGATAAATCCATCTACATTGTATAGGGGTAATTCAAGTTTAGTAGCGATCTTGATGAAAGTTCTCTTCAGTTCTGTATTGAAATTAAAAGGGTTACTAATGCAAGTTAGTAGGTGTGGTACGTCTTCTGAGGCTAAGTAACATCTTGGGCATAGGTGATTTGGGTATTTTGATTGATTCCGGAGATGGAGAAGAAGGTGAGTTGGAAGTTCTTCAGCTAGTAGTTTCACCTTGAAGTTTTTTAAGTTGGATGCGGAGGGGTTGGTGTATAGGCCTTTTGGTTTGTCGTTGTATGAGAGAGGGTTCAAGGTGAGGTCCCATTGGATTTTAGCATAGGTTAGGTATTGGTCCCATAAGGATATTCTCTATTGATTATGCCATTTTAGGTCTTTGTAATCTGATGGAGTTGTTTTAATACTGTTTTTATAGGTTGTATACAAGGGGTATCCATTAGTAGTGGGGTATATCTGTTATAAATAAATTTGTATAGTGTTAGATCTAGCGAGAAGGGTGAAGGTGGATTATCAATTATTAGGTCTTTATCAAAGACCATGGTGATTTCTCTATTGATAAGTAGTGAGAATAGTGTTCGTAAAATAAAAGGGAAGGCAGTTCCGTCTAGTTTTTGTTGTTCGAAGTGTTGGAGACTGATTATGTGTTCGATTGTTTGTAGTAGTGGTGTGTTGTTGGTAGTAATTTTTACTTTTGCGGTGGAGTCTATTGTTGTGATGATGAAAGTCAGGAGTGAAATTAGAGCATTCATTTTGGATGGCCAGTGTAGATTGTAACAGTATAGAGGGTCTTTTTTGGTGTTTATTTTGCATATTGCCGTATGTTTCTTTATTTCGGTTATTTTTTCTATTCTAGTGGATAGCTGTATGGATATTTTCTTTTTTTTAAAGTTTGTGGATGTTAATGATTCCCAAAGGGAGGTTGGAGGGTTTTCAAATAAGGGTAAAGGTCTAGGTAGTATTGGTTCGGGTTGTATATTACGGGGTGTTAGGAGTGGGTTGGATGATAGTGCCCTGTGGATGTCGGTTAGGTCAGTGTATATTATACGTTTGTAGCTGACTAGTATGTTATATATCCGGTGATTGTTTAGTGGTTATCTCCATATAATTACAGCTTACATTAAAAATAAATATTGTGATTTAATAGAAGTAAAAATAAAAAATGTTATAGTTTAGTGCAAAAATGTAGATACACTAATCTATTTATAATAATTTTTTTTTTAAAATTTAATATAAATGTTTAAATAACTTTATTTATTATACATAGTTTATTTTTTTATTTTTTTATTTTTTTTTAATATGAGGTCGTGCCTCGAAGACTTTATTATTAAGTATATGTTTGTATATATTATGTGATACAATATTATACTATATTAAGTACAAGAGACTCAGACATTCTTGACTATCTGTGACCTAAACCTACCAGAGCTTTCCATACACCATTTTCTGTATAACCTAAATTTTTGGACTATTCCCTATTTTGTTATTCCGCTATTTACTATATTCCCACTTCTCTCATATTGCCAATCCTATACTTTCAAGTAGGTGCAAGGGCCTTGCTCAGACGATCGTAACTTCACGGTTATTTCCTATACTTTGATTACCCATGCGCTAGTGGGGGCACAAGCTAAGCTTTGCCTACTACTCTCAGTAATCTATCGTATATTACTGCAGATATTATACATGGTTTAGAAAATATTTAAACATAAATTTTATTAAAAAATTTTATTTCTATAAAAATTTTTATTAATAACTTATTTTTTTAATTTGTAAAATGCAAAAATATAAATATATATATAAATATATATATTTTTTTTGACAATTATGTTATACTTTATTTCAAAGAATACAGTTACATATGCAAATGTTGATCCTATTCCAATACTTCGTATCTTACAATTAAAGTATGGCTTATCCGGTTACCGTGAGTACCTGTGTGCGATCTGCCAAAGTAGAATTTATCTTACTAACTAAGTAGATTTATACCTCCTATATTGGTCAGATTCCAGACACAGTTCTATAACTAGTCATGATCTACCGTATATTCCTGAAAATAAGCTAATCCGAAAATAAGCTACCCCTTGGTTTTGACCAAAAAACCTAAAACTTGTTTCACCTGAAAATAAGCTACCTCGCTTTTTCAATTCAGAATAATAAAATTTTTTGTTCCGAAAATAAGCTACCTCCTTTTGTTGTTGCCCAAATATCCGTAAATAGAAAAACAAATAATGGGTCGCACTAGTACATATATACAATGGTGAGAATAAAAAGTAAATTTTCAGTTATTTTATGCATACTTACTCCTGAAAACTATCCATTGCCCTGCCCTTTTACCATAAATATTTATCCGCCCACCAAAAAGATCCATTTTTCCTACCTATATACCTACTAGTATTATTAATTCTTACTTGTCCATAAAAAATCTAAATAAATAAATAAATAAAATAAATAAATAAACGAATAAAAAGAATGAAAGAAAGATTTAAAATTAAGTTATTAATAAAAAAAAATAATTAAATTAAAAAAAATTAAAATAATAAATCATTAAAAAAATTAAAGTAAAATTTAAAAAAATAAAAGAAAAATCTGAAAATAAAAAAATACAGTAAATAAAAAAAATAAAAATAACATACATGAAAAAAATTTAAATTAAAAAAAATTAAAAAAGTTAAAAAAAAAAGAAAAAAAATAATTAATAAAAAAAATTAATAAAAATATGTTAACAATGAAAAAAATAAATATATAAATAAAATAATAAATAATAAATTAAAAAAATATTTAATTAAAAAAAACCAAAAAACGATAATTTAAAAAAAGTATTTAATTAAAAAAACCAAAAAACGTTAAGTTAAAAAAAATTCTAATTTGTAAATAAAAAAAATCAGAGCAATAATTAATTAATAAAAAAAATAATATAAATAAATAAATAAAAAAAATAAAATAAAATAAATAAAAAAAATTAAATTAAGTAAAAAAAAATTAAAAATTAAAAAAAATTAAATTATTGTTATTTTTTTTAATTATCAAAATTATTTTTTATAACTTATTGGTTTGTTTGGGTTTATAAACTAAACAAATCCAATTTGTTTTTTTTTATATCTGATATCGATATACAAGGTATGTATGCTTATCGTTATCGTTTTTTTTAACTTATTGGGTTATTATTTATTTACATACATATTTATTTTATTTAAAAAAATCTAACGCCATACATCAATAAAATAAATCAGGTTTGTTTCGGGTTTATAAACCCAAGTGGACAAAAAATACATATAAATTTATAATTCCGGGTTTATAACCTGAAAATAAGCTACCTTTTCATTATGTGCAAGTTTCTTAAAAAGTTATAACAGCCGAAAATAAGCTACCTCCTGTTTTTTTATTAAAAATCGCCCAAAAAAAAGTAGCATATTTTCGGGAATATACGGATACTTAGATGGGTTCTACCAACCCTTAAACCTGTATCTATCCAATGATCTAACTCTTCTGTAACTATATATCTATATTCCTCTTAATCTTTTTTCTTTTTTGTTTTTATACAATCCTGTCTCACTTCTTTGGAACCATTTTTGCATTTTTTATTCAGATGATTCTCATCTTTTTTTCTGCTTTTTCTTCCTTTTCTAATTGCTATAGCTGATTTTTTTCTATTTAATGTCCGACTCTTTTCTCTAGTGGTAATACTTGTATTTCTCTCTCACTCAACGATTCTTTTACACCTTTCTCTTTATACGTCTTCTGGAACATGGCCATCTATTTGTCTAACCAAAGAACAAGTATGTTGGCAATTGTTTTTTCCTGATATTGAACTGCTCTAGAGTTGTGCAGATCCTTAATGAGAAAATGCCTCTTGCAAATTTTTCTCTTCTTTCAAATATTGTGTTTATTCTGTTCTAGAAGGATTTTTTGGAGTTGGAATAGGCTTATTTTAGATTTTTTTCTTGGTTAAAGGACAACAAGATTCTCTGATAATTTTTTTCCTTTTCAAACCGGGATGTCAACTTTGTAGTTAGTAAGGTGTTCAAAATTCTCTTCGCTTTCTTTACAACTAGGGCAAGTACAGATTTATGCAATTTCTTTTTTTTTTTAAATAAAGTAGAGAAAAGTCAGTTCACTACCTTGATTTTAAAAACCTATCTTCTGTGGTCTTTTTTGGTAAGAGCTCTGGATTTTCTTGTTAAATGCCAGAAATCCCTAAATGTTTCACAATCCTTGTCTTGAGTATATTCTTGGAAGACTGTCTTTGTTGTACCTTAAAAATGTCTATTCTGCTTTATAGTATATATTGATCCATTCTTTTATAAAATGTCTTACAGGAACTTTAATACTTTTATTGTTCTATAAAGGTTAAAACTAGTGTTCTGACCCTGGTAAATATCATCCAGATCACTTGCAGGTGAGTGGGTGACCCAGATTGAGTTATAGCCCACCCAGGGTGGTCAACCTGCAAGTAATCTGCGGGTTGCCCATGGGTCAACCCGTAGGTCACACTTGGTTCAATCTGCAGATCAATAACCTGTATGGGTTGGTTATAATATACAGCGAACTTTGATATGAAGTTGATCTGCAATAAATAGATAATATTTGATCCTTTTAAGATCTTTTTGATCTTTTTTTTTAACATATAATTTTTTTTCTTTTATTTAAATTTTTTTATTTTTTTTTTATTTTATTAAATTTTTTTATTTTATTTATTCAAATTTTTTTATAACATTGCATTTTTTTTTACATTTTTTTTAAGATCATTTCGATCTTTTATTTAAATTTTAAATCAGAAATATCAAATACAAGTAACATACATTAACTAATATACATACAATACAATATGTATATTACACTACAACAGTCAGTAAGTATTACAGAATCAGAAAATTTTAAATGATGTTACAGTAGGGAGGCCTTCTTTTACTCCTTACTATAACAACGACATGGCTACAGGGATTCTTTATCAGTTTATAGTGGTGTCCAAGAGGTAGGTATAATTCCTTAGTCTGTAAGAAATTATACTCTTCTCTAAGGGCAGTTCATGATAGTATTCAATGAGGAATTATCAATTTTACTATTACTTAATAATAAACTTGGTGTTATTAAAATAAATAGTTTCTTTATTAATAATCTATAATAGGCTATCCTTAGGTTTCTGTTCCTAAGGAATCCCAGTACAAGATGTATAATAAATATAAGAGAAGTGGGGTGTCTTGGTCTAGTTTGACTAAGGGAAATTCTGTGTCTTTAAATATATTTTAGAATAAGCGTTATAAGCATTGATTTACAATGATAAACACTATAATCTACAAGAGCAACATAAGCGTTATAAACAGTATAAGCATTATAAGCGGTATAAGCACTATAAGTGTCATAAGCATCATAAGCGGTATAAGCGTTATAAGCATCATAAGCGTTATAAGTAGTATAAGCGCTATAAGTGTTATAAGTGTTATAATCGTTATAAGCATTATAATCGGTATAAGCATTATAAGCGTTATAAGCGGTATTAACTATTCTAAGTATCTAACTTCTCAAGATAATAATATAATACAATATAATAATAAAAAATAATAATAAAAATGAAACAATAAAATAATAAGATAATATAATAAACTATCGTTCTATAACATTTTTGTCCCCTTAAGAAAATTTATTCTGTAAATTCCTTCTCTAATTCTTCTAATAGAGTGGTATAAGCTTCATCTTTCAATTTAATTACTTGGGTCACAGAAAGTTAATTGGTTTGGTACATTAAGTTCTTTGGACAAATCATAGAGATTTTTCTAATTCTTTGAGTTTCTTTCCAAATATCTTGGGTTTCTCAGTCTTCTTTCATTTTTCGAAGTTGTTCTCTAATCTGGGCTCTATGTTCGGTCTGTTTCTCTATTATCGTTCCTAAATAATAATGGGCTTCAATAGCCTGTCTTTGTCCACGTCGAGATTGTTTAAATTTAGGTAAGTCTTGTAGAATTTTATCAACTTATGCGGTCCAAGTTTCTCGAAGGAAAGGATTAGTTCGAGTAACCTTTTGTGGGTTAAAAGTCTGAGTTAAGTCCTTTAACAATAATGTTATCACCTTAGGTTTCTCAATCGGTACTTCAAATAAGAGAGCTTCTATGTCTTCATCAAATGGTCGCAGTAATTCATTAAGTTCGACAAGGGGTTCTGTTTCTTCTTTTGGAGTAACATCAATTACTTGTTCTGGATTTTGGTCATCCCATGGGATTACATTTTGACCAAAAATTCCTAAATTGTATTGGGCAGCAGGGTCTTGTTTCCAAATAGAAAGAAAGCTTCGAAGAGCGAGTATAGTATTGGGTTGTAAAGTAGTAGATTCTATTTTAGAGTTTTGATAATATTTTAGGGAAATTTCAATCGGAGTATAGGATTATATAAATGTTAGTGTAATACAATGATTTTTATGGGGCTATGTACAAAGTTTTACACAAATGTCACTCCCTTTCACAATAAATTTCTTCCAGAAATTTCTAATTTTCAATTACAATTATAGGTTCTCATGTCTGTTTCTCATAATATTTAGCAAGTCTGTTGCTATTATAATATTTCTGTAAGGTTTTTCCTTTCATATCTCAAAGTTTATAAGCACCATTGTTTAATTTCGCTTGAATTATAAAGGGTCCAATTCTTTTATCCTCAAATTTAGCAGAGTGAGACATTTCTAATTCTTTCTGTTATATCCATACTTTTTCTCCAATTTCAAAGGTTTCGGCTTTTATTTTTTTATCAAAGTACTTTTTCTGTTTCTCTTGTGATTTTCTAGTATTTTCCCGGCTTCTTCCTATATGGTTGGTAATTTTTTTATTAACTTATAAGCTCATTGTAATATACTGTCTTGTATATACATGAGGACGAAAACATTTCGGGTTCTAAAACCTAAAATTAAAATTTGAAGACGAAATTGTTTTTGACCTATTTTACTTGAAAGACGAAATTATTTAATACTTTTTTTGAATAGACGAAATTATAAGGAACAAATTTATATAAATTTTATTTGCCCTTTTTTATAAAAAATTTTAATTTTCTCTAATAAAGACGAAATAGGCCTTTTTCAAAAATCAATTTCGGTGGCATTACTAGTCTTGTATATTAATTTCTGTATTTTCATTTTTTTTAGAATATATGGGAATAAGTGATTCTATGGGTAGTGTGGCTTGTCTTCCATAAACTAACTGAAATGGAGTATATTTAGTAGTAGTATGTTTCTTTGTTCAATAAGCTAAGAGAACAGCAAGTATGTGTAAATCCAGTTATTTGTTTCTTTTACTTTTGCGAGAGATTCACATAATGTTCAGTTAAGTCTTTCAACCATTCCATTTGTCTGTAGGTGGTATGGTGAAAAGAATTTATGTTTAATGAGGAACTTTTCATATAGTATCTGTATAGTTTCGCTAATAAAGTTTCTTCTTTGATCAGAGAGTATAATTTTTGGGGTTCCATGTCTATAGATAATTTCTTTAAAAATAAATTGAGCAAGAGTATTAGCTCTAGCATCTGGTACAGCTTTGGCTTCTGGCCATCTTGTTAGGTAGTCAGTAGCAACAATGATATAACGATTGGTTTGAGTAGTTATTGGTAAGGGTCTGATGAGATCAATTCCAATTCTCTCAAAAGCACGTCCTATTTGAATAGGGTGGAGAGGTTCTTTTCTTCGTCCTTTTTGTCTCTTTTGACATGTCTTACAAGTCTTTATATATTTTTGGATGTCTCGATATATTTGATCCCAATAATATTGTTCAACTATTTTATAGTACATAGCATCAGTTCCCAAACATCCAGCAGTAGGGTGTTTATGCATCATATATAGGATCAGTTCTACTTCTGTCCATTTAATAACTCGAAAAGGGTGTTCTGAATCTTTTCGGTTCTTTTTGTATAAGAGGTTATGTCTGATTTCAAAATATTGAGCCTGGTTAATTAATTGTTTCTTTTCGTAGTCTGTGAATTCGTTTGGTAGCTTGCCTGATTCTAGGTAATCATAAGTTGGTTATACGATTTAAATTCATGATTTAGATAATTTAGTTGTCTGGGTCGTTAGACGTGATAGAGCATCAACATTAGAGTAGATTCTTTCAGGTTTGTGAAAGATTTCAAAGTTATATAGTTGAAGTTTAAGAATCCATCTTCCAATTCTTCCTTTAGGTTCAGCAGTGCATAACCATTTCAATGCTGAATAGTCTGTAACTAAGATGAACTTGGTAGCGCCTAAATATTTATGGAAATGTTCAATTGCCCATACTACAGCAGCACATTCTAGTTTAGTTGCGCCGTAGTTTACTTCTTCTTTTCGTAAGCTTTTGCTTGCATAGGCAATAGAGTGTTCCTTATGGTTTTGGTCCAATTGACTAAGAGTAGCACCAAATCCATAGTAAAAAGCATTAGTAGCCAAAATAAAGGTATTTTTGAAATCAGGGTAGGCTAATATAGGTACAGCAGTAAGTCGGTCCTTTAGTTCATCAAAAGCTTCTTGTTGAATATAGGTTTATCGGTATAGTTCATCTTTTTGTAACAATCGATTTAATAGTTTAGCAATAACAGAAAAGTTTTTGATAAATTGTTTATAGTATCCAGCTAATCCCAAAAATGAGCGAAGTTGGGTTATATTCTGTAGTGGTTGAATCTTTTGTACGGCCTCAATTTTGGTAGGGTCAGGGGCTATCCACTTTGGAACATAGCAGGTGCATTACAAAGTCCGAAAGGCATTATATTGAACTCGTAAGTTCCATAGCAAATTATGAAAGCAGTCTTTTCTTTATCACGAGGGTGCATAGCTACTTGCCAGTATCCACTTGCAAGATCCAAAGTGGAAAACCAATGCGATCTAGAAAGGGTAATTAACATTTCATTAATACGAGATAGAGGGTATGAATCCTTTTTAGTAACATTGTTAAGTTTCCAGTAGTCTACACAAAAGTATAATTTGCCATTTTTCTTTTTGAATAGGACAACAGGGGAAGTCCAGGAGCTATTTGAAGGTCAGATAAGTTTATGTTGCATCATTCGTTAGATTTCCTCTTTAATAAATGTGACGGCTGATGCTGATTTTGGCTGATGTTGAATATCATGTGACATTTTGGTCCAGAAATTGCAGATTGGAAAATTTTAAAACAAACATTCGTTCCGCCATAAATCGGTTATAACTCAAAAATCTTCATAAGAAACAACCTTTAGTGTTCTAACAAAAAGCTTTCCTTGAACAAATTTGCTAATACACCTGCTAATATTTGACCATATTGCAACCACTAACCCTAACTTAAACGAAGATAAGTTCAATGACTACCTCAACATCATCATCAAAAACCACGTGACCAATGAAAAAAATTTTTTTGGTTCGTTTATGTTAGGGTTAGTGCCTAGAATTTAGAAGGTTAGAAGGTTATATAGTAAAATTGTTTAGGAAAATTTTTTGTTAGTGCACGAAATGTAGTTTCTTATACAAAATTTTGAGAAATAAGCAGTTTTTGACAAATGACTGTTTGTTTTGAAATTTCCCGATCTGCAATTTCCGGACCAAAATGTCATGTGATCTTCAGCATCAGCCGTCACAATAAATGTCTGTTCACTTGGGAGTATAGAATAAGATCTAAAGCGAATAGGTGGTACATCTTCTGTAAAAATACAATGAGAAACTAAGTTAGTTTTTCCTAATTCATTAATGTCTGTTGCAAAAATGTCTTCAAATTTTTCAAGTAAGTGTCTAAATTTAAGTCCTTGGTCTGCAGCAAGAGGACCTGTGTTTAATGAAGTAGTTGGGGTTAAGGTATATTCTTCGTAGGGAATAAGAGTGTCTATACTATATACAGGGGCAGTATTGTACATTTTCACTGACCCAGCCTTTTTTTGCCATGTCCCAACGTCCCAGCGTCCCAAGTGTACCAACTATGTCCCAAGCCTTAATAATTAATAAATTAATTTAAAAAAATATATAATTATATATTTTTTTAGATGCTGAACACATTTTTAAAAAAATTTAATTAGATTATTTTAATAAAATTTTAAGTAATTTCAATTTATAAAATTGTTTCAGAATGTCCCAAAATGTCCAACATATGTCCCAACTGTCCCATGTACAACACTGTACAGGGGTAGATATTAAATTTATGAGGTCTGTTAATATAGTTGTCTGAGTCAACAGGTAGTTTGTCATCATGCCTAGGATTGTTTAAAAATTTGTATTCGTAAGAAGAGTAGTAAGGGCTTCAGTTTTCTGTTATAGGTACTGGGTATCTTGGTGAATAAGACGAATCAATTGTTGATTGAAATTTTCAAGTTCCTGAACTTGTTGTTGAAGTTGTTCAATGGTCTGGTTCTGGTGAACAACTTGTTGTAATGTTTCAAAAGCTTCAATAGTAACAATATTTTGATCGTTTTGAATAGATTATAGGTATAGTTTCTGGTTCAAATATTGGTGGTGGAGGAGGTACACAGTCGGTACAGTATCCATTGTGTTCATTAAGTTCTTCTTGATGTTTAACATGAAGACATTCCTTGCAAAGGTCAATAGGTGTGTCTGAGAAGTTTCTTCTAAGGTTAGCAAGAGCAGTTTCTTTGCAGAATTTAGGATGGCTAGTGTCAAAGGAAATTTCAAGGGTCTGTTGTAATTGAGATTCTTCATTCTCTTCTAATATGCCATGTTCAGCACGAAGTACTAATGACATTTCTTCCTGACTCCAAGGTTGGTTAATGCGATCAGTCATTAAAGGTTTTAAAGCTTTAGTTAGGCTTTGGTCTAATTCTTGTAAAAAAATCTTTGTAAGTCAGAAGATACAAGTCTAGTTCATTTCATACTGAGATCCAGCACTTCTGTTTGATTCAGTGTAGTGTCTGATTCTAGTCCACAAATTATAATTAGAATTATAGAGAACATCCTGTCCTGCTTTTTAAGTATAGAGGTGTTCAAGGTCACAAAACCAAAGGGCTTGCTCCAGGCTTTCTAAATTATGCATTTTAGAGGTAGATCTGGTTTCTTCACAGATTTTACATTGGACAAGGGTTACACATCCTTCTTTATGACTATAATAATATATGCGTTGGGGGTCATCAGGAGGGAGTTCATAATAGTAGTCAAAGACACATCCTTGACAAACAAACTGATTGTTAAGAACTTGTAGGTCTTCTGGTCTATTTGGTTTCTTGCAGTAACAGCAGTGGTGAGTACACCTTGTACTAAAGTTATACATTCGACGGGCTTCAATATCATCAGGATTACATCCACATTGGCAGATTTAGTTCTGCTCCTTAAGGGCTCCAAAAGAATAGTCAACAGCAATATGTCCAGTTGCTCTACAAGTATGACAAATGTTTCCAGGACAGTTTCAGTACAAATGGTCATTACCATTGCAGGTACAACAAGAGGTTCGCTTTGGTACTTGTTGTGAGCAGTAGACAGCAATATGTCCATTCTGTCGACAACCATTACAACGATTGGTAAAACAGTTGGCAAAGAGGTGTTCAGGTGATCCACAATTACTATATATACAGGGTTAGGAAGGGCCATTTCCTATGTCTGGGTTGGTGAATAATCCATGGGTTGGCATCATCATCAGAGGTAGAGGCAATGTTTGGTTCTTGTATGGTAATAAAGCATAGGCTTCTTGGCGGACTAACTATTCTTGTTCATAAGTATCTAACTCAGCAGGGTCAGTAACAGTAGGTTGTAAAAGGTAATGGTTGGTTGCTCTTATAGAAGGTAGGGATAGTATATTTCTTGTTTTTCCATTTAAAAGAGTAGCATCCATTTTTCCAATTATAACTAGCTTTAACTTTCTTTGACTAGTCATTTCCAAGCAATAATGAGTAAGAAGTAGCAGGGACTACTTCAACAGTAATAGAAACAATAGCACCATTTATTTCTATAGATAAGTCTCGGATAATTCCTAAAGGGCGAGAAGGGGTTTCAGTAGCAGGTGTAATAAGGCTAAGGGAGGCTTGTTCTATTTTTAATCCTAGATCCTGAACTAGTTGGTGTGCAATCATACTAATGAAGGCTCCACTGTCAATAATAGCTTCATGTGGTTTCTGGTTAATTTTAACATTACATTTAACAGGTGTGGTATAAGCAGATATCTGGATCAAGTTAGCAGTTTTAGCTTTTTCATACAAATAAGAAGATAGCACTGGTCAAAATTAAAACATTCGGTAATAAATCAGCAATAATTCAGTAACAATTCAGTAAACATTCAGCAACCATTCAGGTACTGATTCCTGCCACTCAGCTGCCACTCAGCTACCACTCAGTAAAAATTCAGTAATATATTACTAAATTTTTACTGAGTGGTAGCTAAGTGGCAGGAATTGGTACCTGAATAGTTGCTGAATGTTTACTGAATTGTTACTGAATTATTGCTAATTTATTACTGAATGTTTTAATTTCAACCAGTGTAGGGCAGTGCGAATAGAGGGATTTTCTAGGAATGTTTCCCATTCCTGTGGGTTGAGAGGTTGGTTGGTAGTAGTAGTAGTAGAAGGAGTTCCATAAAGATAATTAATATTCCTATAGTATGGTGAGGGAGTTCGGTTACTAGGTCTCCAAGAAGAAGATTGGTCTCGACTTCTAGAGCGGTAGTCATCTCGCTCATTACGATTATCTCTATTTCAAGAGCGAATTCTGTCTCTATTATAATAATCTCAGTCTCTATTGTTTCGACTCCTAGATCTGTTTCTGTAAGAGTCACGTCGATAGTTGTTATTGTTAGACTGTCTGTTTCTTTCTTGTTCATTATTTTGTTTCTTCTTTTTAAGATGGCAATGTGCAATAAAGTGTCCGGTTCAACCACAATAATGGCAGGTAGAAGGTTGTTTAATTGGATTGGCTTGTTTAGAAGAATCAGCATAGTTCACAGATAGGTTAGCAGGTGGTTGCTTCTGGGCAAGGTTAATACTAAGTTGAGCGATTTGTTCAGTTAGTTGTTTAATTAGCTTGGTCTGCATCTGTATTAGGAAAAGCTATAAGTTTTCCAGTTTCCCATTTGCGAGCAGTTTTTATAGCATAAGATTAGCAGGTTCAGAGACCTAAACATTTATAGCAAACTCAGGACAAAGCCTTTGAATAAAGAGTTGAATTATAAAGTTATCTGGGGAAGGCATCTTTAGGGTCAACACATTGCTTCAGTTTTCTAAACCAGTTAATATAGTCATCAACTAAGTTGGCGCCTTGTTTGATATCAAAAAGTTGCTTTTGCCACATAACTTTTTGTTTTGGCGTGACAAATCGGTCTAGAAATATGTGTTTAAAACTAGTATCTTCATTATTCTTATCACTAAAAGCAGTGGGCTTAGTTGTAAGAGAGGAAAACCAGTCTAAGGCAATTCCTTTTAAGTACAAGGGACAAGTTCTAATTTTCGAGCAGCATTTCATCGATTGGCAACAGCAAACGTTTAAACTCAGAATACTATTTGAGTGAGTCTTGGGTTCTATCTCCATTAAAGAAATTGATAGGAAGAACGTTCTTTTCGACTCCTCCATTTACAAATGCAGCAGCTAAGGCATTAATAGCATTAGCAGCTTCAGCGATAGCTCGGTTAGTCATAGTAGAAGGTGGGTTGTCTACAGGTGAAATTAAAGGAGGTTCTTGGTTTTCTTCACTAGTTTCTTCAGTAGTGTCTGGTAAAAGTCTATCTAAATTAAAAGTGGAGGTAGTTTCAAAGAAATTTTCAAGGTCTACTTCAGGTCGATTAGATGTTAATGTTGTAGGGCTTGCAGGTAGGCTAGTACATTGGAATAGAGGGGTTTGAGAACTAATAATACTATTATTTTTACTATAAGGGAGTAGGTTAAAACCAAGAGGAGTAGAGGGGCGATCCTCAGGGGTAGTGAGAAAAGGTACAGTATTAAAAGTATTGCTAGATCTTTCAACAATAAAAACACCTAAGTCTGGATACTGAGGGTTATAATTTCTAGTGTTGGCGTCTAGATATGGGTCAAAGGTAGTATAGTCTTTGAAATTAAAAGGAGGTAAAGTAGTTCGATGAGTAAAATGTTGGAGAATAGCAAGAGCGATTTCTTTTGGGTTGACAAGTTCTGTTTGGTACTAGTAGCTAAAAATAATATCTCGAATACAAGTATGGATAGCAGTAGAGTCTCTAGTAGTGGTCAGTCAACCAAAATTGCTAGTAGTTTAAGAGGTGTAGGAATCGGCAGAGTAGGTACCAGAACACCAATACCAAAATCTTCCAAAAGGTGTTTGAGCAAAAATGCAATCACTAGTTCAAGGGGGAGAATAACACTCTTGACAAGAAAGATCAGGAGCACGTAGTTGGAAAGTGTGGTATGGAAGAGCAGAGTTTTGATAGTGTTCTACTAGGTGAGTTCTAATATGTTGATTATATAGCTCGTTAATATCAGTAGTCATATGCCTTATGACTCCTGACTAAATCTCATGTTAGTAAGTTTAGTTAAATAAATAGAATTCTTGGGCAAAGAGTCTTCCAGGATGAACAGCAGCAGCAAAAGTTATAAGAAATAAACAGCAATTAAAGTAAATAGAGTTCTTGGACAAAGAGTCTTCCAGGATAAACAGCAGCAGCAATAAGTTTTATAGAGTCCATGGGCAAAGTGATTTCCAGGACAAACAGCAGCAGCTAGAGTTGTAGAGGTTTTCAAATATCTTCAATAATATCCAAATATTTTAAATATTTCCGCCAGAAGGCACCAAATATTACAGTAGGGAGGCCTTCTTTAACTCCTTACTATAACAATGACA
>QKWP01000387.1:6645-36095 GCA_003550325.1 Gigaspora rosea | reverse complement strand
GTAGGAAAGTAATGGTGGGTACCGGGGTCGGTGTGAACCTTACAAGAGCAGAAGTAGGTAATGGTAGCGGTTAGGTACCCCTGACTGCAAGTTGCTTGCCTCGGTGAGTGCGTAAGTTACCGAAGTGTAGGTAATACCTGTGTGGGACAGGGACTGCTCTACCAAGTTTACCTGCGAGGATAAATTAGTTCTAAGGGGATGTAGGTAGCATCCAGGACTGTCTTCGACTGACTAATGTATAGGAGTTCTGTACCAGTGATCACAAGTAGGATTGACATGCGAAGCGTTGGACCAGAGGGTTTAAATAGGCAATCCCCTAGTTGGGTTGTAGGTATGGCAACTAGTATAGAACCTTCGGGCGGACTACTTAAATTAGACAACCAAAAGTTGTACGTGTGGCTAGTTGTACTCTCATTCAATGTAACTCAATTGTGGGTGCGCCCAAAGAGGCGCCCTTGATCCACAGGCTTGATTAAATAAACTCTCACCCAAAGCGGGAACTTTAACACAAAAAAAAAAAATAAATAAAAAAAAATATATAATATATAATAAAAAAATAAAATTTTATACTAAATAGCGAAAACTTGTAATTATTGTATATTTAATAAATTAAAATATTATATAATAATAATAAATAAAAAAAAATTTATAATTAAATTGCGAAAACTTGCGAAAACTTGCGAAAACCTGTAAAATGTTCAAAAAGCATGATTATGTGAATATAATAATTATTAATTGATATCATATTAGATATATATCGATTATTATTATTATCGATAGTAATCGGCAGGGTGTATGGGTATCGATATATATCTACCGGTTAGTAATTGATATATATCTATACATAAAATTTGCTGATATTATAAGCGTTGATTTACAATGATAAATACTATAATCTACAAGAGCAATATAAGCGTTATAAACGGTATAAACGTTATAAGCGGTATAAGTGCTATAAGCATTATAAGCATCATAAGCAGTATAAGCACTATAAGCATCATAAGTGTTATAAGCGGTATAAGCGCTATAAGTGTTATAAGTGTTATAATTGTTATAAGCGTTATAATCGGTATAAGCGTTATAAATGTTATAAGCAGTATTAACTATTCTAAGTATCTAACTTCTCAAGATAATAATATAATACAATCTAATAATAAAATATCATAATAAAATGAATAATAAAATAATAAGATAATATAATAATCTATCGTTCTATAACAATAAGAAATGTTGAATACAAGTAACATATATACTAAGATTAGTATTAGTTTTTATGTTTTTTTTTTTATTTTTGTTTTTTTTTTACTAACTATTTCTTTCTTCTATAGGTTTTGTATACTGCTGGCAAGAGTAAAATAGTATAATATTCAGAGACCTCAACCTGGAAGTGTTAGAACTAGGGTTGGTTAGGTTCCAGTTAGGTTCTGATAGGTTCTAAGTAAATTAATAATTTTTAAACTGATTTTTTATTTTTTAGTTCTTAATTAAAGTTATTAATTATAAAATTATGAACAATTTTAATTATAAGCATAAAGCAAAAAAACTTTCTTTTAAGTTTATAAATTCTTTAAAATATTAATTTAGAACCTAGGTTCCAGAACCTAGGTTCTAAATTAATATTTTAAAGAATTTATAAACTTAAAAGAAAGTTTTTTGCTTTATGCTTATAATTAAAATTGTTCATAATTTTATAATTAATAACTTTAATTAAGAACTAAAAAATAAAAAATCAGTTTAAAAATTATTAATTTACTTAGAACCTATCAGAACCTAACTGGAACCTAACCAACCCTAGTTAGAACTGACTAAAATAAGTCTTTATTTTTTTTTATTTTTTAGTTTTTTTGCTAAATACTCCTTTCTTTTATAGGTTATATGTACTACTAGAAAAGGTGGAATGGCATGAAAATTTAGAGATTTCAACTCAGAGATCTCAACCTGGAAGTGCTAAAACTAAGTACCAGTTTTTTTTTGTATTTCTTTTTATTTTTTCTTTTTTTTTTACTAATTACTTTTTTCTCTTATAAACTTTGTATACTGCCAGCAAGAGGAAATAGCATAAAGATTCAAAGAATTTAATCCAGTAAAATGGCATAAAGCTTCAGAGTTCTTGACACAAAAGTGCTAGAACTGGTACTAAGATAAGTGCTTATTCTTTTTTCATGCTTTCTTTGTTATTTTTGTTCTTTTTTACTAATTACTTTTTTTTTAGTTTTTGTATACTGCTAGAAAGGTTAAATAGAAGAGATTTGGAAACTGGTTAGTTACATTATAGTTGTTGACAGGTTTGTTATAAAGAGCAAAGAGTATTACATTCAGTGTTGGCCCCTGGACTGGACCAGTCCAGTAACTACTACTGGACTGGACCAGTTCAGTCAGTTCCAGTACTTACTGGAACTGGACGTAAATAATAAATATGTATAAAAATAAAAATAAATTATATTTATAAAATTTTATAACTATATTTATATATTTTATAAAATTTATCTAACTATACAAATATATTAACTTGCATTTATTATTTAAATAGCATCTAAATTTTGCTACTATACAAGTTTGATTTTATAATAAATAATTTATAATATCAATATATTAACTTTTTTTGATATAATTAAGCATCTACTAAAATTAGTATTGTAATTGTTTAGTACTTAAATTTTGTATATAAGTTTTAGTTTTAATTAATAATAATTTATAATATGATATTTAGTATAATTAAATATTTAACTAAATTGGTATCATGATTGTAATATCTAAATTTTGCTTTTATAAAGTTTTAGTTTTAATTAATAAATAATTTATAATTTGAAAACTGGTTTATTAAATTTTTTTTATCTGGGAATTTGAGATTTTCTGATTGATCATTAAAATAACTTAATATTAATAATCAACTGGAGATTTCTCAAATTCCTAGCCTAATATTTTTCTAATCAAGTTCTTATATAATAAAACTTTAACTTTTCTTTTTTAATATAATTAATAATATCTAACTAAATTAGGATAATGACTGTAAAGCTCTATGATAAAACAGTATATTTATATTTTCAAACAGGAACACACGTCTGTGATCTGAATACTTGTTAGAAGCACACAAGCAAATATGCTGGATACTAAAAGTTTATTAAACTGCTTCAATGAGATATAAACATACATTAGCACACATTTGATGTATAATTGATCTAACAAATTTGTAGTATT
Source organism: Gigaspora rosea (assembly GCA_003550325.1). Classification (NCBI taxonomy): domain Eukaryota; kingdom Fungi; phylum Glomeromycota; class Glomeromycetes; order Diversisporales; family Gigasporaceae; genus Gigaspora; species Gigaspora rosea. The sequence continues at coordinate 32,897 of QKWP01000387.1, read as the reverse complement.
AGCCAATGTTCTCCCACTCACCAGCTATTGAAAATAAGTTTTGCCATCAAGCTATTGATGCTTGAGATTGATGCTTAAGATTAGCTAGTGGTTTCTACGCAGGCCGGCTGTAGATTTGAATTGTTGCAAAATGGCAGGATTCAGTGGGATTGGGTGGATTGGGTGCAAATTTAGTCCTCCTTCTAGAGCTGCTGCCATTCGCCTTATCATCAGTACGTTTTATACCTATAAACAAATTTCTTATATTAGTATTTAATGTAAAATGTTCCGATTAGACAACTAATTAATCTACTTATCTTCCTCTGCACCTTCCTTAAATTTGATACTGGCTGGCATCCTGGCTCCCTTATGATTGTTAGCGTACCGGGCTCCTGCTTAGGCACACAAAGTTAATTTTTTGTTTTGCATAACTTGCTGATCCAATTTCTTCAAAAAATAATTTTTTTTTAAATTCCTATTGTGCCATTTTTGCTATTTAATTTTTTTCTCCAGTGTCATCTGATGATAACTTAAATTTCTGAAAAAAAAAATTCCAAAAATTTCTGATTCTATGAATTAAAAAAAAAAAAAAAAAAAAAAAAAAAACTGATCTGCTAACTGGAATTTTGGAATACCATGTTGCAAAAGCGAATTTAGTTCTCCTTCTAGAGCTGATGTCATTCGCCTTTTCGTTAGTACATTTTATACCTATAAACAAATTTCTTATAATAGTATTTCATATAACTTTGGTCAACTAATTAATCTACTTATCTTCCCTCTGCGCCTTTTTTAAATTGGATACTGATTGTACTGGTTTTCCTCACTGGCATCCTGGCTCCCCTTGTGATTGTCAGCATACCAGGGCCCCTGCTTAGGCACGCTAAAATAAAACTTACTATTAGAATACGACAGGGTGAAACCTGAGTCACCAGCTAGTAAAATTCGCGTTGATTGGTTATTTCATATAAAACCTGAAATGCAAAGTAAAATCTGCGTTTATTGGATATAATATATAAAATCTGCTTTTGTTTAGATTATTTATATAAACCTGCTTTTTTTAAGATAATTTTTTGCTTTTTTTTAACAAATCTGCTTTTATTAGATTAAATTTGCAAAACTGCTTTTTTATATTTTATTATGTAAAATCTGCTTTTTCTTATATTACTTATTAACAAAAACTGCTTTTATAAAGTAAAATTTTGGCTTATATATAAATCAGTAAGATATATAACTCTATTTTAGTACAAGTCACTTTCGTTATAATGAAGTTACTGTAAAGTGCCGTATACAAGATCCACCCAAATAGAAGGGTACGAACTACAAAAACTATATTAATCAAATATGGTTTTTTTTAAATCGTTAGACTGCCTATCGTAAATATAAAGTGTGCATGCACTTTAAATTTTTCCTTTTCACGATATAACCATAAACCATACTAGACCTGGGGTCTACTATGTGGTTTAAAAATTGGTAGAATGTAACAGACCTGGGTCCTGTATGTGGCACTTTACTGTATTAGGCTTTTACTATATCAGAAGTTTATTAAATTCACTATACCGGGAAGGTTTTATATAAATTATTCCTTCATTATACTTATATCAAGTGTCTGCTATTAACGAGAGTAATTTGCAGTGAACTTTTATAGCCTCTAGTATGGTAATATTAAGTATAGCTTTACTTACTCTTTTACTTTCCTTCTTTTATAATAGGATTAATAGCCTAATTCGAATCGGATACTATATGGTCAAATATATTAAAGAAAAAAGAGAAATTACATCATATGAAGAAGTAGAATGGATCCTATTTATATGTTTCATAGTCATAAAAGTAGAGTGTTCAGACTTATGCAATTTCAGGGATTTTTCATTGTTTAAACAATGAAAAATTCCCGAAATCGCATAAGTCTGGACACTTTATATAAGGGAAGAACAAACGCTTTCTAAAATAGACTAGTACCATGTAAGTGAGAAACCTGTATGTTATTTTGAGTATATACATGGTATGACCTAATTAATTGAATCATTATTATCTCTCGCAAACAGTATTAGATCAGAGCCACCGGATTTTAGCAGTAGCAAAAATAGCACTAGCTATATCATGACAACTACTTAACCACATCTGACCAAAATTGTTTTATTTTTATTCTATATGTATATAGAATTAAAATAAAACAATTTCGGTCAGATGTGGTTAAGTAGTTGTCGTGATATAGCTAGTGCTATTTTTGCTAATTCTAAAATCTGATGGTTCTGAATTGGATTAACCTTCAATTCAAATTACTAGATGATCAACATTGCTTTAAAGATACGTAATTCAGTGAAATTTACCAATACACTATACCGTAATTTATTTTCATTTTCATAAGTGCTTACTTTAGTTCTATACCTTTTTAGTTTATTCATGTTAAATCAGTTGAGTATAAAGTTCATTAATCTGTAGATTTAAAGTAATCTATTCGCATGACATTTCATTCTATTCGTGTTAATATAATAAAAAAGCATATTGTTTGATATCATTTAAGATAAGTTGTTTCATGAATCTTTATTGTTGTGCTTTTTAATGTGTTTAGATAAACTCCTAAGTTTATTGATTTTTATTGTTGCGCAAGGCATTATTAATTTTATTCATTTGCATCAATTTAGTTGGAATATTTAAATAAGCTACGCAGGTTCTATACAAGTTCATGAATTCTTACTATTGTGCTATTTTTTTTTGACAACGCATAATATACAATTACAAGCCCTACTTGTTATTTGCATATTATTTTCGGTTGGTTGTAGGCCATGCTTCAATACACTATATTTCTATCAATTTTCGTGAGCTTTATAAAAAAATCAGCAAAACCTAAATCGATAAATAAATCGCATCTGGTCTATTATATATCTGATATGTCTTCAACTAATCAATTACGCATTATTATATGCGTATTAATTCAAGGCATTCATAGGTGCTATTTGATAATATATAGTAGAGTTTTTAAAGGGTTCTATTTTCAAATACTGTTACTACTGTATACAAGATCCTCTCGGATATCAGACCCCTATGTGTTATACCGGGTCCCAATTATCTGCCTCGTACCTATACAAGAGACCCTCCCGGGTCTACTATAGATCTTAAGATTGGTGAAATGTACTTACATACGGTAATTTATAGTAATGCCCATGAGCACTATTTTTATTTGGCAGTTTATTTCACAAATTGGTATGAAAGTCTCGCTGCTGTAGCATTGATGATAAATATGTAGAAATAAATTTCGAAAATATATTTTAAAATCATTAAATATATAAAAGGTATTTATTCAACAATATTGGAAAAGCCAACCAATTCTTTAATGTTTTAATATAAAGAATACAATAGCATTTATTAAACGCATATGAGTCAATTTAAAAAAAAATAAAAAGCAAGTTTAAAACAACGTTTATGAGCAGTTTTACCTACCCAATTTTTAATTTCTAATGACTTTAATTTCAATAATTCGTTCTCTACATAAAGCAGTTTAGTAATGCTATAATGGATATCAATCATCTAATATACCTTTGACTTACTATGAACATGTATAATAGTATCTTCAATGCATGAATTGCATGACCTTATTGTCTTATACGTATCAATGGAAAAAGTTAAAATCATATGTTGAAACTGCGAGTTTAAATAACATATGTAGGTTAGACGTTGATTGAACTGCAAAGTATAAATAAGCTTGCAGTTTTTTAATTAAAGTATCTATTCTTAACGCAATAAATTCACTTCTTTTTTGATAAGATGGATCTTAATTACCTAGTATCTTAATTGACGATTGACGACAATTCTTTGTAATGGGTAAACTAAACACCAAATCCAAAATTCTTTCTCACATTTAACAAAACCCGAATTCATATTGTGTAATAAAAAATATAAACTGTTGGCCCTTTCAAAACCAAATATGCATGGTGATATGAGGAAACTCACGTGACAACAGTAGCACAGATCAGCAAACCGTGCTGATGAAGTAAAAGTTGCTATGTTGAATGGAATTATCTCAAACAAAGTAAATACTAAAATACTATTTTTTTGATTTTATTGTAATTTGCTTTTTTTTTTATCTTATGATTATATAAAATGTTTATGTATAATCCTGTAAAGAATGTGATTAGACATGTTTATGTAGAATCTTGTGAAGTACGAGAATGAAAAAGGAAACTGTGACTGAATTGAAAAAGGAAACTATGTCATTAATTTACTAAATTGAAGAAGGACCGTGCTATTGATTTACTTTTTTAGATAATTTAAAAATCTTTTTTTTTTTTTTTTTGAGATGACAGAGGTGATGTTTTTTTAAAATATTAACACTAATTATTAATAAATTTGAAATATCTCTTATTACTGGTAATAGAAATACAACCAGAAAATGAAACGTGTTAAGGTAATAGAATATAAATTATTTAAGATATCGATATTAATTTTAGATTACTTATCACTAACAATAGATGAATTATCTTTATCAACTAATAGTACTGTAAAGTCCAAAATAGTTTGGCGTCCACTATTACCAAACCTTCGATGCATACAAGTATCACTTCCCGAAGTACCTTCTGTGCTAGACTTATATTCGTTTGATACAATATCATCTGGAGGTGGTAACCTTAGTGAAGGTTATACAATTTTATCCCAAGACTGTACAAATAATGGTCGGGTAAGAAATTTGATTATTATAAGGAATATATGAGACATATTCTTATTATCTTCAAATGTAAAGTTATGTGATTGGGATGTAAAGAGCATTACTCTTATTGATGAAGATGCAATACAACTGTCTAAATCAAAATTGGCATATGTAGAATATCTTAAATGTTCTATTCGGGTATGTAGTATCTAAGATATAAAATAGATTTGTTATTTTTAGGTCAATTTATAAAATGCTATTAATGCTATTATAGAATGGTTGCCATAAAGGAAAATGCAATTAGAAAGGCCGTATCGTGGTTCTTCGGGACAAACCACTTAATTTATGTAATATCAAGTGCTATGGTAATCATGATCCTGAACATGTTAGAAAAAAGCCATATCGAATGTCAAAAATAATTAGAAAGGAAATCACAAGCAGATCTACAAACGTAGCACCATCAATCTTGGCAACAGGTAAATTTAGAAACCTATTTTTTAAAAAAAGTTAAAAAAGAATTTAATTATATTAATTTTGCGTATATTAGAATTTATGAACAATGCAAAGATTTCTAGTATAACTTCTAATACACCCGCAAATCAAGTTCAACCAACCTCTATTCGATTTACACCTAACCTTGAAGCAATTCAAAATGCACTTAAATACGATAAAAAATTACATTATCCAAGTACATTAGAATTTGAGAAGGTATATATATATATATTGTTTTTTTTTTTAATTTTATTAATTTATTTATATTTTTAATGTATCAAAGGTTTGTTCTATAATGAACATTTATGAAACTGAAGGTGTTGTAATATCAAAGCAATATGGTGTTAAGGACTCCAAAGATCCCAAAGAGCAAGCTGTACTTCTTGGTATCGCATCCACTATTTTGCCAACACTGTTAACAAAATATCCAGACCTTTTTGCAATAGACTCCACTGGCCGTCGTAACTGTTTAAACTTTCCAAATCTATCCTTTATGGTTAGATCGGATGAACCCCGTGGTCGAATTATAGCAACATTTGTAAGTGATAGAGAAACGATACTGGTTGTTGACCTGATGTTTGAATCAGTAGGTATTTTTTGTTTTGTTTTTTTTTTTTGTTTTTAGACTTTAGTTAGATATTATGATAACTTTAGCTATTTGTAGTTAATTCAATATAGTACTAAAAATGATGTTCAGCTAAACCCTAAGTGGTTAACTATGGACAAATGGGATTCTTATTTTGTGGCGGCTAAAAAATACTTTCCAAATACACAGGTAATCTTATGTGATTAGCATGAGGGTGAGTTTTCGATTTATTTTTTTTTTATTATTTAATTGATTTAATTTATTTATTTTTTATTATTTTATTTTATTTTTGCATTTTACTATATTTTTTTTGCATCTTTTTTAGCTGACGTTCTAAAGGAATGGTTTACGAAAAACCTGAATGATCAATGGATTAGAGACCATGTTTTTTATCAATTCAGATTTGTTAAGCGATTCCGAGATCAGGAAGAATTCGATCAAAGAAAAGTCGTCCTTTTAGATGCAAAAAAACTTCAAATAGCTGTTGGAATTGTAAATTTAGATATTGCAAGGGCTATTACATCTTATTTCCGAACACACTGGTTTGGCAAATGGGTTGGTCAGTTAATTTAAATTACTTCATAATTGGTTTTTAATAAAATATCAAAAGTTTTATTTGTAATTTTATTAAATGCTTTATTAGTATTTTATAAATTTAAAAAATTTATATAAATTAGTTTTGTGTTTAACTTTGTTGCATTAAAAATTTGCTATAACAAGAGTGACTGATATATGCTATACTTTATATTATTTTGTATCAATTTTGTAATAGATACCTGGCCAGATTATAGGCGTAGTGGTTGTCCAATGAAAACAAATATGTTATTAGAAAGTTATTTTAAAAAGGACATGATTCTATATTATCGAGGAAGATATACTAAGTCTTTACATGCTAACCTTGAGAAAATTGGATCATCAATGCTTGTAGATACTAGGGAGATGGAAAGGTTAGTTAAAATATACTTTTTTTTTTTTTTTGAAATATCAAGTAAATATTTTTTATGTAGATTTTGGAATGGAGAAGGCAAACCTCCTACAAAATCACAATTGCAATGAGAAAAAGATAAAATTATGAGACAAGGAGAATTATTGTATAAAAAAAATTTTATTCAAGATATGCAAATATTATATATTTATATCGAATTTATTTTTTTAATTTAATTATTTATTTTATAATTTTTTTGTCTTAGAAATTGATCAAAATTCCTGGAATGTGTTTCGGTTTGATATGAGTGATGATATTCAAGTTGCTGCTACTGAACTAAATGATGATATTGATAATGTCAGCAAAGAAAGCTCAAAATTAAAGGTTTATAAACCAAATAGACAAAAAATAAAAACTTCTAAAATAATTGATGATTCTTTTATTAAGCAAGATAAAAAGCCACTATATATTACTCGCAGAAATGGAAAATTTGGTTGTCCTTGTGGTTTTAATGTTATACGTGGTCATGATTGCCAAAATATTGTAGCTGTGCATTTTTTTATTAATGAGCTTGAAACACAAAAGTATGAATTATTTGTTTATTAATTTTTTTATATATATGAATGTTTATTAATATCTTTCTTTTATATAGCATTATTTATAGCAATAGCAATCACAAGCTGCAAAAGTAAGTTCATTTTATTTTATTATGAATATAGGCTATGCATAGCATATAATTTTATGCACATTTTTTTAAAAAAATTAATACTAAGGAGGGTACCTGTATTATATCAAACACAAATTTTTATAATACAAGTTTGTTAGTTCTAGTCATGCAATTTATATATAATTAAACAGATAACACTCTATTAATATATCATTTTATATTCTTTCTTTATTTTTTATATAGATCTGTACCTAAATCGATTTCAAATAGCTCTCTTGAGTCTTATCTTCGTCAAAGTGATTCTAGTGGTCACAGCAAAGATGAGCTTAAATTACCTCAAAAAAGAGGACCTAAGAATAAAAGAAAGAGCAGATTAATTCCAGGAGAATCTATTCAACTTCAAGATGCTATACTAAATGAGCCTTACCATAAGGTTCAAATCGTTGAAATTATTGGTAATAGTAAGATTATTGTAGATATTACACTAGCAAATGGTAGTAAGAATCAACAAACAGTTCAATTAGCTGATATAATCGGATATGATGATGAAAAGATCAAAAAAAAATTAAAGGTAAATTAATGTAACTATAATATATTTTAGCTTTTATTTGTTTATTTATTTATTCAATAATATTCTTTATAAATCGATAATAGGCAGATAAATTAATTAAACCTTCCCAACTTACTATGTCATCTATGGATTCTCATGGTAATACCGTCATTTTTACAATGCCGTATGGAGGAAAAAAAAATGAACTGCATTTAACTTTTACTTGCTCTGTGGATACAAGTCTTACACTCATTTAGAGCGCTTTTACTAACTCTAATATACATAAACAAGCTAAAGAATTTGCTTTACTCAACCCAAATTCACATACACATCTTCTCCTTCAAGTTTTGGATCGTATGAAAAATAAACAATGGTTAGAAGCAAAAATTCTCTGGGCTGAAAGTTTGTCATCATACTCTAAACTAGTAAATGATGGTGAAATTAATTTTTTTGGAGGACTTTCAGAACGGTTTTTTGAGCAGTTTTTTCAAGATCCCTTAGATCAAAATCTTCTTGTAGTCAAAAGCACTATAACAACAATATGTGATTCAGAATATTGCCCAAGAAAGGTCTTGTCTCTAGCAAATTGCTATGATATTATACTTATGTAATTGTTATGATATTATACTTATATACTGCTAAATTGTTTTTATATTCTTATTATTGAGTAGTTAACCTTTATTAAATTTTGAGTTAGTTTATAATGTACTGCGTTTTAAAATAATTTTATTGGTTTAATATAATTTATTATTTTAGAAAAACACAAGTATGCATACTACCAGGAAGCAATTATTTTGAAACTTATCTTAGACAGTGGAAAGAACCTTTTATTACCCCTTGTGGATCGGAGTTCAAGACCATGAATGGAGAAAAACCAAAAAATATTTCTATAAGTGCCTTCAGGTTTGATAAATGTACATCCATAGAGACTGGAAAAACTAAGTAAGTGAGTGATTTATCATTGCTTTTTCTTATCTGCTTTCTAATTTTTTTTTATAGATATTTGTATATATGTTCGGAAAAAGCTATATCAACAAGACAAATCGATCAGCAGTTGCTTCTTATTCTTGCAATCAATGTTACGGGAATTAGCATTATTGATGAAGAAATATATCTCGAAAATAAGGACCTTTCAGAAGAGATTAGTTTTCCCCCAGATGACATACATTTAATGCAAAGGTATGATTTAGCTATTTTTTTTTATACTACTGTGCTTGACTATTTACAATTTCAAAATTAGATATCGCCTTATGAATGTTTCTTTTTGCAATGGCAACCATTATATTGCCGATGTTCGCTTCGAAAATATTAAAGATTCAGGCTGGTATCATTATGATGGATTGGGAAAGACCTACCGTGCAAGAGCAATGTACATAGGGAATGCACGTCCACCTCGCAAAGATGGCTATGCAATGGATTTAGTAATTTATGTAAAGATCTAGACATTTGTTAAATAGTCAAACAATTTTTACAAAAATCTATATGATTATGCTTATAATATGGAGTTTGAGATATTGATAAATTACAAAAAATTATTTTCGAAATTTTTGTTTTTATATATACATAACACAATAATATTCATAAGAATTAATAATTGCGAGAATTAGCTTTTCCAAATAACAAACATCATAATCAATGTTTTCATTAACATTAATAAAATAGTACCATGAATGCTTCGAATTATGATATGCATACAATAAACATAATCCACATTATTCTGAATTCACTAGCCATCAATCAATCTACAACTATAATATTTTGTCAGGAAAGTAGTATATTGATGATATAACCCACAACCAAAAGTAATATGCAAACAACAAATAAGAAATGGCACAATAGTAAAAGTATTTAGATATACCAACTAAATGAATAATAAAGTCTTGCGCAACAATAAAAATCAATACACTTAAGGGCTTGCCTAAACACATTATAAAGCACAACAATGAACATCCATAAAACAGCTTACCTTAAAAGATATCAAACAATTAGAATTTTTATATCAACTAATTATATTAACATGAATAGAACGAAATGTCATGAGACCCACGGTAAATATTCTCAAACCCGAATAACTATAACTTATTTTAAATCTACAGATTAACAAACTTTATTAACATGAATAAACTAAAAAGGTATAGAGCTAAAGTAAGTACTTATGGAAATAAAATTAAACTAATGTATTGGTAAATTTCACTGAATTACTTATCTTAATAAGAGACCTTCGTATTTACGAGCAATATTGATCATCAAGTAGTTCGAATTGAAATTGATATGTTCCGATTGGAATTTACAAGTCCAATGTTCTAGTTTATATGTATTAGTAAATTTCACCGAATTACGTATCATAATATAAGAGACCTTCGTATTTACGAGCAATATTGATCATCAAGTAGTTCGAATTGAAATTGAATATGTTCCGATTGGAATCTACAAGTCCAATGTTCTAATTATAAGTTTAGTAGAGCTAGGTTAATTCAATTTAGAACCATCGGATTTTAGAATTAGCAAAAATAGCATTAGCTATATTACGACAACTACTTAACCACATCTGATCGAAATTGGTTTATTTTTATTCTATATACATATAGAATTAAAATAAAACAATTTTGGTCAGATATAGTTAAGTAGTTGTCGTGATATAGCTAGTGCTATTTTTGCTACTGCTAAAATCCAGTGGCTCTGATCTAACACTGTTTGCGAGAGATGGTAATAATTCAATTAATTAGGTCATACTATGTATATACTCAAAATAACGTACAGGTTTCTCACTTACATGATACTAGTCTATTTTAGAAAGCGTTTGTCCTTCCCTTATATAAAGTGTCCAGACTTATGCGATTTCAGGATTTTTCATTGTTTAAACTATGAAAAATCCCTGAAATTTCATAAGTCTGAACACTCTACTTTTATGACTATGAAACACATAAATAGAATCCATTCTACTTCTTCATATGATGTAATTTCTCTTTTTTCTTTAATATATTTGACCATACAGTATCTGATTCGAATTAGGCTATTAATCCTATTATAAAAGGAGGAAAGTAAAAGAGTAAGTAAAGCTATACTTAATATTACCATACTAGAGGCTATAAAAGTTCACTGCAAATTACTCTCGTTAATAGCAGACTCTTGATATAAGTATAATGAAGGGATAATTTATATAAAACCTTCCCGGTATAGTGTATTTACCAATAAACTTCTGATATAGTAAAAGCCTAATACAGTAAAGTGCCGCATACAAGACCCGGGTCTGTTACATTCCACCAATTTTTAAACCACATAGTAGACCCCGGGTCTAGTATGGTTTATGGTTATATCGTGAAAAGGAAAAATTTAAAGTGCATGCACACTTTATATTTACAATAGGCAGTCTAACGATTTAAAAAAACCATATTTGATTAATATAGTTTTTGTGGTTCGCGCCCTTCTATTTGGGTGGATCTTGTATACGGCACTTTACGGTAACTTCATTATAATAAAAGTGACTTGTACTAAAATAGAGTTATATATCTTACTGATTTATATATAAGCCAAAATTTTACTTTATAAAAGCAGTTTTTGTTAATAAGTAATATAAGAAAAAGCAGATTTTACATAATAAAGTATAAAAAAGCAGTTTTGCGAATTTAATCTAATAAAAGCAGATTTGTTAAAAAAAAGCAAAATTTATCTTAAAAAAAAGCAGGTTTATATAAATAATCTAAACAAAAGCAGATTTTATATATTATATCCAATAAACGCAGATTTTACTTTGCATCTCAGGTTTTACATGAAATAACCAATCAACGCGAATTTTACTAGCTGGTGACTCAGGTTTCACCCTGTCGTATTAGAATTATCATAATTTTTATGAATTGCCATAAGAAATTCAATTACACTGCATGACATAGTCGCATATAAATACAAAATAATGTCTAGGGGCATTGTTTGAACAATAGCCAGGATTAGGTTTAATTCGATCAAAATTTGAAAATTACATTTTTGTGAGTTATTTTTACATTTATATTAGTAAAAATTTTCTGCCAGTATAAGATTATACCGAAATATATTCTGGCTAAAAATTATACATATTACGAAAATTTACTATAAATGTCAATTATTATAATACTACAGAGTAAAGCCTGAGTTGTGGAATAGTTAAATCTTCTATGATTATTGTATTGGAGCGAAATCTGCTTTACTATAATAAAAAAAAAATAAAGATTTTACTCTACCTAACCCAATCTATAAAGTGGATTTTACTACCTCACCAATGATCATTACAAAATCATCATGTGTTATACTAATTTCAAATCAGGCCCCCAAAATTAATCAAACAATTATATGCTTTGATAGCTATCAGTTTTTAGTGAACTTTGAGGTGGCTGCTCTGGCAGACTAATAGATATCGGATATACAATTAATTTTATAAGTAAAATTTCTAAATACTATATTAGAATTTCCTCAATCATTATTTGTATTTATTTATGGTAAATACTAAAACAGTTTTAGTTAGTGTAATTCTGAAAGACAATAATTAAAAAAGGCCTTTTTTATAGTGATTATCATGACAATTTAATTGAGACAAAAACCTGTTAAAGCAATTTAATATATCACTATCTGCTATTTAAAACAGCATATATATATGTACAAATTATATAAACCTATGGCCAATAATAAATTTTTTAGACAAATCACGTAAAACTGGACTGGACTGGAACTGGAACTAGTTCCAATGAAATAGTCCAGTCCAGTCCAGTTTTTAAAACTAGACTTAGGACTATAACCAACACTGATTATATTAGTTCCAAGAATAGAGCAATTAGTTAGTTTAGTAGTTGATATGATAGTTAGATTAAAGCGAATGTGTAAAAATTAAATAGGGAATAGAAATTTGTTGCACTAGCGATATGTCGCACCCCTGATTCTGACCAATCAAATCGCATGATTTTGTAGACAAAAAATTTTAAGTTTTAAAAATTAAAAATTCTACTAATAAAATGTAAAAATAAATAAGCGATATCAAAACACATAATGTAAAATTTATTCTGAACAACTTTTTCTAAGTCATAAAGATAGATTATCTTAGTAAAAAAATAATGTTCTATAAGAAAAATCAAAAATTTCGATCGTTAGCACATATAAACCTTTTTTTTACTAATATAATCTATATTTACGTTTAAGTATTACATGAAAATTTTATGCTAAACAAGTTTTTCTAAGTTAAACTGGTAGATTGTTTTAGTAAAAAAAAAGTTTTATATGTGCTAACTTTGGAAATTTTTGATTTTTCTTATAAAATGTTTTTTTTTANACATGTCGCACCCCCCGATTCGGCCAATCAAATCGCACGATTTTGTAGACAAAAAATTTTATTTTTTAAAAATTCAAAATTTTACTAGTAAAATGTTAAAATAAATAAGCGATATCAAAGCATAATGTAAAATTTTATTTTGAAAAACTTTTTCTAAGTCATAAAGATAGATTATCTTAGTAAAAAAAAATGTTTTATAAGAAAAATCAAAAATTTCGAACATTAGCACATATAAAACGTTTTTTTTACTAATATAAATCTATCTTTACGTCTAAGGATTATATGTAAAATTTTATGCTAAGCAACTTTTTCTAAGTTAAAAAGGTAGATTGTTTTAGTAAAAAAAAAGTTTTATATGTGCTAACTTTGGAAATTTTTGATTTTTCTTATAAAATGTTTTTTTTATTAGAAAAAGTTGTTCAGAATAAAATTTTACGTTATATAACATGCTATTTTATATATATTTTATACTTTATTAAGTAAAATTTTAAATTTTTAAAAAAAAATTTTTTGCCTATAAAATTGTGCGATTTGATTGGTCGAAGCAGGGGTGCGACATGTTGCGGGTGCGACAAATTTATTTTCCCAATTAGATAAATTTAAATAAAAATATAAATTTAGTTTTGAATTTTTGTGATCTGTAGCAGAATTTTTTTTATTACCTAGTGTTCACCCAGGTCATTCGGATGACCCACCCACGAGTGACCTGCAGCAAAATTTTTTCTATTAACTAGTATTTATCCAAGTTCATTTGAGTGCAGTATTTAAAATTGGCATGCACACGATGCATATGTGCACATATATATTTTTATGCGCATAAAATTTTAACAAGTTAAGTGCGCAAATATGCATCTAATATTTTATAAAAATAATGCACAAAAAGTTATGTGGAACAAAAAATTTTAACTTTTTATACACAAAAAATTATGTGCATGAGAGAACTTTAAATTTCAATACACAAAATATATTAATAATATGGTCTGGTGCAAAAATGTAGATACATGACATATCTTATAATAAAAAAAAAATTTTTGAAATTTAATATAAACATTTAAATGCATATATTTATTACACAGATCTGCAGATTTATTTTAATGTAAATTTTATTAAAAAATTTTATTTCTATAAAAAATTTTATTAATAACTTATTTTTTCAATTTGTAAAATGCAAAAATATGAATAAATTAAAATTAAATAATTAATTTATCTATATATAAAAGTTTTTTAATTTTTAATTATCTATTTATAATTTTTTTGTACTAAATAACCCAAGTTCTAAGCTATCTATTAATATAAAATTTATTATCTTTTTATATACATATTGTTGTGTAATAATGTTTTTAAAATTTAGTATTTTTATTAAAAAAAGCAAAAAAATACCTTTTAAAAACAACTATATTTTTGTTACTAATTTACAATTTTGTAAGTTTTTATTGTACAAGTATATTGTTATATATATGATAAATATATAGTTAAAATTTTAGCTTAATTGAATCAGTAGTTGTTAAAATATAAATTTTTAAATATTTAATAATAATTACTATATATAAAATACTATATAGTTATATATAAAACTTTGTTAAAAAAAAAAAACTTTTTCCCGAACATTTGTAGATCCATAAGTAAACACAAATTCAGCAAAAAAAGTGTTAAAAATTTCGTTACAACCTATTAAGTAATTAAATATTAAGCTCGAGAGCCGGCTTTATTAGACAGTTCCTTTAAAGCAGCTACCATTAAACGTGCAAGGAAGCTAGCTTCAGAAAAAAATTACACTTCAACAAAGAAGTTGCCGACTATGTCGGCAACTAACGAAACTAGCGAAATGAATAGTAGTACAGTAGAGGTGACACAATCTTTACTAGATAATCAGATAAACATTGATAAGGATGAGGTACAGAGGGACCTTAAACAAAGAAAGACAAATAAGGAAGCGATAGGAATCATAAATACACCACTTGATCAAGACGGTCAAAATATTTTACTTGAGAAAAGTGGGCATTCAGCTTTGACCCTGACAAATCAACTGATTACATCATTGGACGCCACTACCAAAACAGTTCTGTATACTTTCCCACAACCGCAGGCAATCGGCATAAAATTCTCATCTGATAATCCATATCTGGCACAACAACAAACACAAAATTCCCACGTTGATACACAATTGATAGTAGGAAATATCGATGTTTCTGTGGAGAACCAGAATATGCAAGAAGATTCCAGAACCGCAATAGAAAATGTAGAACAGACGATTACTAATATTAGACCAACTCTCGATGAAGATTGTTTTTTTGATTATGACATACTACATTTAAATAAACGAAACTTGAGTAAAGATGATAACACGATAATGGAGGTGGACTCTAATGTAACTGCCTGAGGACAGAAAATGGGAGACCAACAGGAATACATACACAATAATCCGTATATAGTACTGGTCGATAAGAATGTTTTACAAAATGATAACCATAACCCAATCCAAGGAGAGGACAACGTTAACGATAAGGTACCTGAAATAGAAGAAGAGAGAAATGTAAATATCGCAACTAAAGAGGAAGAAAGAATGGAAACTGAATCGAACATCACAATCGAAGGTGATGAGGTGACAGAAACACAGGAGACTAGACAAATGAGTTATAGCGAGGCTGTAGGAAAACACAAAGGAAAGAGAAAGGAAGTAACACAACGCTTAGATAATGGATAGATGGAAGAGGTCAAACGAAGACTAACTGATCTCATAAGAAAAGAAAAAAATGCCTTTTGACTGTGAGCTATGGGGCTACGACAAAATGATTGAAG
The DNA here is from genome assembly GCA_003550325.1 of Gigaspora rosea. Taxonomy (NCBI): domain Eukaryota; kingdom Fungi; phylum Glomeromycota; class Glomeromycetes; order Diversisporales; family Gigasporaceae; genus Gigaspora; species Gigaspora rosea. Next base: position 16,964 of record QKWP01000387.1, on the reverse strand, counting down.
CATTTGAAAATTCGGACTTGTTAACCACCCTAATCAAACATAAAATATCGACCACATCATTAGATTACCCAATACCAGCTGCAATAAAGGCAAAATTACAATACAAAGATACTGCGTTTTTCAGATCGTTCACTAGACACGTCCCATCCCAACCACAACATCAAAAAGACTTTGTAATGATGTTACAGAAAGCAACTGATAGGTACAAACGTTTACATGATATTCCCATTACAAGTAAGGTCAATAGAGATCAAATATTTATCGGATTGCGAAGAAAGATAGCTATGGACTTTTTGAAAAGTCTAGAGATGTTAGATATGGACACCCATGAAATAACGCAATGGATCTTTTATTTGGCAGGATTTGCAAAAATTACAATTAAAATGCCATTTGCGAATGTTAGGAGGGAAATCAAAGTAGTCTTAGGGGAAAGGTTGGTGCCGTTACCAGATACCCCAGACCTTATACCTGAAATGTTTCGAAACTTGTTACCATTTAGATTACCTATTGACGATAGGAAGGAAACGGGACAGATAGTAAGAGCTATGAGACAAGTATTTACATTCACACAGCTACCGGAAGAATATTTTGCAAATCAACTAATCCCTTTACCAGAAAATCCTAAAGAGTTAGAGGATGGATAGCGAAATCTGTTTCCAATAAGTGACCCTACAGAACTACGAAACTTAAGAGAACATCTCGCAGAACTGAGAACTCGGTACATATTCAAGTGGCTACCTGACTCATACTTTGATCTCCCAGAAAGAAAACTACCATTACCAAGTACACCGCAAATGTTAAACGCAGAGATTGCATATGCTTTCCTTTTTACTCCTAAAGATCGGTTAGATTTCATTAGGCACCTAGACTTACTTCGAGAATATTATGAATTTAAAAAAATTCCAAATGATTATATTAAACATAAGGAACGTCTTCCACAATGTCCCTCAGACATAAAGCTTCGAAAGAAAAAATATGCGTTCCCAATTAAAGATAAAAAAACAGCATTAGAATTCATTGCAGAAATAGAACCAGATTTCTACATCCCACAAGTAATGCCAGAAAACTATATAAGCATCAACTACACAGAGAAACCTCCATTACCATGGGACTTTAGACAGGTGAAGGAAGTGATGATAAGCATACCAATAACCACACACGGACAACTGTTGGAAGCTGCCCGAAAATTAAGAAAATACTATTTCTTCCATCGGTTACCAGAGAGCTGGATTAATATAAAACAGAAAAGACAAGGAAGAGATGGTAGTAATAGAAAAGAAAGAATACCAGACGATTTGAATCTAATAAAAGAAAAAATATCCCAACTAGAGGGGACAGAAAACAATGTGAAAATCCCAATTACAGAGTATAATAAAGTGACGGAAACAATCAAAATACTAAAAGAAAGCTTCGATTTTACCAATATACCAACACATATACTACAACTACCAGAACTAGAGAAACCGGACTGGGACCTATTCATATATGAATATGATGAGTCAGATTAAAAATCAAGCAGTTCTGACCATAGTCAGTGATAAGAATAGTACAGAATCACATGTAAAAACAGAAGAAATTATTAATGAACAAACAGACATTATAAACATAGCAATACTCAATGTGCAAGGACTATCGAATAGGATGAAATTTCAAACTTGGTTGACTTACTGTAATGAGGAGAACATTCATATAATAGCAATATCGGTAAAACAGGACAATGAATATGCATTAACCAACCCCTTATATAAAATATTTATGTCAAACTATAAACCAGCGGAAGCAGGAAAAAGAGAGGCGAGTATGGGGTCGGCTCTAGCGATAAGACTGGACCTTTGCCCATATATACACAATATCAAAAAAGAACCAGGGGCAGCAATTATGATAGACCTATTACTACCACAAAAAAATAAAAAAAGGATTATCTCGGTATACCTGCCCTCAGATAAAAAAGAATTAAGTAATAAAATGCAAAATAGGATCATAAGATGGGTAACTGAAGCACATGCACATGGTTGGCAAGCACTTATTATGGGTGATTTTAACACTAACCGAAATAGAAAAGGTAAATCGCCACTGTTGTCATACATAAGCACAATAGATTACGTAAGCATGTTAGAATTCTATAATATAACGGAACCCACATGGAGTAGGAGAAATCTACAGAGCCAGATAGACGATCTATGGTTGTCTCTCGAATTAATAATGGACTTTGAAATACTAATACTAAGCAGTGCTACAAAAATAACAGATAGTGATCATAAGATTCTTATTACAAGCTGGAAGACTACTTTGAAAAAAAGAAGTAACACTAATACTAAGAAACGACAAAAGCGAAGAAAAGTTTATAAATAAGATAAAATGGAAGAGGAAGATTGGTTGAATTTTGGGAGAAATATAGAGACAGAATTACAGAAACATAAAGAGAAGTTCGAATCCATAAGGGATGGGAAAGAATTAGATAATGGTTGGCTGATATAGAACATAGCAGTTAAAACAGCGGCAAATATAAGTTCATTCCATACGCCTACGTTAAACCAAAAAAGTTCTTCGCGCACTCTTTTAAAGCAACAAAAATGCATACAGCTCTGACATTGATGAATAAGATGATAAGAAAAATAAATAACTCCAAGCCCTCACTTGACTTTATGGAGATAATTCCAGAGCTAGAAGAAATCTGAAGTCAGTTGATTAAACTTACGGAGGTAGAAATTGAAAAAATAGACACAGAAGACCTGCTGTCAAAACGAGAAGAGACAGTTAAAAAACTAAAGGAAATAAAAAAAATGTTCTAGACTGCACGAAATATAGAGAATAACAATGAACAAAATGCCCGAATAAAATACTATACTGAAAGAAGATATAATGATATGAAGGAGAATACGACTAAAATGATAAATAGTATTTTGAATAGAAGGACAGACAAAGTGAACTGGAAAAAAATATATACACTAGATGAAGTAATAGAGGAAGAAGAAAAGATAAAAACGGCAGCAAAGCAACATTTCCAAACCTGGACAAAGAAAAACCCAACCAATATGGAACACTGGGAAGAATGGTGCAGTTATTTTGAGACAAAAGATACTCCCAAGGGTATTTATGAAGATTTAATGAAAGATATAGACGACGAAGAGCTGAGTCGGACAATAACAGAATCACCTAATCAGAAAGCCACTGGCCCTATGAATACATCGAATGAAATGTTAAAGAATCTTCCGGCAGGCCCGAGGAAAATGTTCCAACATCTACTTAATGCATGCCTAAAGCAAAGAAAAATACCCTCACAATGGTTAAAAGCAAATATATGGCCAATATTAAAGAAAACGGTATATGATAATAGATTGGAAAACACACGCCCGATAACATTAATTGAGCATGCGCGAAAAATCCTAACAAAAATACTAACAACAAGGCTTGCACGTATTCTTACAATATCGAATGTACTCTCACCCTGGAACTTCGCGGCATTACCACAACAATCTACTATGCAACCAATGAATAATCTAATAAATATTATAGAAGACGCAGAGATAAATAAACAAGAATTATGGCTTTTGGCACAAGACATGTCAAAAGCCTTTGACTCCATGCATATTCCGCTGATGGAGAAAGCTCTAAAAAGAATCAGTCTACCACCACAATTTATTGAGCTAATAATGTTTATACTTTCAAATCGAAAGGCACAAGTAATCTTAGATATGGGAAAGACAGAGTTATATGAGGTACAAGACGGGACGGATCAGAGGGAAACTTTCTCCCCGTTACTTTGGCGCATATATTACGACCCGTTGATAGACAGAATACACCAACATTGTAAGGGATACAAAATGTCTGGCGACGAAAATGAAGAAGAAATCAAGTAAACAATTTCAGTAATGGCATACATGGACGACTCTCTATGGGTCGCAAGAGATAAGGAAGGCCTGGAGGAAATTCTAGAGATAGCAAGCTCCTTCTACAAATTCTCCGGAATACGTGTAAATCCCAATAAGTCAGTACTGTTAACAAATAATAATCCAGATGCTTATATAAATTTCGAGGGGGTACGAATTGAAAACACAACGGAACCACTCAAATACTTAGGTGGATGGTTCACTCTAAAAAAATCAAAAAAACCAATACCAAAGAAAATAATTGACGAAATAATGAACAGTATAAATCGTATAAAAATATCTAAGATAACGGAAAAACAGGCCATATATGTCATAAACTCAGTAATACTAACACGAACGGCGTATCGGTTACAAGTTTCCTTCTTAACGAACAAACAGATGAATTACATTACAAACTATTATACTAGCATAGTAAAAAGTAAAGCTTGACTTGCAAAAAACGTTCCAAACTCATTTATACAACATCCGGGAATACTAGCACTAAGGAAACTAGAACAAATACAACAACAACAGCACATCAGAACACTCACTAGGGCATTAACGGTAACGAATCTGGAAAAGACACCACTGAAGAGCAGAATTAAACAATTACAACAAGCGGCTGCAACCAATAAGTCGATATTAATAGAAAGACCAACATTCCCAACCCCAAAATCGACCACGCTGCTAGCATGTATAATAGGCACAATACATAACCTAGGAATATCGATAATACAAACAGGCACTCAGTGGTTGAAAATGGAGGAAGTTAAGGCAACATCCATAAATATAATATTACATGAGTGTAAGCAGGCTAGCGTTCTAAAAAAAGCCTTAAATAAGGCCAACTTAAAATGGATTGAACAATTACTAGATTATAATGTTGAAAAAATTCTAAAATGGGAAGAACTTCATAATAGTATTCAAAAAATTCCAAGAGGAAGCGAACCAAGATGGTACAGAGAGATCTGTGGAATACTTGAAGCTCACGAAAACCCAACCTTACAACTAAAAAAACCAAACCCTTTCAAAATAAAAAATGGAATGAACATTAAATGGATTCTAACAAACACAGAAAACTGGAGCAAAGTTTCAAGTAAAAAAGGAGATCAACTGATAGCTACATACTGGATAAGAGAAAATAAAAACCTAAGAAGATGTAGGGGATGTAAGAAAAACAACAAATCATTAAAAAGAAAAAGGTGCATGATGGAGATAAAAACTGAGGATGCATACACAGTACAGGTCGATACTAAATGTAGAATACACATGCAGATCGCAGATATAATTGAAAACGAAAGAATATTTAGAAAAAATATAAGATCCAATCTGACAAAGGATATTGCCATCCCAAAAGCCACATTAGCATTCACAGGGATAGAAGCAGAAAAATGGAAAAAATGGATTAATGAAAACTATACGTTCAAACATGTAACGATAGAAATAACTGCAAAGAAAAAAAATAGAAAAACAGATAATGGAAAACAAATAATGGCAATCGCAAAGCTCAAGCAAGGTAAACATATCTGGAACCTTGAGAATATAGCTTGGCCGACACAAACACACACAATGGCAACACTAGTTCTAATGTTATTGCTAATAGTAAACCCGAAGGCTAATATAGAAATTGTATCAAACTACAAACCTGTTTTACAACTCTTAAATGACGGTATAACAAAACACATGCGGGAAATAAAAAATATAACTAATAGAGAATATGCGGCGATAACCGAATATATAAAAAAGCTACGAGATGGTCACAAAATAACAACCAAATTTGACGAGGAGCTAAAATTAATAGGAGATAAAGAGATAAATATAATTATACAATTCGGTCCACAATATATTCTACAAAACCAAATAGTCATGAAACTAGATGGGTACCCCATAATATATTCAATAAATCAAACGTTAAAACACATTATTCAAGCGAAAACAACATCGAATGGTTTAATCAACGGAGGTTGAGAGCACTTCACCTTTTAGAACATTTAATACTATGGGATGCCACACTAAAATACATTTCCTGGGGAGATGCACCATTATCTCTATGAACTGACCCTAAGGAATCTATGTTAAAAAATTTCAAAATAAAAATAATAGCTAACAAATTACCGACTTATTTGACCTTACACAATAGATATCCCGAGAAGTACCCCAATTATCTATGCCAAAGATGTGGAAAAGAAGCTAAAGACTTTGCGCATGTTTTATCTTGTGAAAAGAACGAAAGGACCCTTGAGGAAATAATAAAAGAAATATGAGAAGAGCATTGTAAACAAGGGAAGACCCGGATCGAAGTTTTGGACATAAATAAAATATGTAAAGAAATCAAGAAGAAATATATAGAAGATAAGATCCTCTTCGGAATAATAATGGAAGAAACGCTTGTACCTATGGGCAATAAAGAAAAAAAGATCAAAAACACACCCGTATTCTTTCATCAACTAATCACTGAAATCTGGACATCAATATGGAAGCCAAGCAGAAAAGAAGAATACAAACCAACTAGGATGGAAGTGAGACAAGATCCGATAAAAGAGAAGCATATAGGACTGTCTCTACAATCACTTCAATATATAAAATGGATGGAAAAATATATAAAAGAAAGCAAAATATCTTACAATAGTATATATTAACTTGAACAATGGATATGTTGTGTCAGGATAAATACAACAGAGGGAAACTATAAAATAGATAGCGTGATCAGGCCTTTGGCTAGGAACCGGACCTTTGTCCGAAATAAAATAAGAATAAGAAGACTACAGGGGACCTAGGTCCGGAGCGTAGCCAAATTGGGCCACAGATAGATTAGTCTGAGTCGAACATTCACATAGTTTAAGGAATTTACTGTACAAAATTTGTATCTTATTTTCTAAAAACAATAAAGAATTTAGACATGGTCACGTTTGTAAAAAAAAAATAAAAATAAAAAAAAAAAATAAAACTTTGTTAAAATAAATTAGTTTTTAATCTATATTTTAACAACCACTAATCCAATTAAGTTAAAATTTTAACTGTATATTTAGCATATGTATGGCAATGCAGTTGCTTAGTACAAGCTTATAAAGTTGCATATTGGTGGTGAAAATAATTTTTTTTTAAAAAAAAAAATTTTAATTTTTTTTTAAAAAATATAATTTTTTAAAAAATTTATTATAAAATAAACTTATTATAAAATGATAATAAAAATTATATCAAAATGTAGCTTAGGTCTTTCTTTATAAGGTATAAAAAATTATAATTAAATAGTTAAAACTGAAGAACTTTTATATGTAGACAAAATAACTCTTAGTTTCGTATATCTACATTTTCGCACTGGCCCATATATATTAATGATATTAGTTATAATGATAATAATTTGTAATTTGCAAATCTACTACTTTTCTAATTTAAGCAATTACTATCGCTATTATTACGATATAAAAAATACAGTAATATATGAATAAGTAGTAATATATGAATAATCGATAGTAAATATTTGTAAGAAGACAAAAATGAATTAGGGTAGCTGCACAATGCAGTTATGCTAAAACCAAAAACGTACTAAGTATGATAATATAGATCATTTTTTTTTATTAATTCATTTTAAAAATGTCTCAAAAATATAGTAATAATTTATAACAAACTATTACAATAATGTAATCATAAAATATTTGCATACGACAATTAAGTAAACAAACTGGCCATATATTGGCAACAAATATTCTGAGGACATGTGTGATAAAAATATATGTGCATAAAAATTTTTTTTACATGCATACATGTGCAACAGGTTGGTTGTTTGTGCACTTAAAACCTTTCCAATTCTTGCACACTGTGCATATAGTTTTAGATCTAAATTTTAAACACTGCCTGGGTAACCTATCCACAGGTGACCCTAGTTGGAATTTTTGTAATGGGTTAGAACACTAGTTAAAACACACTCGATATTGAGCTCTTTTTCAAAAGATTTGTGGGTTCTATATTCCTTCTTCCTTCTTTGGCTAGAGTATCTGCCCTTTCATTTAATAGGTCTTCTGAATAGGCCTTTACTTTGATCATTTTAATCTTTAGTTTTTTCATCTCGATGTTCTCTTTTATTTTTTCTATAATGCCTATGTTCTTCGTTTTGAACCAGCTGCAGGGGTTCTAATTTGTTTCAAGGTTTTTTACCACCTAAATCGAATACTTGGCTATCTGTAAAAATTTTTATCTTATATCTGAAAGATGAAATCAGCAAGACTATTAAAATAGCTACCAATTCTGACCGAGTAGATGAAAACTATTCCTTTAATTTTTTTTAACTCATTCACTATTCTATTATTACTATTGTTATCCTATATCCACTTTTTCAAAGATATTAGGTAACTAGAGTGATCTTAGACAGTGAACACTTTGTGTAACTTCAAACTTTGTTACTGTGGTATATCTAAGTCAGTATGGCGTTTTTAAGAAAACTTAACAAAGAAAATTTAAGGCAATTTGCAATTACGAAAGAGGCTACAATTAAAAGTATATGAGGATACTAATAACTATTTGATTTGTGTAGTTAATAGTTGTTTTTATTATTGAAAGAGTATGAAGACTCAATGTTGAACTTGGGGTCCACATCGGCCGCTTTTATACTTTTTGAAATTTTACAAATGTAATGGTTAATATCTTTTACATGCATAATATATACTACAACTACTATTAATAAAATATATAGTATAAATAGAATAAATGTAATATATATAATAAATGATTTAATATAAAATATGAGATATCTAGAATATAAGCTATAAATATGACATCTTTCAGATATATCAGATCTAATGTTTTTGCCTGCAGCAATCTCCTAACCAATCAGATTGCTGATCTAAGGATAAATATAATTATAAATGTTTGACAACTCCTATCTTGGCAACTAGAGGTCGTACAGAGATGTACTATAGCTCATTTGAACTGTCTCAACGAGCTGAATTGAATGGTAGTAGTTTCATCAAATTTGATTGATCTTAAATTTAATATGATCGGAACCTTTAAACAGGTATTTATATAAATACATAAATAAATGAACAGTAGATGCAATCTCAAAATTGATATAACAATTTAATTTTAAAATAAGCATTAGATTGTAAGAGACAACCCATTCATCTTCACTTGTTCAGTGCATATATTGTACATATCCTCTTTCGTCAATGTATGTATTTAAATTGATAGGTTTGGGTATCGATAAATGCATGTTCCATTACGAAGACATCTTTGTGAATGTTGTTGTTTGTGAATCATAAATTTAGTGACTATTTTTTTTAGTCGTGTGTTTTCTTGAGGCAACTCTGCAGATATGATTTTATCAATTTGGTCGATTGGAAGTTTAGGAATAACTCGCATAATGACATGAGCGTGAGGAAGTCTTCGTTTCTAAAACTCTATTATATCTATGATATAAGCTATTTTTCCAAAGTATTTGCACAATAAATCTTTCAATTTCTTAAAATGCGAATGAAATGAATATACAACGATAGTTGGCAGGTCTAACGCATTTTGCCCAGGTCGATGCTGCATTTGAATTTCTTCTCATTTTGGGTTAGTGGTCATGGTTATGAAAAAACTCAGTTTTTCTCGGCATCGTGCTAAAGCAAAAGCATTTGCTACACGAACCGAGTACCATTTTTTTGAACCTAGGAAAGAAGCAGGGAGATGTAGGTCTCTGCCATCTTCATTGTTCTCGCATTCAAAATCTTCCTCTATACTGGTTTGTCTTTGCGATTTTCTTTCTTTATTAAGGCGTTTTTTTTTCATTTAATAAATAATTAAGACATTCTTCTTCAACACGAGAATACATGTTCACCAAATATTTAGAAATTAACCTTCCCAAGACCAAAAACCTCTGTTCATACAATAATCGGCAACGATATCAATCAATTTGTGAAAGATCATAATAGTTATTAGCATACCACCTGGGTGTTCCATGAGGAAAGAGCAACAGATACTGAAGAGGTTCATATTGTAAACTAAGAATGTTTACAAATTTGGGTGCATTATTAGAGTAACGCCATATGATAATACTTCTTGGATGTATGCTAACAATATTATTCGCATGCATTATGGCTGCAATTTCTTCAGTTGAGGTGTTCTCCTGCAGCTCAAAAAACACAATATCCAAAGAACTGTTTTTGAGTATCGTAGTGAATTCATATAAAGATTGGTCTGTATAGGACCACGAATAATCTATATGAGGTTATATTTGAGCATCATAGTAAAAATTTTTTTGGTTAGCGGTTTTGGTTTGGTATATATAAGCTATATTTCACACATTAGATCAAACTTTCACCCATCTTTACCTTTTTTTGAAATACAACGTCTTTAAAAAAAAAACAGTATGTTCCCTAAAAAAAAAAAAACAGTAGGTTCCCTAACAAAAAAAAAAACAAAACATAAAAAAAAAAAAAAAAAAAAAAAAAAAAAAAAAAAAAAAAAAAAAAA
>QKWP01000386.1:303197-324900 GCA_003550325.1 Gigaspora rosea | reverse complement strand
TATCAGATTGGCTTAGCAAACATATGGGACCAATCGAGAACCAAGAATTAATTAAACCAAAAGCAGAAATTATTAAAGAAATGAAACCTATAAAAGAACCACCATCTGGACTCAAAATCGACAAAACATTTGGGAATAAACAAGTATCATTTGATCTCTAAAATGGCAAGCCTAATAACGCCAATACCGCCCTTGTACCAAGTGAAAGAAATAATTAAAAACGAATCAAGATGCTTGGAATATTTACAAGATCTATCAGTACTACCAAGGACCATGACTTGTATTTACTGTAACAACCCAAATATGAATTTTGATGACAAAGAATATACATTTAATTGCGGAAAAAGAGAATGCCGAAAAAGAATATCAATCTTCAATGGAACAATATTTTCAAAGGCCAAATTAAAATGTAACCAAATAATAGAATTAAGCTATTTTTGGTTAAGCAAAGCAACGCGTAAACAACTCAATATTTATACCAATATCACACCTGCCAACATTACAAGATGGACACAAATCTTTAGAACTGTTACCACTCAAGAAATAAAAATTAGTGAAACAAAAATAGGAGGACCAGATATCATTGTAGAAATAGATGAATCCTTATTTTACAAAAATCGTCAGAACAAAACAGAACAACTATGGGTATTTGGAGGAATTGAAAGAACTAAAGAAAAACAAATATTCGCACAAATTTGTAAGAACTGAACAGCTGATACTCTACTAGGCCTAATTCAGAAATATGTACACCCTGGATCGATAATTTATTCAGACATGTTTAAAAGTTATGATCAGATTTACTCACGCCTAGGAATACGGCACCACCAAATAAATCACAGCCAAGGAATGACAATGATTGATTACAATGAAACCTCAAACGAATTAAAAATCTACCACACCAATAATATTAAAGCAACATGGCGCGTGTTAAAAAACGCGATACCAAAAAGGAATCGGAATAAAGATGACCTGCCAAAATATTTACTTGAACAAATTTGGCGTAGGCAGAATAAACAACGCCTATGGAATGCATATATTGAATGTTTACAAAACAAATATGAAGATATCATTGAACTTATTGAAGAATATGATATTGAGTAACCCTTATTATAAATCAAAATAAACAAAAAGAAAAACCGGAAATTATAAAAGAACACTCCACTGAACCAACTTAAAGGATAAATTGAACTTACAGGAAAAACCAAAGAAACCCTAAAATAACAGGAACTACAAAACGAACCCTAAAAATCAAAATGAACCCTCAAGGAACTGGAGATTATTACTGCAAGAAGTGTGACCTTTATATCAAAAATCCTAAAAGACATCAGTGTACTTATAACATAATTGAATCAGCCCTTGAAGAGATTCAACACGTCCAAGACTGGAAAAAGAAAATGACTCAGGAAATTAGAAACGAGTTAGGACTTAATAGTGGACCACCAAACAAAGGAAAAGGAAAAGAAACCTTTTTTGAAATTAAAGAGAAACAAAAGAACTTAGGAAAATATACTTGCAATATTTGCAAACAACCTGGACATACTAATTGGTATTGCCCAGAGAATGAATGTTATAAATATCACGAAAAAGGACACCAAGCACGTGACTGCCTTGAAGCAAGAAATAGAAATGATCAGCCGATCAACATCAATAATAGTAGTACCAACACGACCGCGTCAAACCCTTCTAAATATTGTACTTACTGCAAAACTACTGGACATGAAAACTATCAATGTAGGACCTCTAGACTCTTGAAAGAAAATGCAAACCTCTTTTGCAAATGCAATCCTGAAAGAATTATCCAAAGAAGAGAAGAACATACTAACTGGACCACATATAATGAACAACGTGATAAACATCACTGTTGTAGAAAAGAATGCAACAGACCAACTGCTAAAGAAGATCTTTATTATATCAAAGGATTATTCACGGACCCGTATTCATTACAAGTAATCTACATTGAAGAAACTCTCTATTGTAAAGGATGTTATTCTGAAATGCATGAAGCATTAGATTTTAAGGATCCTAGAAGTAAGAAATACTTTACAGGACTAGGACAAGGCAAGAAGACTATTTGCCGACTCTGTGAAAAACCTAATATTACCAGAAAAATGGAAAGCCATGATGGAATGCATTTCTGCAACAAAGAACATAAATTCGCCCAAATGATCTTTAATAACATGAATATGACTGAAGAAAGACTAACAAACCAGCAACTTGATAATAGAATCAGAAACTATACTCGGAATAATACAAATATATTATACCATATTAATGAATCACAAATTAAAAGAATTATCAAATATATGGTACACTACAAAGATAATATGAATAAATGGCATCATGAAGATGTAGATTTTAAATTAATGAATGAAGAGTACAATAATGATACATTCAATGACCCTGAAATTGATGAAGACATCAGACCTATTAGAATCAATTACTTCACCAGAATATATGGACAGGACCATTATAATGAAGAACTAACAATAGAAGAATACGAAGAATTAATAGATGAAGATGAAGACCCTGAATTACGTGAAGCAAGACTTTTATCCATGAATCAAGATGTCAGAACCAGACCCATGTCAAACACAGAAATACGAGAAGAAATGAAAAATGCTGAAGAAGTTCTAAAAGAACAAGGAAATATATCCCTCTGTAAAGAATGTTTAATGCCCAAAGAAAAGAATGCTATAGGATATTGTGAGGACTGCCAAAAAGAAGTCAATGCAAAAGCTATTAACCTCCTCATAGAAGAAGAATCTAAGGAAAGATCCATTGAAAAATCAAGACAAGAAAACCTAGAAGAAATGTGTAATGAAGCCCGAAAAGATAATGAATTATACAGGAAGCAAACTGAAGAACAAGATCAAATGGATTTTGAAGAAGAAATCGAAGAAATCCCACGATCAAGACCAACCTCACCAGAATACAATACTAATCGAAAGATTGAAGAACTATACGCTATATTCGGACTAATGGCAGAACAACAATTCAAACTCACACAAGAAAACAAGGCCCTTGCCAGAAGGATTACAATTCTGGAACAGTCGACCCTAGAACTCCAAAATGAAAACCAGAAATTAAAAAGGAAATTGAAAGACACTCAAGAACACGTAAACCTTGAAGATCTATCAGAAGATGAAACTGATGAGATGAAACGTGCAAAACAATTCAGAAGCCACAAGACCAAATACAACAATAGATTCTGAACAATTGATACAAAACATTTACAAATATTAAATATCTAATATATCCATATTTAGCAATTATTTAAAACATAAATATTTACATTGTATTATTAATATTATTTACCAATGAACTAAATGAACTAGAACAATAAAGAACCGTAAACTTATTGAACTATATTGAACGGAAAAATTATAAAAGGACTAAGAACTGAACCATGAACTTACATGCTTAAAAGCATACATATGAAAAACAAAAACACTCCAAGAAATAACAAAAGAAATACCAGATCTTGTGACAATTGTAGAAACGAGCATATACGCTGCAATTATTCAAAACAAGAAAATACTTGTGACCGCTGCAAGTGGAAAGGAATCTCTTGTCAAAATACTAAATTCTATAAACCACGAGGACCTCAACCAAAAAAAAAGATCATACCTAAATCAAATATTAAACCACTAGTACATGAACCCAGAAATACGCGAACAAAAGAAATTCCTAAGAAATATTACAAAAGACTATATTGATCTCCAAGACTCCAGCCAGGAGAATAACGAAGTCGAACAAATACTATCAAAGGAAGAACTAAACATAAAACTGCAAGGACTCCTTGACCAAATAAAAATCCAAATCCAGACCTTACAAGGACAACTCACATTAGAAGAAGCTTATAAAAATAACGAATATACATTTCTATTTAAAAGAGCAACAGTAATTTACAAAACAATAAACAGCAACAAGCCAGAAGTAATAGTACAAAGGAAATACCTCTCACAAATAAGAAAACTTGTAGAATTTTATATTAAAGAAAGCAACTTAACAGAATATTGGTTCTATCCAAAAAACACAGGCTTACTACGCTCACACGAATATATCAGACCAACAATCGATCAGTTACTTAAAGGAACTTACGAAAAGAAAATTAAATTTAATTACGAATTAATAAAAATTGAATAACCTCGACATAAAAATATATGAACTACAAGGACCCAAAGGACAGAAATTTTATAAATAAAATAGTACAAGAATATATTGATATACAGGATCAAAAAGGAAGACAATTCTCAACACTATATACTAAAGAAAGACTCATCAAACAATTCAAAGATTTGAAAGATCAACTTGTAAAAGAAATAAAAAGAACAGCGCACCAGTTTAAAGAAGAAACCAAGAAAGAATTGACAATATCCAATACCTTTGAAAGTCAAAATTATATCTACATATTTGATAAAGTAACAATAATAAATTATAAACTCTGGGAGATTGACAGTAAAGAATTAACCACAGAAAAACTAGAAGAGTTCCAATATCAATACTATCGATTAATAAAAACAATTATAACCTATTTTATACCAAAATCAAAACTAAACGAATACTGTTATCTTGAATTTAGAAGAAAACACCAACGAATTCCAACAGCAGAAGAATTACTAGAAGGAACATATAATAATAATAAGGAGTACGAACTTGCTAAAACTAAAGAAAAACAGTTCAGAGACACCCACGAAGAAGAGTGAATGTCACGACAACCTATAAGGAGAACTCAAGAACCACAGTTATCAGAAACAGAAAAAGCATACTTAAACAGAACATTTTTGGCATTAGAAGGAGCACGAAATATCCAAGAAAACGACCAAGCCACACAAATAATATTTCCGAATACAGGATTAACTCAGGCAACCCAAGATTATCTGTTACAACACCATACTCAGCTAATATTAGAAACCTCAACTACTAGAAGGAACCCAAGAACTAACAACTTAGAAATTATTGGAACACCTATAATCACTGAAGCAATAGGAATATTACTTCAAACAGCATTTGGACAATACACTGTATATTACACTAACAACCAAATCAACAATAAAAGATTGGGGTTACCAACTGATATCTTTAATGCCTGATAGAAAAACAAGAACTTATTATATAAAGAAAATAATATTGCTACTCGAAAATTATAAATCAGAAATAGGAAAAGAATTAACAACACTTGAAACACCAAGACTAAAAGAATACTATAGAACAGCTCTTATATCAATATCAATAAACCAAGGAATACTCAAAGAAAGAATAAAAGAAATTTCAATTCAAAATATAGAAGGAGAAATAGTTGACAAAATAATCGAAACCCTTTTATATATCAATAATACAAAGTGGACCAACTTATAGAAGCAATACCCATAACCAATATCACTATACTGTGGATGAACTACCTCACATTATCAGTACTCACTTACGATCAAACAACAATATATCTTATAGTATTATTAGAACATACAGTACTGTTAATAGCACTCTGCTATATAATTAAACTAATTAAAAAAGGAATTATCGAAGCTTATACTATTAAATTAGCAATACAATTTAATGAACGAAGAACAAAATAAAACACTAGAAGAACTAAGAAGATTCAGATTCAATTGGCAACCAATTTCAACACCAACAAGAAGGAAGAAACCAAAAAGATACACACGGAATAAAGATATTTTAGAATCAAGAGAACTTATACAAATAACTGACAATATTTGGGGAACAATTAACGACCTTATTAATTGGATAAACCCAACAAATAATTCAAGATTAGGAGCAATCCTCTTAACACTTGAAGGAGCTAAAAGCATAGCAAGAGAATTTTACCCTCACGTACTAGAATACGATAAACAAAGACCTAATAAGATACCAGCTCATATCTTAATACGAACACAAACCCTATTTCCAGAATTAACAGGAAGAGCACTTGTGAAAGGACAAAAAAACAAAGAAATATTTACAATAATTTCCTAGACAACACACAAGCACAAATCGAAGGAATAAAGAAAAGATTATTAGCAGAATCACTAGAATTTTGCAAAATATTTGAAGATAATCCTTAAACAGTAGAAACAGAATTCTACTACGGAGATTATAACAACCAGTTCACAATATTACCATTCAGATTCCACCATTTAATATTACATCACCTAGAAGCTATTGATAATATATTATACTCTGAAGGAGCAAGAAATAAAATATACTTCGAAGAGGAAGAAAGTTATGAATCAGCATATTCGGAAATAAATAAACTTAGCCAAGAATTCATAGACAAAACAAAGGAAGTGAAAGAGTTAAGAAAAGAAAAAGAAAAACTCGAACAAGCTCCTGACAAGATAATCAATAGAATATTATTGGAAAATAACAAACCAATTGAAAAACCAAAAAGAACAAGATCTAATTCACTTTAAATGAATATTAAAGAAGAAATAATAATAAAAGAATTGAAAGAAGAATATTTTAAAAGAACTGGTAGAAAAATAGAAGAATACGGATACTGCACAATTGCATCAGACATAAAAGAAATAGAACCAGAATATCTAGAACACGAAGAATTATACAAAAAGCTTGACTATTTACACTCTATAATAATTAATAATATAGGACAATATCTTATTAAAAGAAAAGAAACTTACAATACAGTAGGAGAATTAAATATCTACAATTGCTACTCAGATAATCGTACCTGGAACAAATTAACAATAGCGAGAAGTATCTTTAAACTACAAGAACAGGTTTATCAACCCTATTTAGGACACGAGATAGGAATAGTTGCTGCAAATAATTTATATGCAGATATAATAGAAAATATTATCCTAAGCATTAAAGGAGACCAATTCCATCAAAGAATAGAAAGCACTATTGAAAAAGCATCTTAATGCAATCTTTAGATTTAGATATTTCGCAATACGATATTTCAACATTAATAGCATTTATATTATTAGTCATAGTAATAATATCAACACCTTTATTATTAGTTTATTGGATAAAAACAAACCCATACAAAAATACAAATGAGTTACAACTCTCAATCCGAATCAACCAGTAATTATAGATCACAATACTTTAGCCACTTAGCAATAACAAGAAGAATAAAACTAAAACTAAAATATATTAGACCAGAATATTTATTTGAACAATATCATTTATTCCTTGTAAAACCAGAAGATTTAGGAGAAACTAAATATATCAAAAAGAACAAAAGAAAAGAATCCATAGAAGTTTTATATAAAAACTTAGAGAAACTAAAATCAGACCTAAAGGCAGAATTATTTGAACTAGCACTACGATACGAATCTAAAAATAATGAAACACTCAATATACATAATTGCTACGAAAACGAAGAATACTGGGAAATAGTAGACACAATCAGAAGAATCAATCTGACAATAGAGTACCAAGAACAAACTCATAGCCCATATTATCAAGCACAACCAGAAAAAGAAAAACAGGAACGCTTACAAAGCTCCTACATAAAATTCCGTGAAGAATTATACAAAAAACAAGTAGGAATTTGGATAGCAAATCATTATACAATAGTAGAAACATACGAAGAACTTGAAAAATACCATGAACGATATTGGGAACGAGAACCTATTTCAATACTGGAACAACCTTTACAATGAAAATGAAATAATATCATTCCTCCCAGAACGGAAAATGACCCAATTAATATTATTCACAGAAATAGAAAATGAAATATGTATATTACTAGCTCAAAGAATAAATCCAAATAAAGACTTTTATTTAAAATTAAACGGACCCGGAGGAAAAGCAATTTATGAAAAGAATGAAAATATAGATGTATGTGTAATAAGAGAATGCTTTGAAGAAGCAGAAATTGTTCTAAGAAACGAAAAATTATTAAAAATATTTGAAGAAACATGCTACTCAACTAAAGAATGGAGAGCAGAACCTTGCCTACAAAAAGAAGCGAAATATATAGTAACCCTAGCAATCTACCTACACCCATTAGAAGAACCACCAAAACACACAGAACCACATACTTTAGGACCATGGGACCTCTACAAAATAAAAGACTTACTAAAACACCGGAATGAATTAATACCCATACTTGAAGAAAATATAGAACTAATAGACGGAAAAATAAAAACCTACGGACAAGACGTACTAGAATTACCAATAAATATGCAAAAATTAGAAGAAATAAAAATAAAATTGGAAAAACAATCACAACGAACTCAAGAAACCTTCAACTTCCTAAACGATATAGACTTAGAAATACCAGAGGAAGAAATACCTGAAATCGTGGACAAACAATTCCCGGTATTAGCACTAAACTTTGGAAAGTTATCATCATATGAAATCCAGACCTTAATCAAATACAAGAAAAAAATTCAAGAATCAATTAGGCCCCTTAGAAGAATCGAGCATAAAATCCAAACAATAGAAAAATCATACAAAGGACTCAAATACTTATCTATATTTGATAAAGCGGAAAGAAAAATAATAGCCCAAAAATTCGGAGAAAATCCAACAATAGCAGAATTATCAAAAGATGATACAATATTACATAAATTCCGGAACACAATATTTGAATTTGAAATTCACAAAAGTTCCACAAATAAATTAACATACCTCAAACTCCGCTTATCTAAAGACCAAACACAGACCAACGGTATAACTTATGGAAAACAAACATGGGAATTCTTCCATAAAAATTATTCGAAATTACCCCTAATTTAGAAATTCCCGGCAATACAGAATCCGACCACACTGTGCAATATTATAGCCCTCTGATAAGATACATAATTTATTCACTAGCAGCTAGTGTAGACAATTACCATATAAAAACGAGTCTTACCACTATTTCATGCGCAAATCATAATTTATCGACCCACCCTAGTTTTTTTGAAGTATAGGCTTATAGCATCGCAAGTATCTTTGTGATTGCATATGACTTTGAAAT
The DNA here is from genome assembly GCA_003550325.1 of Gigaspora rosea. NCBI lineage: Eukaryota > Fungi > Glomeromycota > Glomeromycetes > Diversisporales > Gigasporaceae > Gigaspora > Gigaspora rosea. The sequence goes on along the minus strand of QKWP01000386.1, from coordinate 315,971 downwards.
GTGAATCACTATGAGCAGTAAGATAAGCAATATCTTATGGTTCTGAGCATGTAATCAGCAATGTAAGAAAAGAGATATTGTCCTTTGGTTAGTGAATATATTCACATTAATATAAAATACATAAGTCAAATTTGTTTAAAACGATCTTCTCATATTATTATAATAATCGAAAATGATCGATATGTTCAATCACTGAGCGAACGACCGTACTCAAAAAAAATTTTTCATAATCGGTCACGATCACCATATTAATCAGCTTCTTAATCTTTTGATACACAAAAATTAATTATATTTCACATAGCTCACTGCATTTGCCTGACACGTTTCTTGTTAATTTATTAAATTCGAAATTGGCATTTCATTTTGTTAGATATTTGAAATAAACTATTCAAATTTGGTATATTTCAAATAAAACAGCTTCATATTAGCACTTGTAGCCAAATTCGTAAATGTACTGAGTAAAGTGATAGCACTTTGTGCTCATATAGAATCCGGATTCAATAATTGGATTTATCCAGATCCGGATTACATCCGGACACACAAAGTAGGATCCGAATTTTATCCGGATGGCCCTTAAAGAATAGGATCGAGACACTAATATAAAACAATGGCGTTCATGCAAATACATCCATTATGAATTCTGATTGGTTAAATGTTATGAGTTATTTTCCAAAAGAACTTTTCTTAAAGAGGTATGGTCCCAATTGCCGAAGTCATTACTAATTTTATCAAGATTTTATTCTTTCGGGAAAACTATTCTGGAATTTGAATTACAATGATATGCGTAATATGTGTGAAAACTTAATTTGAGACTAAATGAATAAAGAAAAGATAACATAAAAATCTCGTATTATTATAAAATTATCGTCCGTCACAAGTATCCTGTACATTTTTGACAATCATTTTGTTCATATGATGAGAAAATGGGGTTTACTTTTTTTAAATCGTCGCTATTTTCAAATTACAGAATGTGAGAACATTTATACGATGTACGAACTGTGAATGTAAAGGCGAATTTGGAAAATCAACATTTCCGATTTTACGAGCGTTGCGTTGTTTTATCAGTTATCTTGTTATAGATAATGTCAAGTGGATCAAAAATCAAAATTAAAATTCGGATCTTCAGAATCGGGATCACAGCAATTAATATCAGCAATCAAGCGACGACTATGAGAAAATAAATTATAAATCAGGTATCGCACTTTAAAAGTTAGACTAACAATTAACACCAATAAGAGATGTATACAGAGTGAATATTGTTTTCAAACATTAATAAATTATTGTGGGTTATGCTGAGATTGGCTTATGTTAAGATCCGGGGCCTCTATTTAAATCTATAATACATACTTGTTATTGTATGGGTATGTAGTGAATAACCGTGGCCGAAGGCCACGGGTTATTCATATACCCATACAATAACTATATTATTTCACGGTGTCTGACGTACAATCCCGTGCAATAACCAAATGAAAAAAGCACGGGTTGTTACATAAGACCCGTGGAATAACTACTAAATTCCACATCTACTGTATTCTTTTATTAATAACCCTAACCCTAAATCCTAACCAAACCATAAAAAAAATACTCCTAAAAAAGCCCTCTAAACTTTTATAATTTCATCATAAATTAATTTAAATTCTCAGCATAAGCCAATCCCACATAAGCTGCCACAATTATTACCATGATTGCCAGTTAATAACCTAAATATGAGACTCAATATAGGGATTACAGAATATCATCGGCCAGGCATAAGGTGCAAAATACTTATTTTTAAAAAAAACCGTACCATACTGATTAGCTATAATTCCTTTTCAAAAAAAAATCTAGATTTCTGATTTCCAGTGTGATGTATTACGACATTCCCATCAAAAATTTTCGTCCACATGTTCAACTTTTTTGATGTCCACTATCGCTATGCTGACTTTCGCAAAATCCTTTTTTATAGGAGTAATGATTCATTTTCGGAAGGGACTAAGATTTTATAAACCGTATGGTATAACTCCATACCTGATACGTAGATCATGCAATTGGCGTTGCTGATTACGTATTAATTTCGAAATTTATCAATATGACGACTAATTCTGAACAAAAAGGTCGGCCGAACGACTGGTCCATAATTGTCCATCTGTCACGTATCATTAATCTGGAATCCGAATTCAAGTTCTATCTCTTATCAGGAAAAAAAAATTCCGAATGATAACTTAGTTTCATCTCGATTATATGGGCTAGGTGCTGCGAAAAGGGATCAAATTGACAAAACAAAAGATTTTCAGAAAATCAATTTTTATTTTGTAAATCTTATAATAAATCATAAGAAAGTGCAAACTTTAAAGAACAATATAGCAAAATTTTATTAATACAACTACTTTTGTGTTTTAAGTAAAAAATGATCCTAATCTTATTCTAAATCGATTTATGTAAAAAAATATATTTTGAAAAATTTTCAATTTGGTCCCTTTTTGCAGCACCTAGCCCATATATATATGCTTGTCTCCTTTTTTTTTTTTTTACCAAAGAAAATGGATTACGTTGAAATTTTTTGTTTATTGTTTTTTGTTACGTTTATACTTAATTTGATTAAACGACCTCGAATAAACGCAGTAAGTGTAATTTCATTTTATTTAATAATTTGGTTTGTTTTTTGTATAACAACGTTCATCTTGGTAGAATGAACCACCATTAGTGCCATATCATATTCCATTCATTGGACATACATATAATTTTCTAAATGGCTCCGAAAATTTTCTTCGAAAGTGTAAAGAAAAGGTAAAATACAATATTTACTCTTTCTCCTTTGAATTGATGTTTTTTTTTTCTAATATTATTGTCCTTTTCATAAAGTATGGTGAACCATTTAGCTTATACATCTTTGGGACTGTAGTAACTTTTACAGGTTATGAAACTTCTACTGAAGTCCTAAAGAATTCTGACATTTTTGATTTTTATTCGGCAGTAGATAAGGTACATATAGTGTATATAATTAGTGTTCATTCGAAACAAATATATTTTTTATTGCATTTATCTCTGACATTCTATTAAAGAATATATATATTGTGATCTGAGTTGTTATTTCAATTATTGAAGTTTGAACTGACTGTGATTATAACCTTAATACTTAATTTCGTCAGATGGAACTTCAATAAACTAAAGTTACTGTAGTCGCAATATATACAAATGTAATTAAAAGCTTATAGTGCATACACTAATACATATCTTTTATTGATATTTATAATTACAGATATTTCCAATAAGTCCTGTTTTCAGGATTTTTAACAAGAAATTCCACTCACTTGAATTTACTGCTCGAGTGGTTCATGAACAGATTAGCAGTAAACTTAACTTATATTTTTCAAGAATACAAAAAGAGATTTTATTTGGAATTGAAAAATATTTTGGCAAATGTGAAGGTATATTTTATTATATATTTTATTATATATTTATTATATCTTTATTATTACTTTAAATTCATTATCTAAATAAATAAAAAATTTCCAGAACCCAAAGTTTTCAGAAATACTAGTCATATGTTATCACGAATAATCGCCAGACCTGTTGCTAATATTTTGCTAGGAGAAGTAATCTCAAATAATATATCTCTTATAATTTTCTTACAATATAATTTTAATTGATATTTTAATAATAAAGGAAGCTTCTCAATTTGAAGACATTGTGGAATCATTTTCAATAGTAGAAAATAAAATATTAACTAAGTGTTTGATTACTCCTATGTTATCATTCATTCATCGTTCATTTCATACAAGTTTCATCACGTATGTACATATAATATACTATGATCTGTTAATAATTTTAACTGTTACATTGGCAAGTATATTACTTATAAAAAATGTATTAATATATATATATTAATAGGTTATTATTTAAATTTGGATTGATTTCAATCGTTGGACACCGAGATACTTTTGTCAAACGTTGTAAGCCAATTGTTGAAGAACGTATCCATCAAAGAAAGAAGCTTGGTGAAAAATATATTCAAAAAGTATGCATATCATCTCATTTTTAGATTTTAAACTTTTTATAAAAAGGGAATTTATTTAATGAATATTCTTTAATAGGAAGATTTACTAGATTTCTATTTAGGAGATCCACATTTTAAAACAGATGTCGTAGATGATCAATATATGGATGAATTATTTGGGCATTTGTATTGGTTAGTTTTTGTTTCGATTAATGCAACTACTAAAGCTCTTGGATTTGCCCTATTTGGTAATTAATATATTTTTATTTATTTATTTATTTTTAATTGATATATTTAATATGAGGTTAATCTAATTATTTAGATTATGCTGGAAGACCTGAATTATGGGATGAAATTTATGAAGAACAATTAAAGATTCATAATGAATCGAATGGTATTTTAAGCACTGAAGATGTTCATAAAATGGTCAAATTGGATTGTCTTATAAAAGAATCTCTTAGATGTTCTACAGACATAGGTAATCATATTTTATTATTATTTTTTATTAGAAATCAAAATATTAATTCCTATTTATTTAAAATAGCTGCAATACCTCATATTTTAACTGATAATTCATTTACATTCAGTAATGGAGCCACTATACCCAAAGGTATATATATATATCAATAGTTTATGTTTATATTTTATATTAATCTTATTATTAAATAATATACAGGTCGTGAAGTTTATGTTTACATGAGAGACTTAGCCTTTAATAATAATTTCTTTGGAGAAACATCAAACGAATTCCAACCAAAAAGGCATATTACTTCATATCCTAATGGTAAAACTGTTCACTTGCCATCTACAAAAGTTGATAAATCTTTTATGACTTTTGGAGGTGGTAAACGTGCATGTCCTGGTAGATTTTTTGCTATTAATGAAATCAAGATAGCTTTACACAAATTGATTTTAAGATATAAAATTAGAACTGAAAGTGGTAAAGTTGATCCTGCTAGAATAATACTTACTTTGGCTTATCCTCCTAATTCTGGTTTAATTTTTGAAGATCGTAATTAGAAATTTGTTCTTTATTTCTTTTTATTTATTTGTTTTTAAAGTTTTTGTTTATTTTCAATTTTTATAATTTAGTACTGTACTAGGGTCCAATCATTTGTTCAACAATAACTTTTTCAATGACGACCATTTTCTTGACATTCATTTATTAATACTTTATTTTCTGACACTTTCATTTTGATGACACTTTCATTTTATGGCACCTTTATTTTTTATGATACTTTAATTTTCCGACACATTCATTTTCATGTTACTTTATTTTTCTGACACTTTCATTTTTATAATACTTTCATTTTCCTCATTTCGCTGACATATTTATTTTCCTGATGCTTTTATTTTTTTTGATGCTTTATTTTCATGATAACTATTTTTCCAACAATTACTTTTTTTAACATATTTAATTTTCTATATGTTTATTTTCCTAATATTTTATTTTTACTGTACTTTCATTTTTATATTCATGACACCTTTATTTCTCTAACACTTTTATCTCTCTGATATTTTCATCTTCTAACACATTTATCTCTCTAATATATTATTTTTCTAACACATTCGTCTTTCTAATATATTCACCTTTCTTATGTATTCACATTTCTAGCATATTCAACTTCTCAATACATTTACTTTCCCAATATATTCACCTTTCCAATACATACATCTTTTTACTATATTTACCTTTCTAATATATTTTATTTTACTGATTTGATTTTTAGTATTAATAAAATTTAAATTCTCTAGAATAGGTACTTCATTATTAAAATAATTTATTAAATAAATAACAATTTTTAATTATAATTTTTAATCAAAAATGGCTATTTTATAATAATTTAAGATTATACTGTAATTCAAGAGATAGCCTGCAATTAAATTTTATGGTTAAAATAGTACAGTATTACTATTAATTTTATATAGAGGCAGAAAATTGAAAGTTTCAAGTATTAAGAAAAGTCAAAGCGTAAAAAATCAAAACAAAGCTACTATATATCTCAATGATTTTGTTACTTAGAATTATCTCTACAGCATTAATTAGAAATTTAAAAAAACGTTTACCTAGGATATAGAACTTTTAGATGTAAGACAATTACATAGATTAAATCCCAATTTTGTTGATTTTTCTTTTTTATAGTAAACATAGATCATATAACAGATGTAACAAACTCATGTGATTTATTTGTTGAACAAATTAAACTATAATCAATATAATTCAATTCTTACCCATCATTAATAACATAATTACTCAAAGTCAGACCTTTTATTTAGATTCAATTATAGCTGTATTTATAAGTTCTGCAAGTCTAAAATTATTAAAACCTATCATAGTTCTCAAAATCATTATGGTTCTTTGTTATTTTCCTAATATTATAAACTGATACCTGGTATGCTAATTAACCTCAATGAAATTTGATCGGTTATGTTTAAATGATTTATAACGGTTTAAAATGATATATTATGAACTGCAAATAAATTTACTGCAACTGTTTTTTGTTTAATATATATCAATATATCAAATCAAGAATATTGAACATATATACATGCATAATTAATACCATTTTTGAAAGAATTAACCAAATTTACTATTGTTAGCGGTAGAAATGGATCAGTCAGAAACACATAACGTCGATTTTGCCAGAGTTACCATGAAGGTACCATGATCACTTGTTAAAAACCAGTTCTTGTGCACAGCCTGCTGATTGAATGAAATTAGCTAAATCAAGAAGAAATTAAATGCAAAATCAAAGAAGCTTTAATATGGCGTGATTCTGCTATTCGAGTTGGAAAATTGTGGGATAGAGGTTTAGGAATCCCATTTGAATTCAAATAATATAAAAAAAAGATTATGTACTGTACTCTTTAATGACATGAGAATTAGATAGAAAATCAATAAATAAAATAATTAGAAACTGATCTTGGTTTCTTTGCCCTTTGTTTATAAATAAACTGTTTTGTGACTTACCTTATACCCAATATGCCTTAGCCTTGCCAAATCATTCTGCCTCTCACCATTGGGTATATAGTGAGATGTTTTTCTGGTCTTGGTGGTTGGTGGTTGTCCATCCTGTGACACCAGCCTGAATTTTTGCCTTCAACAATTTGGTGGTGACTAGTGCTCCTATGTTCGGTTCGGGTTCGGTTCGGTTCGGATCCGATCCGGGATCGAACCGAACTCGAACTCTAAATTTTGCTAGTTTCAAACTTCGAACCAGACTCAAACTCAGTTAAGAGTTCAGTTCGGTTCGGTCCAAAGTTTGTCAAACTAGTTTGAAGTTCGAATATTTATACTAGTATTCGGATTAGTGTTACGAATCGGGCAAAAAATCATAATCGATTAGTTAGTTGAAAATTTTTAATCAACTAATCGATTAATCGATTAATCAATTAATCGATTAATCGATTAATCAGATCTACATCGTCTGCATCGTACAGTAACCAAAAGAAACCACCAGTTACACGGTTTTTTTTTTATATCATATTTATTGATTTTTTTTTTTAATTTTGTAGTATCACCTTTCACTGTCACGTTTTCAAGTCTCTTTAGGTTCGTTGATACTGTTTTATGTTTGCTGATACTCTTTTTTTTGTTTAATGGCTTTTTTCACCATTTCAGTTCGTCGTCTTCTACTGATTTTTTTTTTTTTGTTTGTTTGCTGACGCCTTTTTTTGTCTTTCAGTTCGTCGCTTCTTTTCGTCGTTTGCTAGTGTGTTGTTTGCTAGTTCCTTTGTGCTTCATTTCGTTTGTTTGCTGATACCTTTCTTCATCTTATTCAGATGTTTTAGGTTCATCGTTTACTGGTGCTTAAATCGTAGTACTGTGATTTAGAGATAGAGTTAGTGTTAGTTGATACGCGGATTTAAAGATTAGGCTAGGGTTGGTAGTATAGTTAACCACGAGTTAGTAGTATAGATAAGGGTTGGTGTTAGCAATAAGGTTAATGTTTAAGGGTTAGGGTTAGTGGTATAGATTAAATTTAGCAGTATAGTTAGCGTTAGGGTTAGCGATAAAGTTAATAATATAGTTAAGTTCTGAAACATTTAATATATAATAGCATTCTTTAAAACGAACTTATTGTATAGATAAATAAAATAAATTGAAACATAACTTATAAATAAAAAAAGTTAATAAATAAATAAATAAATTAAAATAAAAAACGCGAAATTATATAGTACATAATACCTACTACCCTCACGATGCTTCGTGAAAGGATAATATATACTACTCATTGCATAATGATAAAGATATAATTAATTGCAACAGGAAATTACTACGAGCTCAATAAAAAAAAATATTTCAAAAAGAACTAAAAATACAAAAAAAAAATCTACTCTAAAAACTAACTATTGCGCTATGTCCCAATTCTAAACGCACTACGTCCCAATTCTAAATACTGTATTGCCAAATCTAACTATTGATCTATAGATCGATAGTTAGATTTGGCAATACAGTATTTAGAATTGGGACGTAGTGCGTTTAGAATTGGGACATAGCGCAATAGTTAGTTTTTAGAGTAGATTTTTTTTTTGTATTTTTAGTTCTTTTTGAAATATTTTTTTTTATTGAGCTCGTAGTAATTTCCTGTTGCAATTAATTATATCTTTATCATTATGCAATGAGTAGTATATATTATCCTTTCACGAAGCATCGTGAGGGTAGTAGGTATTATATACTATATAATTTCGCGTTTTTTAATTTTTTTTTATTTATATGTTTCAATTTTTTATACAATAAGTTCGTTGTATAAGAATTCTTTATACATTAAATGTTTCAGAACTTAACTATATTATTAATTTTGTCGCTAACTCTAACTCTTTGCTAACTATGCTGCTAAATTTAACCTTATTACTAACGATATCACTAATCCTAACCCTTAAACACTAACCTTATTGCTAACACTAACCCTTACCTATACTCTAACTCACCTTACTCGTCATTAACTATACTACTAACCCTAGCCTGATCTTTATTTTAATTCCTAATCTTTAAATCCGCGTATCAACTAACACTAACTCTATCTCTAAATTACAGTACTACAATTCAAGCACCAATAAACGACGAACCTAAAATACTGCAAAAGACGAAGAAAGGCATCAGCATACAAACGAAAAAAGCACAAAAGAACTGGCAAACAACGAACAGAAATGCATTAGCAAACGACGAAAAGAAGCGATGAACCGAAAAACAAAAAAAGTCGTCAGCAAACGAACAAAAAGAAGAAACACTAGTAGAAGACGACGAACTGAAAATGACGAAAAAAGCTATTAAACAAAGAAAAGAAGATCAACAAACATGAAACATCGAAAAGAGACTTGAAAATGCGACGACGAAAAGTGATACTACAAAATTAAGTAAAAAAAAATCATATTGCCAACTCGATCAACTAATCGATTAATCGATTTTTGATTCATATCACTAATTCGGATTTCAAACTAGTTTGACAAACTTCGGACCGAACCCGGACCGAACTCGAACTTGACTAAAAAGTTTGAAACAAAAAGTTTGAGTTTGGTTCGAAAATCGAACCGGATTCAAACTTGACAAAAGTCCGGTTCGGTCCGATCCGATAGGAGCCCTAGTGGTGACTATAAGATTCAAAGAATTTCTATTTTAATGATTACATTTTTCTTAATTTCCAGCTATAAACAAACCCAAATTCCCTAATAAAACTTTTATCCCACATAATACATGCAATGCCTAAAACTAATTTGCACAAGTCCAATTATTGTTCTCTCAATTTTGAGTATTACATTTTGGTGCCAATTTTGGTGTTTCGCAAAGTAAAAAAGAGCCTTACAAAGATTACAAAAAACTTGCCTTGCTGATACTAGCATTCAATCGAATGCCTATAAAAAAAAAAAAAGTTAGCCCATGTATGGTGATATGACTTCATAGAAGTACATTTCTGATTAGAAAGCCCAAAGAAACATAACCCAGTGAGCTAATCATATTGGAAGATTTCTGAAGATCAAAGCAGAATTTTCTAAAAATTAGGAATGGAATATCAATCTCAAAGGACCAGTAAATCATACAAATAGCCTGGTACTGGCATGTAAATAGGTACTATGCAGAGTGAAAAGATGTTATGAAAAGGATAATTGGAAGAAAACCAAGGGTTTCCTATGCTATCAACTGGATATGTAAATCAGATAAATGGGTTATGCTACAATCATGCATAAATTGAATACTGTAATTCAGAGATTGTAACAGGTGGGATATTCTTTATTGTAAGCCAAAAGAAGAAAAGATTAATTTTTATTTAACAATTGCTTTGCTATATATATGTACAATTACTTTACTAACTACATAATTATGATTATATTTATTATACAAAATGCAACTAATTTTTTTATGATACCCCGTATAATCATATTGCATCATTATTTATATATCAACATTCGATCACGATCGATGACTGTAACACATATGCAAGGTACTCAGTAATTCGTAATTACTACTTTGCTTATTATCGATTGTTATTACTCTTTATAGATCCAATACTCTATCGGCATACCGGTTTGGCCGCCGTAATACAACTTGACTTATTACACACTCTCTTACCTTAACCCAAACAACCTGCCTCATTACCCTTATTGCTGGTCCCCACATGATTTCCTTCATACCTCTCTACCAATTCCATGGCATTGTCCAAATTCGATAACGGTTCCCAGGTTGCTTTATAAAGGGGGTACCCTTTCTATTTAATCGAATATTGGGCTTTCAGTAGTACATCCATTTATCCAAAATCTCCTAAACTTCAAATTCTGGGTTAGAATTTAACCCATCAAGAAACTCGGAAAGAGGTGGTACCTCCTTTTTTCCTTCAAAGTCATCAGGTACATACAGCTTTAACAATAATACGTGAAATACCAGATGTATACTCATGTGTGAAAATAAGGTCAGTTTGCACACTGTTGATGATAACTTCTTCTCAATTGTATAAGGGCCAATAAATTTAGCTGTTAATTTCTTAGAGGTTCACTTTGCATCTACTATTAGTGTAGGTGTCATATTGAAAGCATTACTTGCTCTCCTTCTTGCAATTCTATATCTTTACGACCCTTATTGTAATATTTTGCTTGTCTTTCTTGTGCTACTACTAATGTATCCTTTGCTATATTTATTGTTACTGTCCAATGTTCGTATAAGTCATGTGCTACTTTCACCTTTGTCCTGTTTAATACCTTTACTGCTATAGTGCTAGGGGTAATAGTGTACTTATTGTAATCCAATTGGAATGGTGTAAAGCCTGTTGACGACTGTTGAGAATTTTTGTATGCAAATTCTGCAGTCAGCAACAACTGGTCCCAATTGTTTTGCCATAATTGACATATGCACGTAGCATATCCTCCAATATTCTGTTTATACATTCTGTTTGTCCATCCATCTGTGAATGTGCAGCTATTGATATATATAGTTTTGTTCCCAATAACCTAAATAATTCCTTCCAAAAATTATCTATAAATTTTGGGTTTCAATCAGATATGATTCTACGTGATATCCTGTAATTTTTAAATACTTTGCAGAAGTATAATTTAGCTACTTCTGGTGCTGTAATGGTAGTCCAAGTAGCAATGAAGCATGCTCTATTACTAAAGCGGTTGCCTACTACCATAGTGCTGTCAAAGCCTTCTGTAGTAAGCAGCAATTGGGTTATAAAATCTATCGAAATTAGCTCCCAAGGCTGATTTGGAATTTCTAAAGGTTGCAGCAATCCCGTGAGCACCTGATTTGATGCCTTATTTCTTTGACAGCTTTCGCAGCTATTTACATATTTCTTAACATCTTTCTCTATTCCTTTTCAATAGTACAACTGTTGTAAACTGCTGTATGTATGATAGTGCTCCTAGGTCCAGTCCGGGTCTGGTCCGGTCCGGGTCCAGTCTGGGATCAGACCAGACTCAGACTCTAAATTTTACTAATTTCAGACTTCAGACCAGACTCAGACTCAACTATGAGTCTGGTCTGGGTCTGGTCCGAAGTCTGCAGACTGGTCTGAGTCCGAATATATTTATATGTATTTTTTGGCGCTGAACAAGTTTACTTAGTGCATTTTGTTAGAATAAGTTAGTAAAATTTTATGAATCATAAGATTTTATAGAATTTTATTAATAAAATTTTATAAACTCTTATAATTCACAAATATTTATTAATTAATTCTAACAAAATGCACTAAGTAAACTTGTTCAGCACCTAAATATGCATCAAAACGGCTATTTTGTTTTTATTTTACTTGTAATTTAGAGATTTGATGCACAATTTTGGAATTTTGATCAAAAAAGACAAATTTTAACATCTTAACTCCAAATTCAAGTAAAATAAAAACAACCCTGCCAATTTAATGTATTTTAGGTGCTGAACAAGTTTACTTAGTGCATCAAGTTAGAAATAAATAGTAAATTTTGTGAATCATAAGATTTTATAAAATTTTATTAGTAAAATTCTATAAATTCTTAAAATTTCACAAAATTTTATTAATTAATCCTAACAAAATGCACTAAGTAAACTTGTTCAGTACCTAAAAATACATTAAATTGGCAGAATTGTTTTTATTTTACTTGAAATTTTGAGAAAAGATACATAATTTTGGATTTTTGATTAAAAAAGTCAAATTTAAGCATCTTTCTTCCAAACTTCAAGTAAAATAAAAATAACCCTGCCGATTTAATGTATTTTTAGGTGCTGAACAAGTTTACTTAGTGCATTTTGTTAGAATTAATTAGTAAAATTTTATGAATTATAAGATTTTATAGAATTTTATTAATAAAATTCTATAAAATCTTATGATTCA
>QKWP01000386.1:260660-300608 GCA_003550325.1 Gigaspora rosea | reverse complement strand
AAAAAAAAAAAAAAAAAAAAAAAAAAAAAAAAAAAAAAAAAAAAAAAAAAAAAAAAACGTAAATTATTAAAAAATTAAAAAAAATATACAAAAAATAAAAAAAATAAATAGACAAAAAATAAAAAAAAACAATAATTAATAATATATAAAAAAAAAATAAAAATAAAATGATAATTAATATAAGATAATTAATATATATAAAAAAAACAATAATATAAAAAAAAACAATAATATAAAAAAAAACAATAATATAAAAAAAACAATAATATAAAAAAAATGATAATATAAAAAAAATGATAATATAAAAAAATGATAATTAATATATAAAAAAAAAAATTTGTGAAAAAAAATCAATTAAATCACAAAAAAATATATTATAAAGATTTAAATCAAAAAAAAAAAGACGATATTAAGAAAATTTAAAAGAAAAAAAAATTAATAATAACATTAAAAAATAAAGTAAAATAAAAAAAACTATTTAAAAATATAAAAAAGAATAAGTTAGGGTATAGACATTTATCAGGTGATTTCCACCTCTTAAGAGGGTACCCCATCTGATACTAAACTAGCCAATCAAATTCAAGCAAATAATATATACAGACCAGACCCAGTTTGGTTTAGATTTGGTTTGAAGTCTGCATACTGGTCCAAAAGATAATATGTTTCTATATGTTTCTTGGTGCTGAACAAGTTTACTTAGTGCATAAAGTTAGAATTAATTAATAAAATTTTGTGAATCATAAGATTTTATAGAATTTTATTAATAAAATTCTATAAAATCTTATAATTCACAAATTTTTATTAATTAATTCTAACTTTATGCACTAAGTAAACTTGTTCAGCATTTAAAAATATATCAAATTGGTATAATTGTTTTTATTTTACTTGAAATTTGGAGAAAAGTTACTTAAATTTGACTTTTTTGATCAAAAATCCAAAATTATGCATCTAATATCTAAATTTCAAGTAAATAAAAACAATTATACCAATTTGATGTATTTTTAAATGCTGAACATGTTTACTTAGTGCATAAAATTAGAATTAATTAATAAAAATTTGTAAATTATAAGATTTTATAGAATTTTTTTTAATAAAATTCTATAAAATCTTATAATTCACAAATTTTTATTAATTAATCTAAATTTATGCACTAAGTAAACATGTTCAGCATTTAAAAATACATCAAATTAGCATAATTATTTTTATTTTACTTGAAATTTAGATATTAGATGCATAATTTTGGATAATTTTTGATTAAAAAAGTCAAATTTAAGCATCTTTTCTCCAAATTTCAAGTAAAATAAAAACAACTCTGCTGATTTAATGTATTTATAGGTGCTGAACAAGTTTACTTAATGCATTATGTTAGAATTACTGTAATACTACAGTAATTAGTAAAATTTGGCGAATAATAAGATTTTATAGAATTTTATTAATAAAATTTAATAAAATCTTATGATTCATAATATTTTACTAATTAATTCTAACTTAAAGTATTAAGTAAACTTGTTCAGCATCTAAAAATACATTAAATCAGCAGAGTTGCTTTTATTTTATTTGAAATTTGAAGAAAAGATGATTAAATTTGACTTTTTTGATCAAAAATCCAAAATTATGCATCTATTCTCTAAATTTCAAGTAAAATAAAAACAATTATGGTTACTTAGTGCATAAAGTTAGAATTCATTAAATAAAATTTGGACATTTCTAGGCATCTCTAGCCAGAGATATATAACTTATATATCTCTGGCTTATTAGCCAATCAAATCAACCAAAAGTCACGTGACTCGCGTTTTGTGCATCGCGTGATCACGTGACTCCCTCGATCAATCAGATTAGTCCATGTAACCCGAAGCTCCGATTTGTCACCGCCGATAGCAGTACCAGATCACGTATACAACATAATTGACCAGCATAAAATATTGTAGTGCAAAAACCTGGGTCTAATAAAAAAAACACCCACTAAAGTACCCATTTGTATCTATTGGAGGCAGGAGTACTTTGGTCAGTACACTACAACATACCATATCGCACTGCATACAGTACTCGTGATTTTATTCAAGAACTCCATTTTTTAAATAATACCCGCGGGTAATATATAAAGAACTGGGTACTATATGCGAAGGATATATCATAGTCATACCCCGGGTATTATTCAAAAATTAAGCCAAATGAGAGGTGAATAATGCCCAGGTCTTATACTTTATGCAGTGTGATACGGTATTGATCAAGATCATGATCTTTATAAGTTTTTAAGTTAAAAATCATGCAATGAAAAAAAAATACATAACAATGATATAAAAATTACACAATATCAAAAAAAAAAATTTTATTTATTATAATAAAAATACAAAAATAACAAAAATCTCTCAAAAAAATCAAAAAACTAAGAATTATGCGACGCAAGAAGCCTATTCAAAAATTACCAAAGAATAAACAAACATCAAAAGCCCACTCTGCCAAGTCCAAGTTTCTATTCGCCAATTCTTGCACAAGACAGTTCCCGAAGCCCACCAAGTCCAAGATTATTCCCTAGTGCTTGCCGTATGACAGTTCCGGAACTCACAAAGTCGAGATTCTATTCCCCAGTGCTTGCCGTAAGACTGTTTCTGAAATTCACCAAGCCTAAAGCTCTATTATTCCCGGTATAATTCCGTGTTATGAAAACAAAAAGAAAAAAAAACGAGAAAAAAAAAATACTTATCCTGCTCAAGTTCAGCTTCGTCCCAAAGAAAACCTGAATCTACAAGAAAAAAGAATCGGCACTTACTATAAGACTGAGTCCCAGAATCCCGTTAAGTCTAAGGACTTACAGAAAGAAGAGAAAAAAAAAAGAATACATTCCTCTATTCCTAGTACAATATCAGCCACAAGACACCAGAAAACGATAGTTTTAACGAAACACCAACTAATAGTGATTCGGCGAAACACCAACTAACGGCGACACAGTAACAGCTACAAAAACCAAGCAATGAACTAACGACGACCAAGCAACATGAACCACTAATTAAACCTCCAATATTGATGACTCCTGCGACGAGAAATAGTGAAGAAGCATTAGAAATGTAGGAAAAAAAACACCGTAACAACACAAACGATAAATTATACCAACCCAAACGATGACGGCGACTCCAATAGCACGATTAATGACGAAATCTCACCAAAAGAAAAGTTAGTAAAACGGTAATACAAACTTAAACATTAATTATTACAAAGAACAAAAACTTACTTTACGACTCCAATAGCGTAATTATAACGTGGAAGAAAGAATAGTTAGTGAATATATAAATAGAAAAAAAAAGCAATGCACAAAGACTTAAAAACTTACCCGGTGCCCAATTTCACATTTCAAAAAAGTCGAATCTACAAACTTACCCAGCGCCCAATTTCGCATTTCAAGAAAGCCCGAACCTTACAAACAAAGAAGAGTGTTAGTACTGTTATAAAAAAAAAAAAAACAAAACTTATCTGGGTCGATCTCAGATCATGCATAAGATAATCTGAATTGGTCCGGTCTGGTGTCGATAGAGTCGGATCAATGCATGAATCGAGTCATGTAATCCTCTTGGTTTTTGATTGGTTAAAATGGCCAGAGATATATAAGTTATATATCTCTGGCTAGAGATGCCTAGAATTTTCCATAAAATTTTTATATTTTTAATTATTATTATTAAAAATTTTATATAGTTATTTTAGGCAATTTTGATTGGCTAATAATACTATATTATATGGCACCTGATAATCCCTCTGACTCCTCCCCCTAAAAAATCAGGTGATAAATGTCTATACCCTTACGTATATAGGAATAAAAGTATTCCTTATTATGGGAATAACCAGAAATTACTTTTATTCCCATCGTTATTTCGAATTTTAAATAAAAAAAATCTGAATAAAAAAAAATAATAATAAAAAATTCACAACCAATATGCAGTTTTATGAACTAATACTTCGCAAATGCATTAATGTGCATATGATAAAGATATGGTTAAAATTTGAGCAAAATTGGATCACTGGTTGTGAAGAAAAGTGAATAAAAAAACATGTTTATTTACTTTATTTATTATTTATTTATTTTTATTTTGTTTTTTTATTGATTTTCTCGTGTTCTTACCAGCAGATAAGTATTGAAATTATAATTTTGGAGATTATCGCAGATTATTATAATAGGCAGTGCCTATTATAATCTGCGAAGATTAAACTTTTTAAATATTTGCAAAGATTTTTTGCTAAAAATCTGTGAAGAACTGCAAAAATCTAAAACTTTAAAGATCTTTGCAATTTTTTAAACAAGATTCTGCACTTATTTGATAAATTGAAGATCACTACAGATTATTAATGTTTTTATTTTCCTGATTCTATTATAATTTGCTAATATTATCCCTTAAACTGTAAGCAATTCCAGGCAAATTTGCCTAGAAAATTGCTATAAATATACTTATGATTACTTTTTTTAAAATTTAAAATATTTAATTAAAATTTTTTTTGATAATATTTAAAAATAAAGATTATATTATAGTAGTATTTAATTTTATATTATAAGAAAAAAAGTTTAAGTTGTTTATAAGCTAAAAATAGACAAATTTTGAAAAAAATTTTAGCCAAAAAAATTATTTACTAATTCTTGGCAAACTCTATAAATATTATCTTTAGCCTCTTGTTTTTAATATATATTGTAGTTTATAAAAAGGATTACAACTTTTATTATTGCAACATTTGTGATTTACTTGTAAAAATTAAGACTTGTATTAGAAGTAAAAATTTTTTTTATAGACGGGAACATATAAAATTTAAGAAAATCTAAAGAAAAATTTTATAGTAAAAATTTTAAAATAAAAACTTTAAACTTTTATTACTTTAAAGGTTATTAATAACTTTAAAAAATTTTCATAATAAAGTTTATAAAATATATTTTAAAAAAAATATTCTATAAATAAAGTATACCCTATATTCTTAATAAAATTTTATTTTATTTAAAAAATTGTAAATATTTCTAAAAATTCCAGGCAAATTTGCCTGGAATACAGTTTAAGGAATACTTTTTAATTAGCATTCCATATAAGAACGATAGTATTATTTTATAGTTACTATAGTGCAAATTACTATATATTTTATATAACTTTTATATAGTTCTGAAATCTTTTTTTCCTCTAAACATATAAAAATTTTATATAGTTGTGAATTTTAAAATTTAAATATCTTATAATCTACTTGATCAATTTTAATAATTTTATTATATCTACATTTTTATTTAGTAAGTCAAAATATATTAGCATAAAAGAAATATTTAGCTATAGAGAAAAAGAAAATTTCAGAACTATATAAAATACATAGTAATTTGTGCATATTTAATTCTATCCTTCTTAGAAGAATTGGCAATTAAATATTTTCCCAGATTTTTGGCAAAAAATCTGCAAAGAACTGCAAAAATCTAAATTTTGAAGATCTTTGCAATTTTTTAAACAAAATTCTGCACTTATTTGATAAATTTAAATATTACTGCAGATTATTAATGTTTTTATTTTTCCGATGTTCCAACTTTCAATTTTGACTTACGTGCTATGCACAGCTGAGGTTTTTCGGATCTTCTACTAGATACAACAACCCATCGTCTTCAAGACGATATTGAGCAATTAGACATTTCAACTATTTTGTACTACTTCTTTCAGGTGCATTAAATGCATCAATTATCCTTGTTAAATGTTCATCCCTTTTATTTTCTTCTCGAATTGTAATATAGAATTCTGGGTCATTACTGACAGTCATTATTATATTAGCTTCTGGTCTCCTGGATAGTGCATCAGCTACTACATTCATTTTGCCTAGTCTATATTTTATCTTAAAGTTATATGACTGTAATGTCTCCACCCATCTAGCTTGTTGTCGTGATAACTTTGATTGGGAGTTAATAAATTTTAACAAAGTATGATCAGTAATAATTGTAAACGATTGTCCTTCTAAGTACAATTTTCACACCTTTAGTATATGAATCACTGCTAATAACTCTTTTTTATAAATTAGATAATTTATTTCTACTAGTATCATTTTTCTAGATTCATATGCCACAGGTTGTTTTCTGTTTCCCTGGTCTTGACTCAATACGGCACCGATTGCGAAATCAGATGCATCAGTTGTGACTACAAATAGTTTCTCAGAGTTGGGTATAACTAATACTGGAGCACTTATAAGTGCTTCTTTAAGTCCTTTAAATGCCTGGTCCTGTTTAAGCCCCCACTTATATGGCTAATTTTTATGTAGAAGACTTGTGAGAGGTGTGGCATGCTTAGAGCTACCACATATGAATTTCTATAAAAATTAACCAACCCTAAAAATGATCAAAGCTTATAAATATTTTTAGGTACAGTTCAAGTCCCTATAGCTTTTAGCTTTTTTGGATCGGTTGCAAGTCTCTCTAATAATACAATATATTCTAGAAATTCCATACTGGATTTACCGAATTCGCACTTCTTCATATGTCCATATAATTGATGCTCCTGTAATTTCTCCAATACTTGACTCATGTGTTGCACGTGTTCGTTCGTGACTTACTATAAATTAATATATCATCAAAGTAGACAATTACAAATTTGTCTAACACAGGTCAAAAACCAATATATCGGGTACCTATCGGGTACCATATTACTATAATTGAAAAATATATAAAATACTACATATCGGTGACTATCATACATATATCGTATAGTTTGAATATATCAGGTACCCGATGTGTATATGTAATAAAAATAATTTTTAAATCTACATATATTATAATTCTAAATCATTGTTTACAATGCATATATTCTATATATTCAAAAAATTTTATCCTTTACGATATAAAAAATTAATTTTTACTACTTAAAATTTTTTTAATTGGAAATATATCGGGTACCTGATAAATACAGTATTAACTAGCAATAGATAACGGATTGTATCTATAGTGCATATATGCAATGGTGGGAATAAAAGTAAATTTCTGGTTATTTTCATAGTAAGGCCAAAATTTTTATTCCCACCATATTGCATATATGCGCAGAAAACAATAAATAAATAAATAAATAAACAAACACGTTTTTTTTATTCACTTTTTTTTTTTAACGGATTTTCTATTTATTTTTATTTTTTTTGTACATGTTTTTTTACCGTTTTTTTTTTACTTTTATTGTTTTTTTTTAATCGTTTAATTTTTTTTATTTTTTTTTTAATCGTTTGATTTTTTTATTTAATCGTTTAATTTTTTTATTTAATTGTTTAAATTTTTTTTAATTGGTTTTATTTTTTTTAATTTTTAAATTTTTATTTAAATTTATTTTAATTTTTATTTTTTTTAATTACATTTTTATTTTTTTTAAATTTTTTTTAACTATGTAATTTTTTTTTAATATTTTTTTTAATACCGTTTTTTTTTTATTTTTATTTTTTTTAATAAACGTATTTTTTCTATTTATTTTTTTTTCTATTTTTTTTAAAAAAATTTTTTTATTTTAATTTTTTTAATATTTTTTTTAATTTTATTACAGTAGTTTTCACTTTTTTTAAAATTATTTTTAATTTTATTAATTATTTTTTTTTAATTTTTTAATTTTTTTTCAGTATTTTTTTATTTTAAATTTTTTACTTTTTTGTTTTTTATTATTTATTTTTTTTTATCACTTTTTTTCAATTTTTTTTATTTCGATTTTTCTATTTTTTTTTAATTTTTTTAATTTTTTTTTATTTTAATTAAATTTTAATTTTGACGTTTTATTTTTTATTTCGTTTTTTCTAATTTTTTTTATTTTTTTNGACGATTTCTAAATTGCAAAAACATGAACTCGAAATAGAAATTTAAATTTTTTTTTTATTTTAATAATTAATTTTTTTATTTAATTGTGATTTTTTATTTTTATTTCTGATTTTTTTTTTTAAAGTTTAGAGGCCGTGTGCTATGGCCGGGATTTTATTATGAATTATAGTAACGTAATATTTGTTACATGAATGAGGATACAACTAGCCACACGTGCACTTTTGGTGCCTAATTTAAGTAGTCCGCCTGGAGGTTCTATACTAGCTGCTATACCTAAAACCCAACTACGGGAATTGTCTATTTAAACCCTCTGGTTCATGGTCCTCCTATTACTACCCGATGCACTACATTTAAGCAGATATTGTAGGGCCACAACCCTTTTAGATATCGACGACCTAAGTGCTACTTTACCCTTGCTCAAGCCTACTGTGACACTTCCATGTCCTATACATGTACCATTGCCCGGATTTGGTAACTGAGGTTACCTGCCCTTATTAGGTTCGTTCTAATCGTAGTATCCGCCTTCTTTTGGCGCATACTGTAAGGACCGATTTTTACTACCTCCTAACTCAGGTCTTGCTAAACGGGTTCTTGTAGGTTTTTTCCAGTTCTCTGGATTTGTGATGTAGTACATATATCATTGCGCCCACAGGCTCCCATTTGAGATAGTAGAACCAAGGTTATAGGTTTAACGCCCAACCGCTCATAAGCCACAATCACTGAACGCAGATTTAACTTCAAAACGTCGCCAGTGGGATTCAAACTGTCAACCTGCCACTTGGGAGGTGATACCTTGACCACTTCTCTAAGGCGCCACACCCTTTTTTATTTCTGATTTTTTTTTATTAATTTATTTTTTACAAATTATCGATTTTTTTTTCAATTTAAGTATTTTTTAACTTTTTTTTTACTTTAAACATTTACGTTTATTTATTTATTTTATATTAATTAATAATAATTATGTTTTTTAAGGTATTTATGGTATTTACTTTAAATAACTGGTGGTAATGATTACTAGTTACACAGAGCAGATATAAAGATAAGTTATTCAAATTTTTTTTATTTATTTTATTTCTCTTTTTTTTTATTATTTTATTACTAATATTTATATTTATTCTTGTTCCCATCTTATTGGTGTACTTCTCTCGTCGTTGGTGCCGTTTTTTCATCATTGGTGTTTTGCTTTCCTTTTTGTCGTTGGTGCTGTCCTTTTTGAAACTACTTCTTTCGCCACTGTTGGTATTGTCCATTCGACGTGTGCTTTTTTTAGTTGTTGGTATTCTTTATCGCTTTTTAGTTCGAATACTAACTTTTACATTTTTTTTAGGTTCTTTGTTCGGATTTCGTTGTTGGAGTTGTTAGTCAGTACTTCATCATTGGTGTTGACTATTTCAGTGTATTATTCATCGCTTGTCCATTATTTTGGTGTTTTTTCTTGTTATATTTTTGTTGACGCGCTTTAGTTTTAAATACTATTCTTTAGTTTTTCTGTTTTTTAAGTTCTTCACGTGATTTCATAATTGCCTTATGCCGATTTCAATGTTGTTTCGAGATTTTGCTTTGAGTACCTGTTTGTTTTTTTGGGTGTTTCTTGTATGATTACATGGTGTCTTGTTGCCGATTTCAACATTGCTTCGAGCCTGTTTTAGAGTCTCTTGTTGTAGATTTTGTTTTGGGTGCCCTGTCAGTTTTTTTGGGTGCTCTTTGTGCGAGTCCGTGGTTGCCTCAGGTGTTTTGTCGCCGATTAGATGTTGTTTTGGTGCATTTTGGAGTGTCTTGTAGATTTTACCTTGGGTACTTTGTTAGTTTTCTTGGGCATTTTCGTGTAGCTTTATAGTTGCTTTAGGTGTTTTGTCACCAAATTTTTTATTTTTTTTAGCAATTATGGTCATTGGGTGTTTCTGCCTTTGTTAGTATTGTATTATCACTAGTGTTTTATTAGTTATTTGCTATAGGATTGTATATTATATCCAAATTGTAACCGATTTGTTAGAGAATTGTTTATAATAAATAAATAAATAAATAAATATTTTTTTATTAAATTGCTTTATATTATTGTGGCAAAGTGATTGTAAAAAATATATGAATATTTGAATTTATTCTTTTCCGATGTTATATACTTTATATTGGGCACATATTGGGTACATGATGTATTACAGAATTTATATATGTAATATATATACAGCATGTGTACGGCATGTATACTATATGCATACTATATGTGTCCGATATATGTCCGATATCCGAAATGAGTTGGTCACATATCGGGTATGTGTATAAATATATCTTACACATATCGGTCACATATCATATATATATAGTATACATATCGGGTACCTGATATTATGCTGATGTGCATCGTTTTGATCTGTGTAAGAAGTCCTGCAATACATCATTCATTAAGTGCATAAAAGAGGCTGGGCATTTGTTAATCAAATGGCTTTATAAGAAATTCATAGTGACTATACCGTGTCCAAAATGCTGTTTTTACAATGTCATTTTACTTTATATATACTGATAATATCCAGAACATAGATCAACTTACTAAAATATTTTGCACTAGTAAGTTGATCTAATAAATCATTGATACGAGGAAGCGAGTATTGATTTTTAATTGTAATTTTATTTAATGCTTTGTAATCTATGTGCATATGAAGAGAAGTGTCCTTTTTTGCTACAAATAACACTGGAGCGCCATATGGTGATGAACTAGGGTGAATTATGCCTTTCATGATGTTTTTCTCCAGATGTCTTTTAATTCTCTGAGTTCATGAAATGACAGCCT
The DNA here is from genome assembly GCA_003550325.1 of Gigaspora rosea. NCBI lineage: Eukaryota > Fungi > Glomeromycota > Glomeromycetes > Diversisporales > Gigasporaceae > Gigaspora > Gigaspora rosea. Next base: position 290,043 of record QKWP01000386.1, on the reverse strand, counting down.
ATAAATAGAACCAAATGGTAGTGTTACATCTTTTTGTAAGGTAATAGCATAGTCGACATTTCCTGTGAAGGTAGTTGATCTAGCAGGTCCTTTGAAAAGATGTCTTGATACTTATCAACTACCCTTATGAGATACTCTGGTAATTGCAATTTTTTTTCTCCTTCTGGTTTTATTTCCATGGTGGATAATACTATAAATAGCTCTGCCTTTTTCTTAATGTTTTTAATAATCTGTTGCCTCAATACTACTATTGTAGAGAGCTGTATTTGTTTCTCTTCTGCATTTGCATTAATTTTTTTGCATTTGCATTAATTTTATATGTACTCCCTTTGTGCCATATTAAGATTTCATTCTTTTTCTAGTTAATCCATGTGTTATGGTCAGTATTGGCATTTATTGGAATTGGAATATTTATCCAATTGGAATTGGAACATTTGAACTAGTCCAAAATATTCCAATAAAAATTTGGACCAGGGGATCGTGGGTCCATTCAAATTAGCCAATTAGATTTTTATCACGTGGTACAATTTTATTGGACAAAAATTAGTAATGTGAAATTTTGTAACGCCAAATAAATAGCTGCATATCGATTATATAAACTTGCCATTTGGTCTAAAATAAGAAAATATGATATAAGAGTATGTAGTTGTTTACTCATATTGATATTACTGTATTAATATAATTGAAGTAATGATACGTAGAAAATTTTTTTAAATATTTAAAATTGAGTAAATTGAAATTGGACTGGAATTGGACTGGAATTGGGCTATATCCAATAAATAAATAATAAAATTTGGATATTGTCCAATGCCAATGGTTTCAATATATATTGGAATTTTTTGGATTGGTCCAAATTCCAATAGTCCAATAATCCAATAAAATTTTATTGATCATTGTCCAATGCCAATACTGGTTATGGTCATATAACCATAGTTTTTCAAGTATTGTATCATACTTTTGTAATAGAAGAACTTCCATTCGAGAACTTTTTTCTTGCCAAGTGTTCATTTGTATTGTTATATTCGATATGTATCCACTTGACGTGCATGGTGTACCATCTGCCAATTCCACGGTTGACCTTTCCTTTTCTTCATCATTAACTATTAAATAGTGTTTCTCTATGAATGTTCATTAATGAAATCTTTTGAAGTACTGGAATCTATTAAGATTAAGGCTTTTTGTTTACCGATTTTCCCTTTTATTTTCAAGAACTTTTCCTTCCTTCCATTATTAATTCCTGGTTCTATTGCATTAGCTTGTGCAGTACCATCATTAGAGATCCCAAATTTGTCTTAGGTTTGGTAGGACACATCTTCCTTTTTGGCTGCACTTAAAACACAACCTTTTTTGTCTATACTCTCTTTTTTTGGTACTGTTATTATTATTATACTTATACTGATTAAACTTTTTTCGTTTCTTAAACTCTTTAGATCCTTGAGACTTCTTTGTTTTGGTTATGTCAAGTTTCATCAGTATCACAGTATTACTATCTGCATCACTAGATTTCAGTATACTACTTTTAACGTCCACCACAACTTGATGTCTTGCACTATTGGCACCGTACATTGCGGTATTATACATAGAAGTAGTGTTGGGCTGGATATTGGACATGAACATTGGACCACCCATGTCCAGTCCAGACCAATCTATTGGACCAGAAGGGGTTGGACATTGGATATTGTGTAACATTAAATTAGTGCATAATAATGTGACAATTGGCCAATCAAATTATAAATTTTTGAACTCTTATACTTGATTTATTATAATATACTTTTAATACAAAGATAAAATTCAAATAATTTAACAATTTAAGGATTAACTATAGTTACTACCATATGTTTCTGAAAATAAGCTACCTCTTTAGAACAATTTTGGACACAAAAAATCCAGGGTAGCTTATTTTCAGATATAATCAATTTTGGTCAATCACCAATAGTTATTACATAGTAAAGTCTAAATTCTACTATGTAAATCGATTATTAGCACTTAAGTAAAGTTTGGGAACTAAACTACACATATTCTGAAAGTTTCATCAAAATATGAGCACTTTTTATTATTTGACTTTTAATTTTTATATTCAATAAATATATTTTGTTAATAAAATTTTAATCTCTTTGTTAAATGTAAAAATTAAAAGTTAATTAAAAAAAGTTCTCCAATTTGTTATAAATTTTAGGGTATACATATTTTAATCTCCTGAATAAGTTTACTTAAGTGGCTTTAATCAATTTGCTTAGTAAAGTTTGGACTTTACTATGTAGTAACTTTCATCAATCATGAGCTAGCTTATTTTTGAGTTAAAGATGTTTTTGGAGTGGCTTATTTTTGGAGGTAGCTTATTTTAGCAATATACAGTACAAAAAACTACCAATTTCTGCAATTGTAATAGTCAGCCTAATTAATAGTAATAATAATTATTATAAAATTACTATATATATATAGTAGAACACAAACTAAGTTTGACAATTCAAATTAATCCTTCAATCCAAATAAATTTAGATATCCTAATTAGAGATTTTTAATCAGATTGGTTAAAGAACTTGAATAACAAATCTAAGGATATGCTTAAATGCTAACTTTAAATATGTATAATCTAATGCAATTCAATCTAACTTTGATAGAATCCAGATGATTTATCAAAAATAAAATTAAAGCATTACATTATAACTTTGGTATAACTTATTAATAATTGTTAATTCTAAAGTTATATATTAAATAGAATTCTTTTATTGCTCAGATTTATATAGAATTCTATTGCAATTTATACTAATTTAGAATTAATTTAAATTCTTTCATTATATAGATTTAAATAGAATTTTGTTGTAGCTTATATAATAAATAATTTTAGAAATTTTAGTAAATAGTTGGACATATTGGACCTGGACTATGTCCAAGCATATGTCCAATGTCCAGTTCAGTCCAATCATGTTAAAATTAGATGGACATATGTCCAATGCCAACACTGCATAGAAGCCATACGAATAGTATCTTTTAAGTTGCACAGAGACTGATAGTTCACCTCTGCTTTCGTGGATGCCTTTAACCCTTCTGTGAAGTATAAAATTTTATCAGCTTCATCCATACTTTCCACTTGACCAAGAATATTTCTAAACTGTGATATATACTCTAGTACCATCGAGGTTTGCTTGATATTCCTTAACTGTCTACGTAAATACTGTTGGTGTTGTGGAGGTTGAAATGCCTTTTTTATTTCTTTCGCAAATTCATTCCACGTTTCAAATAGCTTCATTTCGTGGGTCTGAACTCTATTCAAAAACCACTATAATACAGCATCTTTCAAGCCAGCTATAATGTTCTTCTCCTTCGATTTTTTGGGCTTTATATAATAACTCAACTTGGACCAAGTTACAACATTTTTATTTTCTTTCCCTCCTAACATAGATAACTGAACCGACAACCCTTTGGCTTGTGGAGACTTCTGTATAGCTGGTAGATCCTCTAGTACATCTTTTTTCTTTTTCTGCTGTCCTTGCAAAATACATATAATTTGTGCATTGACAGTATCTTGATTTCGTATAAACTGTTCAACAAAGTTGTTAAAATCACCTTGTGATATGGCTTAGTAGATTTCACAAATCTATGGTACACCTTTTATTTATTTCTTTTTATGTATAAATGGACTTTTAACTACTGCTACCAAATGTAACCGGTAGTAATATTCTTTATTATAAGCCAAAAGAAGATAAGATTCATTTTTATTTAACAATTGCTTTGCTATATATATGTACAATTACTTTACTAACTACATAATTATGATTACATTTATTATACGAAATGCAACTAATTCTTTTATGATACTCCACATAATCGTATTGTATCATTATTTATATATCAATATTCGATCACAATCGATGATTATAACACATATGCAAGTTATCTAGTAATTCGTAATTACTACTTTGCTTATTATCGATTGTTATTACTCTTTATGGATCCAATGCCCTATTGGTATACTGGTTTGGCTACTGTAATACAACTTGACTTGTTATAGAGATCATAGAAAAAAATTTTTTTTACTATAATACTATACAAACCTTTATAATAATAGTAGTCAGTCATGATGTCATGCACAGGGTTAAGAAGTATATGACAAAAAGAACTCTTCATGAAAATGTGGGTGTGATATTAGATTGTAACATAGTTTTTAGTTTTTTTTGTTTGTTAGTTTAGAATTGTACCAAATGGGGTTTTTTTTTGATTTTGATAATTTTGGTACCATTCGAACTGTCTAATCGAGACAAATCGAATGGTACCAAAATCATCAAATTTGGATCACTAGATCACAAGATGTCCACAAAAATATTTGTAATGCAATTTATAACTTATATTTTTATAAAATTACGTTACAAATCATTTTTTGCAGATATCTTGTGATCTAGTAATCTGATTTTGATAATTTTGGTATTATTCGAACTGTCTTATTGAGACGAATTGAATGGTACCAAAATTATCAAATTTGGATTACTGGTTATCAAGATCATTAAAAGTTTATAAAAATTATAAAATAATTAATATCTTGTGCTATAGCAATCTAAATTTAATAATTTTGGTACCATTTGATTTGTCTCAATGAGATGATTCGAATGGTACCAAAATTGTTAAATTTGGATTATTAGATCACTTACAATAGTTCTTCAAATATTTAATTAAATGTATATAAAGGAGTAGCTTATTTTCAAAGTTAAGAATTTTATTATTGTTTTTAATTTAAAAATACAGAATGAGTTATAGAAGTTTTTAAGGTTTTTATTTAAAATTAAAAGAGTAGCTTATTTTTGAAGTAACATATTTTCAGAAATATTTTATTATAAGTTAGATAATATGTTTGCTTATTTTTAATAAATTTTTATATGTCATATAGTAAAAATGCTTATTGATATTAATATAAATGCTTGCTTAGAGCTATTATAAAAAATTTTAAATTTTTTGTAACCTATATACTAATAGCTTGGGGTCCTCTTACAGCTAGGTTTTCACAATTCAATTTGATTTGATTCAATCAAATATTTGATCTCAAATCAAATTCAATACAAAAATTTCAAATCAAATCAAATTCAAATTGATATTCTATTCGATTTAACAAATATGATATTTGAAATTTTTATTAAACTATAGATATGATAACTATTTATATAAAATTTATTAAGACAACTGCCTTTTTCATTTTATGAAACTAGGACTATTTTGATTTGAAGAACATTTTTTATTTAATACAAAAAATTAATTAACTTAGTAAATTTTGTGTAAATTGAAAATCTTGAAAAGTGACCAAAATTTTAAAATTTTTTAAAAATACAAATAAATTTTGATTTGATTGATCAAATCAATTTTGATTAAATTTAAATATACCTAATATTTAATTCAATTTGACTTTAAGGAACACTACTTATGGTACTATTCTTTATATTTATTCTTTGGTAACTTGCACTATAGTATTAACTAATACTTGTAGTTAGAGATATACTTGAACTACTACTATAATCTACTTGCTTTTATGAAGTTCACTTTGATTCAGTACTTACTTTTATCTTCTTACTAGTTTTTATATTGATAGATTTTAAATTTTCAAACTATTTAGTCCAGTATTAGTCCAGATAGATCATTCTACTTAGTATTAGATACTATTATACTTTATTTCTCTTGGTATACTTCTATAGTATAGGTTTTTTTTCTAGTATAATTTTGATTGCCAAGTTGGTAAATATCTTTTTTTGAGAATCTTTGTTATCTGGTTTCTGGCTCTAGTTTTTAATATTCTAGTTTTAGTAGTACTTTAGTAGTATTATCAAAAATCTTTGTTAGAACTATGGTATTAATCATCTGGTTATTTTTTATCAGAGGTCTACTCTCTTTTTCCTTCTTTAATATATATAAAGTCAAGTTCTTTATATATAATTTCATCTTTTTTTTTACTTTTTCTCTTTAAAAAATCAACTGATTTTTGTTACTCCTCTTACTTCTATACTCAGAACTTGCAAATAGATTTTGTTTCTTAGGTTTTTTGTATAATATTATATAACTATATTTGAAGGCTCCTATTCAAAATAGTAAAACCAAGACTACAGATAATATATCTAACTAATTAACAAGAAGCAGTTACAACAATACAAATCTATTTTTTCAAAGTATCACTAATGGGATTTAAACTCTAGATCTGCTACTTAAAAGTAACAATTTAACAACTTCTTTTAGTTGCTATACTCTCAAATCTAGAGGTTGTACCCGAAATAAATTTCAAATTCCGGATAACCCGCCCGTTTACCAGATTATTACCGGGTCACAAACCGGATTGTTTTAAAAAATCTGGGTTACCCAGGTGACTCGGTTGACCCGGTTTGTTTGATTAGCTAATGCAAAATTGAGGTAGCTCTTAATGGTATGTAAATTTTTTAGAGGTTGTACCCGTTAAAAAATTTAAGCTCTGGGTTACTCACCCATTTACAACATTATAAACTGGGTCATCTTAATAATCCGGGTAACCCAGTTTGTTTTGATTGGTTGATGCAAACTCATAAATTCTCTTATATGCATTTTTTTTAAAAAAACTACGTATAATGATAATGGTAACTAATAAATTTAGTTAATTTTTATGTATAAAATTTAATATATAAGTTTAACCAGTCTAAAAATCATTTGGCAAATTTTACAGGTGCCCCGAGAATCATGATAATAGCCGTAACATAATCAGTTTATTCTCCAATGGCTAGAGGTCGTCAGAAAATATACTGGGTTTAAATAATAATATTTAAAATGACCTCACTCCCAACGGACATACGTACTGTACATACGTTTGTACATCACATTATCATGCTTATCCAGGTCACCCGGTTAACGATAGCTATGACCCGGTTGACAGGTGTTAACCGGGTTACCCGGGTAATGCTTATATGGGTACAAGCTCTACTCAAATCCAATAAATTTTTTTTTATTTTAATTCTATAAATTTATAAAAAATAAAATAAAAAAGTTTTATCAGATATATACTATTAGGGTGTGGCGCCTTAGAGAAGTGGTCATGGTGTCACCCCCCAAGCGGCAGGTTGACAGTTCAAATCCCACTGGCGACGTTTTGGAGTTAAATCTGCATTTGATGATTGTGGTTTATGAGCGGTTGGGCGCTAAACCTGTAATCTTGGTTCTACTATCTTGATTAAGAGCCTGCGGGCGCAATGATGTATGTGTTACATCGCAAATCCAGGGAACCAGAAAAAACCCACAAGAACCCATTTGGCAAGACTCGAGTTAGGAGGTAGTGAAAATCGGTCCTTATGGTATGCGCCAGAGAAGGCGGATACTTCGATCGGAATGAACCTAATAAAGGGCAGGTAGCCTTGTTTACCAATCCGGGCAATAGTACATGTATGGGACATGGAATTTGTTCCGGTAGGCTCTTGTGCGAGGGTAAAGTAGCCCTTAGGTCGTCGATATCTAAAAGGGTTGTGGCCTACAATATCTGCATTAAATGTAGTGCGTCGATAGTAATAGGAGGACCATGAACCAGAGGGTTTAAATAGACAATTTCCGTAGTTGGGTTGTAGGTATGGCAGCTAGTGTAGAACCTGCAGGCGGACTACTTAAATTAGGCACCAAAAGTGCACATGTGGCTAGTTGTATCCTCATTCATGTAACAAATATTACGTCACTATAACTCATAATAAAATCCCGGCCATAGCACACGGCCTCTAAACTTAAAAAAAAAAAAATCAGATATATACTATTTGCTATTTAAAAACTTTTGTTTAAAGTTTTAATAAAAAAAATTAGAATATCAAAAATGATTAGATAAATTTCTTTTTATAAAACTTTATATAAAGATTTTTTAACAATAATTAGTTCAAATTCAATAAAATTTTTTAATTTTAATTTTATAAACTTGTAAAATTAAAATATAAAACTTTATTTAATTTAATTAAATACTTGTCAAATAATATTTAATTAAATTAGAAAAAAATATTGTATGCAACTTTTTTTTAATAAATGTTCAAAATTGAACAAAGATTTCTTAACAAATATCTGAGCAAATTATATAAAATTTTTTTAATACTATATAAGCTTATAAAATTAAAATAAAAAGTTTTTATATAGTTGGCTAAATTTGACCGGTCGGCAAGTTTTGCCAAGAATAAATAAGTTAGTTGAAAAATTACAAATTATCCAAAAAACCAGTCAAAAAACCCGGGTCTACCAGGAGGGATTAAAAGTGGCTATCATGGGTAAGCCAAATGTAAGAAAGTCCACTCTCTTGAATGCTAATTGCTAAAAATTTTTACTTAAAGTTAAATATATATCAAAAAGAAGCTACGGCCAAAATTTTTTAAGATTCTAATTTTTTAAAACTTTATTTGAAGATGTCTCAATAACTAATAGTACAAATTTGCTAAAACTTTGGTTATTTTAATTTATTAAGTTATAGAATTAAAATAAAAAAAATTTATTGAATTTAGTTATAATAAAAAAAATTCAATATTTAAAAAGAATTTTTGGTTATGTGCTCTAAAATTTTCATAGTTGTTCTAGTGAATTCCCCAAAGTTACTACAGTTCTAGTAGTACTATTCTTGTTGCAAATAGCACTATATATAAAATAAACCATGATAATAACAATATTAAAATGTACATATTTAAAATTTCTTTCGGTATTATAACAAATTCTAAAAATAAGCATATAATACTTCAATATTTCTTTTTATAAACCTATTTCTAAGAAACTTTTTTAAAACCTATATTATTACTAATAGTACTAAAAATAAGCTACCCTTTTTGGCTAAAAAGTTATATAAAAAATTGTAAAGATAACTTATTTTCAAATTTTTAATTTTTTTAAAAATTAGAAAATTTACTAATCAAGTTTCCAAATAATAACAAAATTTATTGTAATATTTTTTATATTCTAAACAACTTTATTTAATGGTACTTTTGAGATTTATTTAGTAAAATTTATATTTTTATATATAACAACTACTAAATCATTTTTTGTTTATATAAACCAAAATGACTTTGATTAGACTGTAATAGTCATATTGTGCATTTTGCTTTTTATAACATGCACCAAGATAGCATATTTTGCTTTTTATAATATGCACCAAAGTGGTATATTTTGCTTTGCTTATTATAACACACACCAAGATAGCACATTTTGCTTTTTTACAACACATACCAAAAAGGTACATTTTGCTTTTTACACATGAACCAAGGTAGCACATTTTGTATATTAGGCCACATGAACAAAAAATATATCTGGCAATACATTTGGTCATATGGGGTGTTTTCTATTAAAAGGGCCCATTTTTACAATTTTTGAAAAATGAGTTTCATTAAATTCATATAAATTTTGACATAGTTGACATTTTTTAATTATAAATGAAAGTCGATTTACACAATAAAAAATCTAGATAATGTAAAAGAAAATTACAAAAATTACATAGAGCCAACATGCCACGAGATTACCTCGTGAAATCTGATTAATCCTGGATCAGTTCGAAAATCAAAATAAATAATTAAACTCAATTATCTCAAAATAAAATATATGTAAAAATGGGCCCTTTTAATAGAAAACACCCCATATGTTGTCATTTGTAAGCCCCATGTGAGAGCAATGTTCAACTTGGCATCTAAGATCTATAATTGGTAAGAACAATCTTTATCAAAATTTTTATACAGACCAAATACAGCAAACATGCTAGACATGAGTTCAAGCAAATATTTAATTTTGAATGTAGCATTAAAATATATATATCTTCATATAACACATATACTAACTTATGTTTCAAATCAAAAGATTACAATTTCTGAATCAAAAATCTATCAAATCAGCCGAATAATTATTCAGCCAATTTTTTCACTAGATGTTTCAAAATTTATAAAAAAAGCCATAAGATCTATTGATTGGCAAGAGTAATCTTCACTAAAAATTTTTGTACGGACTAAACACACCAAACATACTGGACATGAATTCAAGTAAGCACTTAATTTTGAATGTGTTGATATTATAATATTAAAAAATATATATATTGTCATAACATATACAGTGGCCTACCATATTATTGTGGACACTTTTTAAAAATTTATACAGAGTTAAATATGTAAGATATTAAGCTAAAAATTAAATTATAATTTCTTTAAATCTATATCTTTTAAATAAAAAAAAATTATCAATTTTTATGCAGTACTTTTCAAGATAATTAAAGTTACACAAATTTGTGCAATGTTACACAAGACCGAAATTAGTAATTTTTACAAATTTGTTATTACAATTTTTATATATTAAAAATTAATATTTTATTAAAATAAAATTACTAATATTAAAAATTATATGTTATTTTAACTTTTTATAAATTTTTTAAAAAATTATTATAGTATTAAATAGTATAAAATAAAATAATTAAAATATTAAATTTAATTAATAAATTACTAAAAATAGTAATTTTATTACTATATATAGTAATTTAATGAATATTTTTTAAAAAAATTTAAAATATTTAAAAATATATATAACTTTTTATGCTAAATAACTTTATTTAAAAATAAAATTAGATTACTTAATAAAAAATTATATTTTATATATGTTAAAGTTAAAAATAGTTATAAATTTATATTATATAAATTTTTTTAAATATTTCAAGAACTAGTAATTAAAATTTAATAATTTTAGTATCATTAGAATAGTATTATTATAAAGATTTAATAATATAAAAATTATTTGGATATAATGGTTAAATGCTTAAAAATTTAAACTTATGTATTTTTTAATTATAAAAATTACTAATTTCGGTCATGTACAACATTACACAATTTTGTGTAACATTAATTATCTCAAAAAGTACTGCATAGAATTTTTTAAACTTTTTTTTATTTAAAAGATATAGATTTAAAGAATTTATAATTTAATTTTTAGCTTAATATCTTATATATTTAGCTCTGTATAAATTTTTTAAAAGTGTCCACAATAATATGGTAGGCCACTGTACATGTCACTCTCGATATAATAGCTCTTGATATGATGGAAACTAAAGTAAAATCTTGATAACAAATACTACTTGATAATGGAAATCTCCAGATAAAGCGGATTTTAAAAATTCCTTGCTATGTGTCCGAGGTACTACGTCATATTGAGAGTGATGTGTACTAATTATGCCCCAAATAAAAAATTTATCACTGCAGCATCAAAATTTATGAAATAGCTGTAATGTTCTAAAATAAATTCAACCTAGAACTTTGAAGAATACCCATAAAAATATTAAAATATACAAAATGTAATTTGTAATCACTAGAGTTTCAGGCATTTCTCAAGTCAAAGATAGATATAGAGACGTGTTATCACACACTTATCTGTGAGAGGTGTTAATTAGACATATTTTAATTTAGATAATTATTGACATCTGTTGGATTTCATATCATTAGTCATCAATTAACACCTCGCACTGATAAGTGCGTGATGGCACATCTCTAGGTAGCTACTTCTTGCAGCCTTTAAAGTTTAGGCAGCTACCCAGTTGTGCTATGCAATGTTATTTCACAATCTAATATCTACTACATCTTTAGCGATCACCATGTATTCAAAAACTTTCACTCTTATTTTTGATAATCAGTAATTACCATTTAATCAACCCAATAAAATATCCTACAATGAAAAAATGAAAAAATGTCAAAGATTCAGTGAATATGTACGCATCAGGACACCAATATTTATGCCTAAAAATCATGGATTCACTATTATTTGTTATGGCATTTGTAATTTTACACAGTTGTCTGGTTTTAAAATTGATTTACATTTTTTTTGCTTGATGCCGTAGAAATTTTAATTATATACATGTAGAGTATGTGGCAATAGGTAGATCATGAAAAAAAATAGCAAGACGGGTGCATTCCTAATTGCTAATAGCATTACAAATTTCATCGTATCTCTTTTTAAATAGTTTAAATAGGATTTGAATAAAAAAAAAAATATAAACAATCATTGCATATTCTAAAAAATTTCTGCCATCATCTTGTTTATCCATCCAATAGGATTATATCCACCAAAAATTTTATCAGTTCCTTTAACCTTCACGATTATTACTCTATATATTTTTTCTTATTACATAAATTCTAAAATTAAGTTTAATAAATCATCATTACTTCTGTGAAGAAATAATTTAAATTCATAAAGATTAATTGTAAAAATAAGAACTGGCTTTTCTATTAATCCAAGATGCAATTTGTAATTACAACTGTAGCATATCATCAATAACTGTTGAATAGGTAGTAATTTTGATGTTTACAATTTCGGATAGCTGCAAAATTTGATTTAATATTTTAACAGATAATTTAATTACAAATAAATCCAACATTGGTCCGTATTTTCATATTTATGTTGTAGTGCCTCATAAAAACACTCGTTTCAGATGTCAACATTATGATGATTGTTTGACTGGGATAAACAAATCGGCTGAAACTATTTACTTATTCTAACCTCTCTTAGACTTAAATAAATTATTCATTTCTACTTTAACTTTGATTTAATTTTAAATATAATGACGATTTATTCAAAAATTTATTCTGACATTGTTGATTACTAAAATTTTAGCATTATATAATTAACATCAAATATACTGTATTTTATTTAATTTTTACAAAACCTTGTGCTGAAAGCACAGATTATAGGTTAATAAAATATATGATTTTAAAAATTTTATAAATATTTACAAAATTCTCATTAAGAAACTATAACTCATAGCAATTGTTTTTATTACAATCGATTTTCAAATTATGTAAACTAATCAATTAAATACAGAGACACTTCATTTCTTATCGGATATTTTCATACCTTATTTCATTATGTTCCTGAGATGGTTTATAAAATAAACATACCCAAATCGTGGCAAAAATTATAACTAGTATACCTGTTATACTATCAAGTATTTTAATAAATGACGGTGACCCTATATCATTGATAGGGCGACATGGAATTGTAATAGTTACTATAGGAAGTCTTTTTGTTATGGTTTTTGTTTCCGTTGTTGTTTCCGTTGTTGTTTCTGTTGTTGTTACCGTTGTCGTTACAGGTGTTGTTACAGTAAGTATTTTTGTTTTAGTAAGAGTTGTTGTTTCCGTTGTTGTTTCCGTCGTTGTTTCCGTTGTTGTTTCCGTTGTTGTTACCGTTGTTGTTACAGGTGTTGTTACAGTAAGTATTTTTGTTTTAGTAAGAGTTGTTGTCACAGATGTCGTTACAGTGAATGATAAAGTTTCTGTCACATGCTTTGTTAAGTAACTGTTGTAGTTACATCTGGAAGACATGTTAATTTTCCACAACGTGCACATGATATTCTATAACCATATTCACAGGTTCCGCCAGAAGGATTACATTCATATACATTGTTCGGATTGCATCCTGATGTTTAAAAAAAAAAATCAAAATAAAAAACTAATATAACAGAAAAGTTTTGATTTATTTACGTACCGATTTGACCCCCACAATATTGTCCTTGTGGAAGTTTAGGACATTTACACGCAGTATTATAGTCACATTTATAAACTGCTTGATCGTGAACAGAAGAAATAAAGAATACAAGAAACAACAAAATTAAAAGGTATTTGAAATCCATTTAAATGAGAAAAAAAACCGCATAAAGTTCTTTTATAGTATTTTAAAAACAAAAAATACAGCATTCGAATACATATTTTATTTTAAATATACACACTTTTGACGATCATTATATTGGGCTGGATATAAACTTTGGAATTGCTTTATAGTTATATGCAGTGCTAATGATGTTAATGTAATTAAAATTAGCGATTCATAACATCAGCTGGTGGTTTCCCATCTGCATAAAACAGGCCGACAATTATCACGTTTTTTATAGATAATTAGTAGAAATTAGCCATGTTTTAATCAACCGGTCAGGTCGGCGAAACGACAGGGTTTTACCAAGGGAGGAAGGGATTGGTGGATCACTTTCTTCGAATGTAGGTAAAATCCTATACTGCACACTTGTAGCTTCTTATATACAGCTTGGCGTTCTTGTGCTTAATGAATTACGCCTGACTTCCAAAACAAGCAGCGTATTAAACTATACTTACTCGTCATTGTTATTAAGCAGGTTCAAGAGTTGTTAATACCAGGTTAGAAGCAAGGTGCCTATACAGCTATTCGCATGTGAATACACGAGCATATCATTGTTTAGACTATCTTATCGATCTGTTGATCTTTTTTAACATATTACATGAAAGGAAATTTGTGAATTAAAATAATTTAAAGTTTTAAGCGTGGGATAATTATTATGTACGTACGTAGCATGGTTCGAGGCAACAATTAATTTTTTGCGTCCCTACTCTAGCTTTGTCTATTTTTACTTCCATGATAAATATTTTATATCATATATTCTATATCTAAACGGAAAAATAACCAATGCTTAAATATTTAATTATTCTTCTGAAAAACCATTTTACGTATTCTTCGATGGAAATTGCTTCGTAAAGTTTGAAATTTCATATGTGAAGATAAAGAATCTTTGCCCCTATATTTTATATCGCGTGGAATGGACTCGGTAATGACAAAAATTAGTATCTAATTCTTGGTTCATAGGTTTATAATTAATTTTCTCTTTGAGGCCGTATATTCTTACCATCAAACCAAGTCTTTCAGCCATATCTCTCATATTCTTTCCAATTCCACAATTGTCTTTTGATAATGTTCATCGTTAATCTTATCTTCGCAGTATTGTACAATATCTTCGAGATTTGCATAGGTTACCCATAAGTCATTTACTAAATAAACAAGCGAATTTCAGAGTTCATCAAGCTCTTCTTCCTGGGTCATGTTAAATATCGTGTCTAAAGTTCTTCTTTCTTTTAACTTTTTTAATAGAAACTTCCATGGTAAAATAATATATACTTTATATCTCTGCTCAAAAATAATTTATTATGAATTTTTTGTGGCTTATTGACTCAGAGTGAAGATGCTATCTAGTGATTGGATCCGGATACAATCCGGATACTTTTTTGATCATCCGTCATCATTTTTATAAATCCGGATATCCGGATCTTTTTATAATTCTGTATCCGAATACTATATATAAATTATAGAACTTTAATATAGAATTTTGCGATTACTACTATTATCATAATTCCTGGGACACTTGTAAAAATTTGCCGAATGATTTTGGCCGATCCGGTTAAGTTATTGATTCGTATAATAAAATAATTACTGCTATTTTCATAAATCTTGGAACACCTGATAAAAATTGACCGAATGATGTTTCGGCCGAATTCGATAAGTTATTGATTCGGTATAATAAAATAATTATTAATAAAAGCATCATAATGATCATTTTACGATTGTCATACAATAATGTCAATGATTTTAAATTTTCGTTCGAATGCTTGTCCAACATAATTGGTGTGCTTAGTTTGTACGAAAATTTATGGAAAAAACTATTCATATCAACCAATAAACCTTAACAAGAAATGTAAAAAAAGGAATCGAATATAAATTAGACTTTTATAACAAATATATTACTCGAACAGGTGCCGCTATTTAAAAAGTTAAATATGATCATGAATTGAGATATCCCAAATTCTTTAAAAATAAATTTTCGTCTTCGACAAGAACGAAAATTATTAGAAATAAATAAATGCCTTCGTTTGTATGCAAATGGATCTTGCCAAAGAATTGGAATCGAAATTTAGTTTAATTTTTTTAAAAACGAATTTTCTTCTTCGACAAGAAACGAAAAATAATTAAGAATGAATAAATAAATGCCTTCGTTTGAACGAATATGTATCTTGTCAAAGAATAGGAATTGACGTTTTATACAATTTTTTAAAAACTAAATTTTCATCTTCGACATGAAACGAAAAATAATTAGAAATAATAAAGACTCCGTTTGAGCGAAAATGAACCTTGCCAAAGAATAGGAATTGAAATTTAATTCAATTTTTAAAACCGAATTTTTCATAGTCGCCATGAAAAGAAAATAGTTAGAAGTGAATAAAAGCTTCTTTGAACGAAAATGGATATATGATTTGAAATTTAATTCAATTTTTTAAAAACGAATTTGTCGTCTTCGACAAGGAACGAAAAAATAATTAGAAATGGATAAAGGCTTCGTTTGAGCGAAAATGGATCTTGTAAAGAATANTCGTCGAAAAATAATTAGAAATGAATAACGGTTTGGCGCCAAAGAATAGGAATTGAAATTTAATTCAATTTTTTAAAAACAAATTTTTTTCGTCGAAAATAATTAGAAATGAATAACGGTTTGGCGCCAAAGAATAGGAATTGAAATTTTACGATTTACGAAATTTAGTCTTATTGTAATATATTAGTCACCTGTTCTTATTAAATTACGTATCTGATTCTTATTCCCCAAAATCATAAACTTAATTGAATCGGCCGAAACATCATTCGGTCAATTTAATTAGTTGTTCCAGGAATTATGAAAATAGCTGTAATAATAAGCTATTTTTGTATCATAATGATTGTCATAACAATAATGTCAACGATTTTAAATTTTCGTTCGAATGCTTAGTTTGTACAAAAATTTATGGAAAAAACTATTCATGTCAACCAATAAACCTTAACAAGAAATGTAAAAAGGAATCGAATATAAATTAGAATTTTATTGCAAATACATTACTCGAACAGGTGCCGCTATTAAAAAAAGTTAAATATGATCATGAATTTGTCGAATGGTTTAAAAATAACAGAGATATCCCAAATTCTTTAAAAATAAATTTTCATCTTCGACAAGAAACGAGAAATAATTAGAAATAAAATGAATGCCTTTGTTTAAACGAAAATGAATCTTGCCAAAGAATAGGATCGAAATTTAGTTTAATTTTCTAAAACCGAATTTTTCACCTTCGACAAGAAAGAACAATAATTAGAAATGAATAAATGCCTTCGTTTGAACGAAGATGGATCTTGCCAAAGAATAGGAATTGAAGTTTTATACAATTTTTTAAAAACTAATTTTTCGTCTTTGACAAGAAACGAAAATAATTAGAAATGAATAAAGGCTTCGTTTGAACGAAAATGGATCTTACCAAAGAATAGGAATTGAAATTTAATTCAATTTTTTAAAATCGAATTTTTTTCGTCTTCGATATGAAACGAAAAATAATTAGAACGAAAGTGGATATTGCCAAAAAAATAGGAATTGAAATTTAATTCAATTTTTTAAAAACAAATTTTTCGTCTAACGAAAAATAATTAGAAATAAATAAAGGCTTCGTTTGAGCGAAAATGGATCGTGGCAAAGAATAGAATCTGAAATTTTACGACTTACAAATGCGACAAGTATACATGTCGATATTTAGTCTTATTGTAATATTTATTAGTCACCGGATCTTATTAAATTACGTATCTGATAGATCTGCTACTGAATCTTATTATTGTTATTCCCGAAATCTATAACTTAACCGGATCGGCCGAAAAATCATTCGGCAAATTTTTACAGGTGTCCCAGGAATTATGATAATAGCTGTAAAAAACCAAATTTCCGGGTCGGACGCGTTGGATCTAGGTTGGTGTTTAGCCTAATTGTTAAAAGTTTCTATAGATTTTCTATAGAACTACCTACACTAAATTCTATCCTAATATTTTGATACACAAAAATTAATTTTATTTCATATAGTTCATTGCATTTGTGATGCGTTCTTTGTTAAGATTTTAACTTGTTTTGATTTTCTTATGATAAAACTAATTATAATTTGTTTCGGCATAAGAAAATAAAACTAATCTCGAATTTTACCCATAATTTCTTTAAACCATGTATAATCTTAAAAGTGCTGAATCATCTAATCAAGTTTACTCATAAATTTACGTTCCTGGTTTCACGTGACAGCATAGCGCAGCTACCTTATGTAATATACACCATTAGATTTCTACTATACATAGTGTATAGACAACTCTCCAACAAAAAAAAGCTTTTTGTTTTCTTCCGTTAGAAATTTGGTCTAGGTGATCATCAGAAAGAGGATTGATTTTTCTGACTATTATATACATACAGTATATAAATATTATATATTATAGTCCGCAAATGCTAATAAAAATAGAAAAGGAAAGATCTGCGATCACGCTGACCAACCAAATACAAGACTTTGAACAGTTAATCATAGAACATAACTGCAAAACCATACCCTTCGTTTCACTTGAAACTCCGCTCCTTGTATAAATATGTAGATAACTATATGACATTTCAAGTCATTAATGTATATAAAAACCATTGTTAAAGAAAATATGAATATGGTAGGATTGAAATAGATTCAATCATTTTATTTAAAATCTTGATTTTTAAAATCACAAAAAATCTATAAAAACTGATTTCCACATAATATCGTGATTGGCAGAGGCGCTATTTTATGAAATTATACCTTGAATTGAATTTTTTTAGATTTATTAAAATCTATTTTTATAAACCTATATCAAGATAAATTTTTATTATTTTCATCAATTTTATTCTTTTTAGAAAACTAAAACATGAGAAATGTGCTGATTCTTGCTGATAATTAGTTTTAAAATATTGATTAATATAATCAGTAATGTTTTTACATGCTGGATAGAAATTCACACTAAGATGATCCCCATCCAATTCAATACAATCCAACTTTCCTCCATTAATTTCTTGCATTTTAACCCAAGATTTTTCTGGAAATTCAATATCTAAGTTTTTTCTTGTCTTTGCCTTGAAATATATAATTGGTATTGGTTTTTCAGATCTTGGTAATTGATATGATTTCATTGCTTTCATATTAAATTTAATCACATCAAAATATCTTTTTAATGTTGTTATCACAGAGTTGTCTGGAATAATTTCTTGATTTTGTTTCATACCCAATATTGATGCCTTTTCAATGGCTATCTGCAATGCTTTCTCATCATCATCTATTCCAATCAATTCATTTAAATTGCATTTTTTGGAAAAAGTATATAGTAAAATTTCTGCTACACTTATTGTTGAATTTGTCATGTCTTGACCAGTTGGCGTATCTACCATGAATAAATTTACAGATTTTCCATGTTTAACCAATTTGCAACCTATTTCATATGCTACAAGTCCACCAAATGAAGAACCAAAAAGATTATATGTATCACTTTGATCATTTTTTAACAAATCTTTAAGATAAATTTCAGAAAGATCTTGTATAGAATGATATTCTATTACTGTTGAATCTTGAAGTCCAGGATATTCAAACCCATAAACTATTATATTTTCTAATAAACTGATAATATCTCTATAAAATAAACAAGATCCACTTACTGGATGTATCATATAAATTGGTTTAACATTTTCACACCCATGATTAAGTTTTGTTATTGATGTTGGTCTATTAAAATTACTATTAATTGTATGTGAAATATTTGTACTTAAAATTTCTTTAATAGAATTAGCTAAATAAAAGGGTGTTGGAGAGCTAAATAGAACATTTAGTGATAAAAGATTAATATTAAATTCTTTGTTTAATAAACTGATTAATGATACTGCTAAAAGAGAATCACCACCGCAATCAAAGAAGTTACTGTTTATATTAATATTATTCAGACCAAGAGTTTTCTCAAAACAAAGAATTACTTTGTCTTCAATTGTGGATGGATTGTTATAATTTGCAAGTGGTTGTTGGTCTATTTTATTAGATACAAAACCATTACTATTAGTTTTTATTAATGACTTTTGATGAGTTTGTTTGGCCCAATAACTACAAGTATGATTAAATGAATATCCAGGCAATCGAATTAGTTGAGTTTTTGTCATAAAAGGACTAATGTACTTATAGTAATTATGCCAATTAATTTCAATTCCATTGCACCAGCAGTTTCCAATTATTTCTTCAAAATTAGTTTTATCTGAATCAAAACAATTTAAGATTGCTATATTATTATTATTTAATATTCTTTGAACCAATTTACTAGTATTATTTCCAATCCCAACATTAATAAAAATTGGATTTGAAAATGTTGAATTAATAGTTTTTGCTCCAATTTCAAATTGGACAGTTTTTTGTAAATGTTCTTTCCAAAATTTTGTTGTATACACATCTTCAACATTAGCCCAGCCTCCAGTAGCATTTTAAATAAAAGGAATAATCGTAGAAGTAGATTGTTTGGATACTTTATTAAGTAATGAAGAAATCTCTATTTCAAATTCATCTAAAATTGGATCTGTTAGATGAGAATGAAATCCATATGTCACATTAAGCATTTTGGCTTTATAACCTTGAGTTTCAAGAATTATTGCTAGTTCTTCAATATCTTTAGATCTTCCAGAGAATATATATTGATTTTGTTTGTTTATTGCTGCTAAAGATATTTTTCCAACCTTTATAAAATTGTTTGCAAGCTTGCTATGTAAATTAGTAGCTAACATTGAACCATTTTCCATTTTTTGCATAATTTGTGTTCTTTTTAGTACAATTGCTAAAGTTATATTAAGTGGAAATATTCCAGCAAGAGTGGCAGCTACATATTGTCCTAGACTATGTCCAACAATTCCAGAAATTTGTATATTAAAAACTAATCTGAGAATTTCAGCTAATATATAACTTGACATAAAAATTAACAAAGGGTCGTATGTTGTATCATAAACATCTTTTTCTAAATAATTGATAAGATTGGGTACTGTTGAATCATAATTTTGTAAAATATCAATACATTCCATAAACTTTTTTTGGTACAATGCTGATGATTTGTAAATATGTCGATGAATTGAAATTGAATGACTGCCTTGGCCAGGTACTATAAAAATTATATTTTCTTTGGGTGATCTTACATGGGTTGTTAATTTGGGTTGTTCAAGTTGGATTAATATATCAGAAATTGTTGTAGCAATTATCATATTACGGAATTCATATTGAGCTCTACCCATTTGAAGAGTTCTTGCAATATTGCATAAATTATACAAATTACTTTTAGTTAAATTATAACTTTTGAAATAATTCTTGAACTCCCTTTTAATATTGTTTAAACTATTAATAGATTTTGCTGAAAAAGGTAAAATAACTTTAATGTTCTCTGTATTCTCATCTATTTCATTTTCAAAATTAAAATCATTATTTTTGTATGATGCTAAAATGCAATGTCCATTTGTTCCCCCATACCAAATGAACTCACCCCTGCATACATTATTTCTGTTTTATTGAAATCTTGTAATTCAGAAGCAATATAAAATGGGCTAGATGAAAAGTTTATTAATGGATTAGCTTTTTCAAAATGATCTTTTGCCATGGGAGGTATGACACGATCCTCTAATGCTTTAACAGTTTTTATTAATCCATTGAAACCAGCTGCAGTATTACAGTGGCCAATATTAGATTTGACAGAAGATATAGCACAATACTTCGTAGTTGTTGGTAAAAATTCAGTAGATACTTGTGTGAGAGCTTTAATTTCAACTAGATCACCAAGCTTAGTAGCAGTTCCATGAGCTTCAATAAAATTAATATCATCAGGAAGAAGATTAGCAGATTGAATGGCCCTTTTAATCATATTATATTGTCCATCTATGCTTGGTGCAGTATAACCAATCTTATTATTTCCATCATTGTTTAGCTCAATTGATTTAATAATGGCAGAAATTGGGTTTCTATCAGAAATTGCATTGGGTAATCGTTTCAAAACAATAACTGATACAGAATTTCCAATAATAGTTCCATCAGAATTATGATCAAATGGGCAACATATTCCATTTGCTGAAAGAATAAGGCCTGGTTGTGCTAAATAACCAGATTGTGCAATATAATAGAAGCAGCACCAACTATAGCCACATCACAATCACCATATTGAATACTATTCCATGCTGTTTTTAATGCAGTTAAAGAACTAGAGCAAGTAGAGTTAAGAGAAAATTCTGGTCCTTTAAGATTTAAATGGTATGCAATTCTTGTTGCTGCACTTCCAGATGAGGTGTTAAGTTCTTCACTATATTTTTTTGCAAGATCATTTTCATTATTATATGAATAATTCTTGTATGTGCTTTTATCAATTGCAATAAATACTCCAATTCGTCCTTTTTCATACTGTGGATTGATTCCAGCTTCATCTAAGGCTTGTACACTTTTTTCTAATAACAAACGTTGTTGCGGATCCATTGAAACTGCTTCTTGATAACTAATTTTAAAGAATTCAGCATCAAATTTGTCTATATTTGAGAGTACACCACATTTTGGTACATAATGAGGATCATTACGATTTTTCACATTCATCTCATCAAGCTCTTTGTCAGTAAATGTGTGAATCCCATGTTGTCCAGCCTTTATCATATTCCAAAATTCATTGACAGATTTCGCTCCAGGAAAACACCCAACCATGCTTATAATTGCTATTTCACTTTCATTTATTGCTTGATCATTGCTTGATGCCTTTATAGAATTTGAATTATCTAAGTCCAAAGATTAGTTTGTAAGCATAAGAAGATTTGCTAAAGATTCAATTGTTGGATTTTGAAAAAGGTCAACAAGGTCTACTGATGAAATTTGTAGTTGAATTTTTTTTTGTAATTGTAATAATAAAAGAGAATGGCCACCAAGATCAAAAAAATTAGTGTTAATATCAGGTTTTTCTTCCAAAGCAAGAATATCCTGCCATATAGCTTGTAGATGTGAAATAAGTGAGACTTTAGAACTTTTAGGTTGAGATCTTGGAATTTCAGATTCAATAGTTTTCTTGAGTAATTTTGGCATAATATTCTTAATCTTAGCGTGATCTGTCTTTCCATTATCTGTACAGGGTAAATTATCAACTGGTATAATATCCGGAATTTGAAATTTTACCATTGTTTTGTTTAATTTATTTTGAATTACTTTATGATCTAAATTCTTTGGCATAACAAATGCTGCTTATGATTTTTTTTCTTCATTAACTTGAACTGATACACGACAAATCTCTGGGCATTTACTCAAAATTACAGCTTCAACTTCAGAAAGTTCAATTCTGAGTCCACGAAGCTTCACTTGACGATCGAATCTTCCTAAATATATAATTTTACCATCTTCTAGAATGCATCCTTGATCACCAGTACGATATAAGCGTTTTTGTAATTTTGGGTGAAATATGAAGCGTTCTTTAGTGATGTCATCCCGTTTCAAATATCCTCGTGCTAATCCAATACCACCAATTAATATTTCTCCTTTATCACTTACTAATTCTTGTGTTATTGGATCACAAATATATATAGATGTAAGTTCACGTGGAGTTCCAATTGCTGAACCCATTGTGACAAGATCTTTTTCAGTCAAGATATCATAATTTGTTGCAATAACACCTGTTTCAGTAGGACCATATGAATTGAAAAATTTCTTAAGACGATTCTTCCAAATATTGGCCAATCTATTTGGAAGAACTTCTCCACCAACTACAAGATATTTTAAAGTTGGACTGCAATCATCAGGCGAAATAGTGGCCAAGATACTTGGTACAACATTCATTGCTTCTATTTGTTACATTTAATAACATCTAATAAGTAATTTCCAACTAGGAATTTTGGATTTTTAGCAAAACAAATAGTTGAGCCATTAGTTATTGCCATAGCACAGCCTATTAATGATGCGTCAAAAGCCATGGACAACACTTGTAATACCCTAATTCCACCATCTTTATATTTAAAATGATCGTATCTAGAATCCATCAATAAACTTGTAACATTTTTATGTTCTATCAATACGCCTTTTGGTTTTCCTGTTGATCCTAAAATGATCAAAAATAAATCTTATTTAAAATTTTTTTTTTAAAAACAAACCATAAAAATTAAATTTTCTTACCTGAAGTGTACATAACATAGCAAAGATTTTCTCCATGGCCTACTGATTCAATTATGTTATCGGATTGCTTAGTGACATCCATTGTATTGCTTTGAATCATTTTACCAGAAAAGTTTTCAACCCAATCATTACATTCCTCATCAGTGATAAGATATGAAACTTCAGAATCTTTAATTATATGGTTCTTTCTTTCTGCAGGATATGTTTTATCAATAGGAACATAAGCACCACCAGTTTTAAGAATGCCCAATATCCAAGGAATCATATACATATCCTGATTTAAATGAATCGCAACTAGGGTTTCTATTTTAACCCAAATTTGAGAAAGATATCGAGCAATTTGATTACTTTTCTTATCTAATTGTTCATATGTCATTGATAATCCAAGTTCTCCCATATATAATGCTAGATGATTTGGTAAGTTCTTTGCTTGTTGTTGAAAAAGTTCTTGGATTGTTGGAAATAATCGTAATAATGATGAATTATTTTCGGATTTCGATTTTAATTTAATTGATGTTAAATTATCTTGATCAATTAAAATTTTTGGAATTTTTAATTCAAAGTCATCATAATTTTTCATTGTATTTATTACTTTTAAAAATTGATCACCTATTAATTTAATACTATGAGTATTAAAAATTAATGAATTATAATTAATATTAAATATTATCGTATCATCTGATTGTTCGATAAAATCAAACAAGAGTTCTATATCAGATCGAATAGCTTTAACTTGACAATTCATAGGCATTTTTGGTGTTTTCGTAATAATAATCTGTTGAGTAAGTTGACGGTTTAATTTTTGCTGTGTATATCTTGCCAGATCAATAAATGGATACATTTCATTTTGCTTTGCAATAAATATCAATTTTGCTAATTGTTGAATAGTTGAACGTAAATTAATTGAATTAGATGTATCAATATTTATATGAACTGGCATAGTATTAGCGAAATTACAAACAAGTTGAGATAATGCATTTTTATCATGATTAACTGGCATAGAACGTGCAGAGAATGGAAGCCAAATGTTGGCACTCTTTAGATCGACGAATGACGATAAAGTGATCCATACGGCTGAAAACATTGCCATAAACCAACTAACTTTAAATTTACATCCTAAAGCTCTTAATTCTTCAATATTATTATGGAAAACTTGATATTGAAAAGCATTTTGTTTATCATATAAAGTATGCTGTACAGATGATAGTTGCATTGGCCATTCAACATTTTTGGTTGACTTGATTTGATCACGCCAAAATTTTTGTTTAAGTTTATAGTCATCGGAATTAAGCCATTCCTCATGTTGAGCGATAAAATCATCATATGTTATCTCATTAAGCATTGGCAAGGATTCACCAAATAACAATTTTTGAAAATCAAGCAATAAACTAAAAGCGCCTATACCATCAATAGCAATATGATGGCCTATAAGACATACTTTATTATCTAATTTATCTGGATCCATAATAAGGTAAAATCTAACAGGGTATGATTTTTCAAGTATAAAAGGCATTTTTACTAACTCATCTATGTCAATGGGAGCCATCATCAAATGAACAACATTTGTTGTATGATCCATTGGTTATTCTCTTCGGTAGCATTTCGTAGCTTTCCCATCGCCGTCTTTATCTTGAAAGGTACTTCGTAAAATTCCATGCCTTGAACTCAGGTTATTGACAGCAAAAACGATTTCTTGCTTAGTTCTAGCTTTGTCTACATTGATAATAGAGTGTACATTGTAATTATAAGAGTTGGGATCATTGCAATATTCGAACCATAGACTTTCTTGGAATTTTGAAATAGGGTGTTTAGTACTGATTTGGTTTAATTGATTCATTTTAAATTTGAATTGTAAGCGACTTAAATTTTATTTTTAAAAACCGAAGACTTTACGAAAGAAAATTATGGATATTTATAATATCAATCGAACTATAAAACTTTAAATATATTTTATTAACGAAATACGGGTGATGCACAGGGAAAACCTGTAAGTAAAAATTAACGTTATCACTTATATATATATATATATTTGTACCGTATAAGCGCGAATCCATATAAAAAAAGTCGATCCGTGTTTTATATTCCATGTTTTTCCATAAATGTTGCATATTCATGGAATTTATAACCTTAAATCATGGAGATTATTCGGCCTATCTAGGTTTTGTCGAATATGTTGCAGATTCACGGAGTTTTCACAAAAAATATGAAGAAATAACGGAAATATTCAGAAAAATTATTTTTTTTTGCAGGGGAAATAACGCTCGCGGGCGTTATTTTGAAAATCGAGTTCTTCAAAACAGCTTACATGGTCACGAATTAGCACCCGTAGCATATTATTATTGTTGGAAAAATGATAAACAGTCGATCCTCCATAAGTGCATTCTCTATATGTGCACTTCATATGCCCTTTCTTTTTATAAGTGCACATCGTTTGATCCGTCTAATGTAATTATGTAACTTTATATTAGATTACTTTCCATAAGTGCGCATTCCGAAGTTTATTGAAGATTGATCGTATTGGGTTCAAAAATCAACCTTATTCCGAAATAACGCACGGGCATATTCAAAATAACGCGCAGGTCAATTAATTAATTCGCAGATGAGCGTTATTTCGCGCCTATACGGTATATTAGTGATAATGTTAATTTTACTTACAGATTTTCCCGATGCATTACCCATATGAATGTCTCATGTTAAAAAGGTCCGTTTTGACATATAAACAACTTCGAGTAATTGAATTTAAATACAGTAGAAACTTATATAAATCTTTTGCTTTAGTTCATTTTGTGGATCTTTTTATTACATAATTAGCTTCTGATAACAGAAGCTAATTACTTCGGTATAATAAATGAAATAGGCTTTTAGCAAAAACCTATTTCATTTACTATACCAAAGTAATAGATCTAAAATCTATAGTCTACTGTATTATAATTAACATTTATTGTGAAAAAAACCATTAACTATACGAAGTTCTAAAATTTTCATTACTTATAACTAATTTCACTTTTACACATTAAAAGTTCTTTACACTATGTTCTAAAACATTGTATACGTAGCTCAGCAAAACGTTATATCCATTCTTAAAAGAGAAGTTGGTTTTGTTGGTTTTTTTTTTATTAAGTCAAATACATTCGACCAATAAGTAATTATATATTGTTCTATAGTTATAATATACGTAAAAATTTTACCTTCTAAGCAAAATACCTCTAGGTTGTGGATCTTTTTGAATTATTTTGCATAGTAACTGTCGGAGCTTTACTGAAGATAGAGCCGGTCATAATTTTTATTTTTACTTGTGAAATGTTACATTTTTAAAAAATGCTCTAAACTGTATAAATACAATTGTAAGAGATTGACCAATAAGAAGAAAGTTAGCGTATAGTAGAACACTAAAACACTAGAATTTATTACTATATTAGGGGATGTCTAAAGCGGAGAATTCACATGTTAGAGTAGGACCTATTATGTTGGAGTCAGGTTAAAATTAGGTACAAGTATATAGGTAAAATTTCCTCCTCGACGTTTTTTATTAATGTGCTAACATATATCTTTCACTTGTTTCTTTTTTGCCTCATCGGATTTATCAAATTTATTGTTTGTGTTAACGAAATTCCTCCCGCTTTAGACGATCCCTATATTAAAAAAATGATTTACTTTCCGCTAAAACACAAACACTAAAACTCAAGTTGAATTTATTACTATATTAGCAAATGATTTACTTTCTGCTAGAACACTTAACACTAAAACACAAGTTGAATTTATATTAGAAAATGATTTACTTTCTACTAGAACACTAGAATTTGTTACTGTTTTGGAAAATAATTTGAAAACAATTTGCATTTCGCTAGAACATTAAAACACTAGAACACTAAAACATTAAAACACTAGAACACTAGAACATTAGAACATGAATTGAATTTATTACTATATTATAAAATGATTTACTTTCGCTAGAACACTAAAACACAAACGCTAGAACACCAGAATATGAATTGAATTGATTACTATATTAGAAAATAATTTATTTTTCCAATTGAATTTATTACTATATTAGAAAATGATTTATTTTTTGCCAGAACACTAAAACACTAGAACACCAGAACACGACTACTATATTAGAAAATGATTTATATTTCGTTAGAACACTAAAACACTAGAACACCAGAACACAAATTGAATTTACCACTATATTAGAAATTGTTTATTTTTCGCCAGAACATGAATTGAATTTATTACTATATTAGAAAATGATTTATTTTCGCCAGAACACGAATTGAATTTTATTACTATATTAGAAAATGATTTATTTTTCGTTAGAACACTAAAACACTAGAACACCAGAACTAGTGTTCCAAATCGTTAGTTGAAAAACCAACTAATTGTCAACTTTTCAACTAATCGATTTATTATCAACTAGTTCGATTACAATCAACTGTTAGTTATCAACTATTTATCAACTAGTTATCAACTTACTATAATTTATATTAATCAACTAAACAACTATTATTATTAATCGTAATGATATAACAGAAATCACAACCATTGATTTATAACTAATTATACTTCTCGGGTTGAGATGTGCATTATTTTATTTCAACTTTGCCAGTTTTCAATGTGTTTACACCAACTGGGTATCCTACAAAGCATAAAGGCACTATTCTTCGTATACAATATGAATTGCTCCGGATACCAATCGTAGAGTCAGTACTTTATTTACAGTTGTTATTTTTCAATTTCACTGATTGAAAAGTGATTCGGACGTAAGTATACAATATTGGGCAAAAATTGTCGAATAACAGTAATTTGGCAAATGATCACGTGCCGCTCTGTGGCACGTGTAGCCAATCATTTTCCAAATTAACTGTATTCCCATATTGGTGTTATCCGGCAATTTATGATCATGATTGGTAGGGAGTTGTCGGCTGAGTTTTAATTTACTGTAAATAAACATGTTTACATCGTAACACATGAAAAATAACAAGAAGAAATCATTTCATGATCATATGAGTCTGCCGGATAACAGATTAATACTGTAATAATAATAATAATAATAATAAACGTAGTTCATATTTATTAATGATATTAATAATTTTAAGAGGTTCTTTTAGTGTCACATGTTTCTTTTTTTTTTAATTATACTTGAATCGTTTTATATACTAGGCAATGCGTAGCAATGTGTGTCCGGAGCGTAAAAGATCAACCAAATGATCGTGATTTGCAGCCAATCAGAGGTGTAAGTCTACGGACACCTACCAATTCACGTGAACACTTACCAAATCGGGGGGATGGCTAAAGCCATGTACCCACGTGATTTTTTGAAATTTTAGTTAAAATTCGTATCAGAGTCTGTTTAGGATTAGGGTCGGGGTTAGGGTTAGGACCAATATAGGTAAAATTACCTTCCCGACATTTTTTATTAATGGCCCAAGATAGGTTTAGAATGCCGTTTTTATGTTCTTGCGTTTTTTTTGTTTTTTGACTTCTTCGGGCTGATCCGTGTAAACAAAATTTCGCGACTCCGTTTGGTTGATTTACACGAAAATGTCACGTGGGTACATGGCTTTAGACGACCCCCAAATCGGGTAATTTTTGTACCTACATAACTTTCTAACTTAGGGGTAGGTACAAAA